>CM046879.1:476402978-476770478 GCA_025667525.1 Glebionis coronaria
TATATATATATATATATATATATATATATATATATATATATATATATATATATATATATATATATATATATATATATATATATATATATATATATATATATATATATATATATATATATATATATATATATATATATATATATATATATATATATATATATATATATATATATATGTATGTATATACACACTAAGGTTCGAAAAGGTCGATAAGGGCTCGAGCCAAGCTATCAAAAGCTGGAGCTCGACTTATTATATGTTTCGAGCCATGTTATTGGGCTTGAGCTCGGGCTTGGGCTCAATAAAAGCTCGGCTCGATCGAGTCGAGCTTCAACTCGAGCTCGAGTTGCTTGATAAAAGCTCGACTCTTTTGCACCCTAGTTACATTTACTTTTGGTTCTCAAGAAATATATTGCATGCTAATTCTTAAGTGAAAGCTTTACATTTTTCATAATCACGATACTGTCCACGATATTGTGCGAGACAATGTTGGATTAAACCTAGCTCGTTTTCTTCGACTTCAACTCTAACATTTTCGTTTGTAATGGTTTTGAGCTTTTGGCAGTAGTTGTTCAACGTTGTCGGCTTCATCGTTATCATATCCTTATCACATTCAACATTTAAAAGATCTTATTTAATTCCAATCAATGACGAAAGATATTAGGGGGCAAGAGGGTTGTAGCCCCCCCCCCCCCCCCCCAAATTTTCGCTACCAGTATCAGTTTATACTATGTTTATGTAAAAAAAAAATTTCATTCTGCCCCCCTAAAAGTTGGGAGAATAAATCGTCATTTTCATATAAAGATATCTAAAATCCATTTATCAAGAAACTTCATTCGGTTTCCAATTTCTCATTATCCTATGTCCTTATCTATATCCATTTTCAAATCTAATTGAAAGTGTGCATAACACGAAGTTACTAAATGACTAAATGAGTAATATATCATAGAATTGAAGATATGATCATATGAAGTTCTACATCTATTGACCATTTAAGTCCTCAAGATAGGCAAGTATGTCAAGGCTTTTTTATAACATTTTTATTGATTTATTATGTAGATTATTAATTTTATTTTCAAATTTGAATGGTCTAACTTATTTAAAAATTAATTGTTTTTGAATAATTGGATGATATAGCTTGTTGCCCCATTTCTTTTGTATAATCGATGTTCGTCTGTTCTTGCCTTCTTGGTTCAGTCCCCTGTTTCATGTCAATTTGCTTTTTTTTAATGATTTAACTGATTGCTTTTTTGTATGTTCTACTCCTGTGATTATGTGAATCAAATTGAATGAATAAAATTGAATGTTTCTAAGTTTTAACTATTAAATTATAAAGGTATGATATGATTTGCTTTCAGGAGTTATCATGGGAAAGCTAATAACAATCAATTCGTTCTTCAAAAGGAAGAGTAGTGATACGATAGGAGATGCAAGTCAAGAGAATAAGCGATCCAAGTTTCAACAAGTGAAGATTTTCAACCTCAAAATGAACCTCAAAATCAATCAAGCAAACATATTTCTGAATTTCCAAAGCCAAATACCGAAGAAGTGGATCTTAATTCTTTGGAAAGAGATCCTGGGAAGAGAAAACGAATGTGTGAGTATTCGGCTAATAAGAAAGAAGAAATAAGGTTGGCTTACTTAAATAAGGGACCTTTCCAAATTCATTTGAAAACGCATCCTGCCAAAGGTTCACAAAAGCGTCCTCGTAGATTTCAATACTCGTGGTTTGGTATCTTTCCTAATTGGTTAGAGTATTCCCCTACAACTAATGATACATATTGCTTTGTTTGCTATTTATTTAGTGACTCGCCAAATGCTCATAACGGCTCAGATGCATTTACAGTGAAAGGGTTTGATAATTGGAAAAAAGCTAATGACGGAAAAAATTGTGCATTCCGTAAGCATATTGGTTGTTCTCAACATAGAAATGCAGTAACATTTTGTGAAAATTTGATGAACCAAGACGGACACATTGGGAACATTATAGAGAAGCAAAGTGCAGAAACGATTATAAAGAATCGTATACGATTGAAAGCCTCTATTGATATAGTTCGTTGGTTGACATTTCAAATTTTTTCTTTTTGAGGGCGAGATGAAACTCTCAACTCAAAAAATCGAGGCAACTTTATTGAATTGTTAAAACTTATTGCTTCATATAATATTTAGGTTGAAAACGTTGTGTTGGAAAACGCTCTTTATAATTCAAAGTATACTTCGGGGCTGATTCAAAAGGAAATCCTAAGTATTATTGCAAATAATGTTCGTAAGCTTATCAGGAAAGAAGTAGGCGATTCTTACTTTTGTATCATGGTTGACGAGGCAAGGGACGAGTCAAAATAGGAGCAAATGGCCATTGTGTTAAGATTTCTTAATAAAGAGGGATTTATAACAAAGTGGTTTTTAGATCTCGTACATGTTTATGATACTATGGCAATAACCCTTAAAGCGAATTTATGGGAACAACTTTTGAATTATGAATTCGATATTAGTAAATCTGTGGCCAAGGGTATGATGGGGCTAGTAACATGAGAGGGGAATGGAATGGTTTACAAGCACTTGTTGCCAAGGATTGTCCATATGCGTACTATGTTAATTGTTTTTCTCATAGATTACAACTTGCGTAAGTTGCTGCCTCAAAGGAAGTTATACCCGTTCAACAGTTTTTCACCAAGTTGACTTCCATTGTTAATGTTATTTGTGCCTCTAGTAAGCGCCATGATGAGTTACAAAAGGCTAAATCGATTGAGATTGAACGTTTGTTGGAACTAGGTGAAATCAAAACAGGTAAAGATGGATCTTGTGCTTCTCAACGTGGTGATGCTGATGCAGCTTATACTTATTTGAAGTCATTTGAATTTATTTTTGTTAGCCTCAAAATATTGAGTCAAACAAGAATGCTCGGTCATAGGTTATTATTGTAACATTAGTTAGAACGTTGTAATAGGTAATTAATTAGTCGTGGTTTACGGGCTTGGATCTAAACTAATTAAAGTCCAAAAGACAAGCCCGACCCAATATATAGTCTATTAAAGCCCGCATGTGGGTGGACAATATATACTACCCTCCTAGCATGTTAGGAGGGTTGGTTGTTCATTTTTCTCACTTCTAATCTAATATTCCCAAAGTTAATCCTCTCTCCCTCTCTACTTTCTCTCACTACTTTCTCTCTCTAGGGAATCCATCTCTTCTTCATCTATTTTCTTTCTTTCTTCCTTGCTTAATCATCACAAAAATAAGGGACAACAATTGGTATCAATCGCCATGGGGTAGTTTTGTGATTCGTTGTTCATTTTACTTGGTTCGTGTGATTTTCTCTTATAATCATCTCGAATTCAAGATTTTTTTTGTGTTTTCTATGCTCTAAATCTTGATATAAATCTTCTACATAGCTGTGGTAGGGATTTGGTCGCATTTGGTTGGTTCAAATCACGGATTTCTTGTCAAAAATATCATTTTTTTACCTCAAAATCTCGTAACAGTGCTATTATTCCGATCAGTGCAATCGGAAAAGGGATTAGTGATTCCGATCACTCGCATCGGAAAAGGGTTTAATCATTCCGACCAGCTTTTCCGATCATCATTCCGACATGACTTAAAATATTCCGATTGCATTCCGATTTGGTATTCCGACAAAGTCTTTCCGACATCATTCCGACAAGGTATTCCGATTGTATTCCGACAAGGTCTTTCCGACATCATTCCGACAAGGTATTCCGATTGCATTCCGATTAGGTCATTCCGACATCATTCCGGCAAGGGATTCCGATTGCATTCCGATTAGGACATTACGACGAAGGGATTCCGATTGTATTCCGATAAGTGATTCTGACGACATTCCAATGATGTGTTTTGCTAAATTTTGTTTGAGTATTTTTTAGACTTAGCCACCATCTAGACTAGTTTCGGAATATCGTTTACACGAAGATAAAAAAACGAGTTAAAATTTTTCCGTCAAGTAAATTCAAATTTTTTCCATACTAGTTTTAGGACATTTCTAGCTCAATTTCAAAATTTGGCGATACAAATTTTTTTGATCTACGTTTTTGTCGGACTGGAGAATTTATTGTCGGACTGAGGAAAAATTGCAATTTTCGGAATTTAAACCACAACAACAATCACAACAAATCTACTTAAGATCCATATTCACTTCATCATTTCAGAGAATATTGAGATGGATTCTACTGCCGAATATCGTGTGACGAACAACAACATAATAGTGGCGGGTAACAAAGAGAGACCACCAATGCTTGTGTCTGGTCGGTATGCTCAATGGCAATCACGTTTCATACGATATCTTGATACAAGACCTAATGGTGATGCCTTGAGGAAATGTATTACTCATGGACCATATATATTTAAGAAGATCTCAATTCCTCCAAGAGCAGCCACAGATACTACTGATCCAATACCTGCAAGTGAACGTGATGAAACAAGAGCTGATCTCACACCTGAAAATTATGCTTGGCATGATGCGGAGAAGGAAGCCATCTATATGGTTCTAAGTGGGATTGGAGATGACATTTATTCCACGGTTGATGCATGCCCTACATCACATGAAATGTGGACTGCTATTGAACGCTTGCAACAAGGAGAATCACTCAACAAACAAGATGTCAAAACAAACTTGTTTTGGAATTTTGGCAAGTTTACTTCAAGGGATGGAGAATCAATTGACTCTTACTACTCCAGATTTTATAAGATGATGAATGACATGACAAGAAATAATCTGCAAGTCTCCACCATGCAAGTCAATGTTCAATTTCTTCAACAACTTCAACCCGAGTGGACACGGTTCGTCACTTTGGTGAAACAACAAGAAAAGTTAGACGAGGTCTCATATCATCGACTCTTTGATATCTTGAAGCAATTTCAGAATGAAGCAAATGAGATTCGAGCTGAACGTATTGCCAAGACGGCTAATCCACTTGCTTTAGTGACTACAACTCAACATGTTCAAGGTCATAACTCTCGTGCTCCTAAGTCATATTCCACTACATCATCTTCACCACGATCTTCCACATCATCTAAGTCTTCATTATCCACAAGATCTCGAGGTAAAGTGCCAAGAGCACCATCACCACCATCTGAGTCATCATCTGAAGAAGATAGTGATGAAGACCAAGCTCAAAAGAATCGAGAGATGAAACAACAAATTGCTTTCATAATGAAGACTTACAAGAAAATCTACAAACCCACCAACAACAATTTTTGCACATCATCTAACACCAAGAACCGATATGTTGAGAGTCCTCCAAGGTATGACACACGTCGACGTGGTGAAAGTCCTTCTAGGTATGATCGACATAATCCAACGCATGTTGAGGGTTCTGCAAGGTATAATCGACAAACTGCCAAGTATGATACTCAGAGGATTGCTGCTGCTACTGGGAATAGGGAAACGGTTGGAAGTCAAGTGGTTCAGCAGAGTGGGATTCAATGTTTTAATTTCCAAGGTTATGGGCATATGGCAAAGGAATGCAGGAAGCCGAAAAGGGTTAGAGAATCCGACTATCACAAGGAAAAGATGCTGCTATGCAAGAAGATGGAAGCAGGGGTTAAATTGTCAGGTGAGGAAGGAGCAATGCTTGATGATACTGATGATGAAGATTCTGATCAAGAGCTCGATGCACATTACTTATACATGGCAAAGGTTGAAGAAGTTCTCAAAGTCACTGAAGATGACAATGGCCCTATCTTTGACACTGAGCCAATCGATAAGGTACACACTACTGATGAATATAATGTGTTTGGTGATAATCCTGAGCATAGTGATCTACCCAATGCCATTAATGACACGTGTATGATGGAAACGGTTGATAGCAATACCATACCTGATTCATTAAACATGTGCAATAATGAGTCTGAGGATGATCAACATGCAAATGAATATGATGAAGAGGAACGTATTGCGCTTGCTAATTTAATTGCTACTTTACAAAAAGATGTCACTGAAAATAAAAAGAGTCAAAAGCAATTAAAGAAGGCAAACGCTACGCTCACTCAAAGTTTTGAAGAATGCAAAGCTGCTCTTATCAAATCTACTGAGATGACTGAAAGCTATAGAGATGAGCTCCTTCAGAAAACCAAAGAGCTTGAGGGGTACAAGGGAGGTGCGTTAAAAAGTCAAAAGGACGATTTTGAAAACAAATATAATACAACTCTTGAGTTATTAGCAAAAGAGAAGCGTCAATATAATGTTTTCTTAATGGATGAACGCCAAAAAACGTACCTTGCCAGCACCAAAGTTAATAAACTTGAACAAAAGCTCTCTATGACCACTACTGATTCTGCTAAAATTCTTGAGGATAAGAAACAAGAGGTAGATGCGTTAAAACAAGACTTCAAAAGTAGATATGATAAAGAAACTGAAAAAGTAACGAAACTAGAAGCACAAGTCGAATTTTTGAAGAAAGTTGTTTATAAAATGCATGATTCTATTCAATCCGTAAGAATGCTGGCACCCCCTTCCATGTTTAAGGGTCAAGCTAGCTTTGCAAGTCCTGAGTACCTTGCCAAAGCTCAAGCTGCGAACCCGAGTCTTTATCTTGATGAGACTGAAAGGACCAATCTTGATTGCATGCCTGTTAGTGCCGATAGTGAAGAGACTGCCCTTTGGGATGATGATAGTCAACCTCTTGTCAATAAGGAGTTTGTAAAACCATATAATTATGCTTATGAGAATAGTCTCTATGGTCTTTTCAACAAACAAACTCAGAAAACTCGTGAGGAAGTGTTTCTAGAATGCAAACAAAAGAGAATTCAATGGAAGAAAGCATTTGCCCCTAAGAAATCTAATGTTTACAAATACATAAACTACCTCCCTCTAGATGAATCTAAAAGCAAGAGTAGGAAAACATTAGATATTCTTAAACATCACATAGATAATGTTAAATCTATTGTTGAAAGAGACTGGGCAAAACGTGAAAATGCTGAGTGGACACGTCCGATTCCTCAAGATATTACCTTGCTTGTCAAAGAACTCTTAATTCCAAACACGGCGTTGATAAAAGAAACTGTTCTTCAACTTGAGGAGTTCATTTGGACTGAAATGTATGATGATTTAAAATATGTTGAATCTCTTGAGAAACACATTGATGATCTTCAAATGGAGAAGTCTGATTTCTCAGATGAATATGATTTACTCTTGCAAGAATGCGTTTCTAAAGATGTTATGTGTGCTTATTTTACATCTTGTGCTGATATTGATGAATATTCTGAAGTTGCATGCCAATATCTTGATAAGATCAAAGAATGTGAACGTCTTGAAATTGAGCTTTCGAAACGTAAAGAAAATGTTGACAAAAAGGCTTTTGAGTTACTTCAACACAAAACTGATTTCCTTCAAAAACATTGTCATTCACTTGAACTTGCTTTGCAAAAAGACGTTGGTAGTTTTCCACATGATAATAAATTGCAAGAAAAACTTTCCCAAACATTTCGAGAAATGAATGAAAAGAATTTGGAAATTAAAGGGTTGAAAGCTCAATTACAAGACAGAGACAGAGCGATAGCAGAGTTGCAGAAACTCGTTGCTAAAATGGGTGGGAAAATCGTAGAACCTAGCATTAAGAAACCTGTTGTTAGACAACCCAATGCCTCTAAAGTAAATAGATCCTCTATCTTGGGAAAACCATCTGCTTTATCAAATTCCTCGTTTGCAAAACCTATGTTTTCCCCCAAGATGGATAGAAAGGAAAGGTTACCACAGAATCAACCCATAAGGAATCCTATAGCACCAAGCGTTAAGTACAATAATGTGATTAAACTAGGGATGTATAGAATGCCCACTAAGCCCACAAACAAAGTTACTCAATCGCCTCAGACTTCTAGAAACACTAATATTCGTGTGTCTTCTACTACAGGAATAGTTTCCACTACTAGTGTTAGCCGGCCTCAGCTTAAGCGCACTCAAGTGAATGATAACGTCTGGAAACACAAGAATCAAGGGGAGATGCAGGAAGTAAAAGAACACCCTAGGAATTTGAACGTTTTTAAGAATAAAAAGTCTGTAATCGCATGTAATGACGATTTGAATGCTGTGAATGATTTGAATGCTATGAATGTGAAATTTGTTTGTGTCAAATGTGGAAAGTGTGCTAATGCTAATCATTCTATGTGTGCTATAAATAAAGCCAAAGGCGTAGATACTAGAAAAGTAATGCATCTGACTCCACCACTAAGAATCCTAGAAGCAAAATCAAGGAATTATATGAGTCTACCAGTAAGTCTTGGAAATGGTGGTTTGCTAATCAATGTCCTCCCGGATATAAATGGATGCCTAAAGTTAGGACAGAAAATGTGAAAACGAGTGTTAGTTTGCCTTTAAATGTTGATAAGGACACTAATGATTCTACACAACTACTGTGGTATCCAATTTAGCAAATGCTCCATCGTGTTCTAACTCTTCTGCAGGTGATACAAATAATTCTCTTCATACTGGACTCCGGATGCACGAAGCACATGACGGGGAATCTCAAGCTTCTAATTAACTTCGTGGAGAAGTTCCTGGGTATGGTCCGATTCGGAAATGATCAATTTGCACCGATCCTAGGATATGGAGATTTGGTTCAGGGGAATATCACGATTAAAAGGGTATACTACGTCGAAGGGCTCAATCACAATCTTTTCTCGGTTGGTCAATTCTGTGATGCGGATTTGGAGGTTGCTTTCAGAAAGAAGACATGTTTTGTTCGTGATTATGATGGGAATGACTTACTTACCGATACACGGGGTACTGCTCTTTACACAATTTCACTTCAAGACACAACTTCATCTACTCCAATTTGCTTCATGGCTAAAGCTTCAACAACTCAGGCATGGTTATGGCATCAACGTCTTTCTCATCTCAACTTTGATACCATCAACTTGCTTTCCAAGAAAGATATTGTGAGAGGCCTTCCAAGTTTGAAATTCATCAAAGATCATCTTTGTTCTTCTTGTGAACTTTGTAAAGCTAAACGAAGTAGCTTCAAAACAAAGACCACACCAAGCTCTAAAGGACGGTTAGATCTTCTTCACATGGATCTGTGTGGTCCAATGCGTGTTCAGAGTATCAATGGTAAGAAATATATTCTAGTAATTGTCGATGATTACTCAAGGTACACATGGACTCACTTCTTAAGGTCCAAGGATGAAACACCCGAAGTTCTCATCAGCTTTCTTAAACTGATACAACGTGGTCTTCAAGCTCAAGTTAAAGTGGTTCGTACTGACAGAGGTACATAATTTTTGAATTCAAATCTGAGAAAGTATTTTGAAGCCGAAAGGATTGAACATGAAATATCTATTGCTCGAACACCCGAACAAAATGGCGTTGTTGAAAGACGAAACCGTACTTTGGTTGAAGCTGCTCGAACATTATTATCCGCTTCAAAACTTCCACTATATTTTTGGGCCGAAGCCGTGTCAACCGCATGCTACACACAAAACCGATCCTTAATTATCCCAAGACACGAAAAGACACCATATCACATAATTCATGATCGAAAACCTTCACTCAAACACCTTCATGTTTTTGGATGTACTTGTTACATCATTCGAGATGGTGAAAATTTGGATTAGATGAAAGAAAAAGGTGATGCATGTATTCTTGTGGGATATGCAACTCAGTCTAAGAGATATAGAGTGTACAACAATAGAACAAAATTGATAGTCGAGACTATTCACATCCGATTTAATGAATTACAAGAAATGGCACTTGAACAAAACAGTTTAAGTCCCGATTCACAACGACAAACGACTTCCGTTCACAACCGCACGGAGCTCGAAACTCAAGACCACAACAATGAACCGTCAAGTTCAACGCTGGTTCCAGAAAATGTCCCTGGAGCTGATATGACAGTCGACACAACAATTGAAGAGTTGGAAATGTTATATGGACCAATGTATGATGAATATTTCACGGGGGAGAAACAAGTTGTATCGAAGTCTTCCGCTGTCACTCATGATATGAATGATGATACCGATCATCGTCAACAAATGGATACAACTTCATCTACTTCAACACGGTTGCTGCAGATTTACCTCCTCAGAATATCACTTCAACAATCGATCCTACAACATCCACAACTACTGTCATTGCTCCAGAGAACACAAATCAAGCAGACAATGCATTATCTGACGAAGACGAATTTATCAACCCATTCGGTACACCGGTACACGAAATTGGAGAGTCTTCTACTCGCCATGTTGATCCGTCAAATATGCATACGTTCTATCAACGACATCCTTTAACACATCATTAGACCCGAGAACATCCTTTGGTTCAGGTAATTGGAAATCCTTCACAGCCTGTTCGTACAAGACGACAACTAGCCACCGATGGCGATGTTTGTATGTTCGCACTCGTCGTGAGTTCAGCTGAACCGAAAAACATCAAAGAAGCCATTGCTGATAATGCGTGGATTGAATCGATGACGGATGAACTTCAACAATTTGAAAGACTTAAAGTCTCGGAACTTGTTGACAGACCATACGATGTAACACCATTAAATCTTCGATGGATCTGGAAAAACAAGATGGATGAAGAGAACACGATCATCAAGAATAAATCTAGGCTAGTGGCTAAAGGGTATGGACAGAAAGAGGGTATTGATTTTGAAGAATCATTTGCACCAGTAGCTCGAATGGAAGCGGTCAGGATTTTTCTTGCTTATGCTGCACATAAGGGATTCATTGTCTATCAAATGGATGTAAAGACGGCGTTTCTTAATGGTCCTTTGAAGGAAGAAGTCTATGTCACACAGCCGGAAGGATTCGTCAATCCTCATTATCCTGACAAGGTGTATCGTCTCCACAAAGCACTTTATGGACTCAAGCAAGCCCTAAGGGCGTGGTACGACGAGCTCTCGAAATTTCTGGTCTCCAAAGGTTTCTCAAAAGGTTCCATTGATTTAACTTTGTTCACTTATAAATATGGGGATGACATTCTGCTTGTGCAAATTTATGTTGATGACATTATTTTCGGGTCTACAAACCCAAAACTTTCAAAATGGTTTGAAAAAGTAATGCACAGCATATTTGAAATGTCTATGATGGGCGAACTAAAATTCTTTCTAGGAATTTAAGTTCACCAATCCCCAAGTGGTATCTTCATTAACCAAGCTAAGTATTATCAAGAGATAATCAAAAAGCATGGTATGACATCATGTGACCCCGTTGGGACACCATTATCAACCACATCCCTAGATGCTGATTTGGAGGGATTACCCATAGATCAAACGAGATATCGTTCCATGATCGGGTCCCTCATGTACTTGACAGCAAGCAGACCTGATATTCATCATGCTACGTGTTATTGTGCACGATATCAAGCATGACCCACTGAAAAGCACCTCAAGGAGGTTAAACGGATCTTTCGGTACCTTAAGAATACCATTCACATGGGACTCTGGTATCCGAGGGAAACCGGTTTTTTTCTAACGGCCTATTCAGATTCTGATCATGCAGGGTGTCTTGATACACGTAAAATTACTTCTGGTGGTGCACAAATTCTAGGTCAAGACAAGCTTGTGGGATGGTCTTCCAAGAAGCAGGATTGCACGTCACTTTCATCAGCCGAAGCGGAGTATGTGTCTCTATCTGCGTGTTGTGCTCAAGTTCTTTGGATTAGAACACAACTCACGGATTATGGCTTACATTTTGATAAAGTACCTATGTACTGTGACTCAAAGTCGGCCATAGCCATCTCCTGTAATCCGGTACAGCATTCCCGCACGAAACACATTGATGTCAGATATCACTTCATTAAGGAACAAGTTGAAAAGGGTATTGTTGAATTATACTTTGTTGGAACTGATTACCAATTAGCTGATTTGTTTACAAAAGCTCTTTCGAAAGAGAGGTTTGCGTATCTTGTTAGGCAAATTGGTATGAGATGTTTGACTCCAACAGAACTGGAGGTTCTGGCAAAGAAGCCTGCTTGATTCATCTATCAAACATCTACCTGTAAATACTAATGAAAAAACAAAATACAAAATTAAAAAATCTTTGATAATCCAAAAATATTCTTCTCGACATGTCTTTCAGTATCGATAATATGGACGTACCTAGAAATGTCGCTCAATAACGACACGGGTGTGTACATAAAGCTCGAATGAAAGTTGTAAATATTTTTCAAAACATGTCATTTCTATCTTTTTAAAGGAAATTGTCTCTTTTGGACAATATTTCCAACAACGGGTAGAGCAATCTATCTCGGGTTGAGCTTGTCACAAAATATTCAATGTTTTGAGCTCAACACAATGGCTTGTAATCACTTTCAGATTGCAACCCGAATCAATATTCAAGGAGGAGTGTACGATTTAGTGCGCTTACCCTCAACAAAAGAAGAGAAATCTTCTTACACTTGAGTGGATTCGTCAAGACATTCAAAGTCTATGAACTCAAGTTTATGCTCTAGAAAAACCTCTTCGACCAAAAGAAATAGGATTTTTCAAAAAGCGTTGAACACAATTTTTTTCAATAATTTTTCAATGATTATTCAAAATCTTTCAAAAATTGTGTGTTCAACAACTCCCATCCTCAAAAATAGAAATGTGGATCACATCCTCACAATGACAATTCAATTAGATCAATTTTTGAGGGGGAGCATTTTAACTTCATGCAACAGATTAACACATCTTTCTCCCGGAGATTTTCAAGACTATTTTTCAAAATATTTTTTAATCAAATTTGGTATCTCTAATATCAAAAGATTTTATATATTAGAGATAGGGGGAGAAAATGTGATTAAAATGTGATCTTATATAAGACTCAAGCACTTTAACTCTTACCTACATGTGCGAAACACTTTCGATTATCGATGCACATGTGAAGGGGGAGCATTTCTGAAACGACAAAACTAGCAAGGTGTTAAATGTTTTTCAAACACTTTGTTAGAATTTAAAGTGGTTTTCATGGTTACGATCAAATACCCACAACATCTTTAATTCACGACGTTATTGGTGTCAAAAGGGTGGTTAGGTTTAAGTCCTATGATCCAACCAGAACCAGAGGGATCTTCCAAGGGACAATCCAATAGATGATTAGAAGTCCTTAGGAAAGATGGAGTAGAATGTGAACATAGTTGAATGCCGACTAAGTACTGATGATAGCACTGGAACAATCACAACAAGGTGCTATTAATGATGTCTTGGTAAGCATTGTAGGGGTTGAAGAATGAAAAGAAATGTAAGGATAAAGGGTGTAAAGAAAGAAGCTCTCCATACAACTTAGGCAGAAACCGGGTCAACACATCATGAAGACAACTCATCATGGACCCAGTGATGTGAAGCACAACCCTTTCCTAGCTACTCAGGCTTCTCTCAAAAGAAGTTTGTTTTATTGTCACGGAGATCAACACGACTTCTATTGACTTTCTCACTCCGAGATAGTTGATATTGAATAGGTGGCATATGCTCCAGCCTCTGATCACTAAAAGTGCACAAATCGAGTCTAGAGCCAAGAGATCAATCAAATCTCGTTAGGACACACGGATGAAGATAAAGAGAGTCCTACGCTATATCCTTGCGATATTGCTAGAACACTCAGAGTGATACTACCTAGTATTCACAATGATGAGTGGAAATCCTTCCAGTGTTAACATCAAACAGCACTGCGGTAGGTCATATGCAAGATTCTTTATGAATTAAACATATGTAAAACTGAAAAGCAACAGTGGTTTGATTCTGAATTGATTCAAACTCGTTTTAGGTTTCTACGCAATATCTTTATGGTCTTGCCAGAACATTCAGAGTGATATTCATTAATATTCACGGTGACGAATGGAAATCCTTCTAGCGTCAACATCAAACAGCACTACGGTAGGTGACTTGTGAGATTCTTATGAATCAAACTTACGTCAACGGGAAAGCAACAATGGTAAGATTCTTAATGAATCAAACTTGTTCCAGGAATTTGAATTGACGACTTTAATCAAGCGGATATTTATCTAATTGATTCACTCTTTATGTTCGCAGTCTTGCTTTGAGACGGTCGAGTAAAGAGAACGGCTTGTACAGCCGCGAAACCCTGTCAAGGAGATTCTTAATTGAATCTACCTAATCACAGGTACGGTATTTAATATCATATAACGGTCTTCACCGACCGGAGGTAAAAAGCTACCGATTTAGGACGAATGTCAAAGTCATTCAGTCCGTGTCTATGTTTTGTCTCGAGAAGGTGGCGTCACGGTGTACTCAGTATAGTCAAAGATTCAAAACCACATGTTCATGCCCAAAGACTTATTCAACAATTAAAAGTGTGAGCATGTGGATAAAGACACAAGATCGCAAGATGGCAAAGACAAGTCAAGAATGATTTAAAGATCTCAAGCTAAAAGACAAAGTCGAAAGACAACGACAAAGGCTCAAAGATCATAGCATGAAGGAACAAAAATACTATTACACGTTCAAGGCTCATTTATGACGAGATTCGTAATCTCCTTTGATCTCCAAATATCAAAAGGGTATGACCTCACATTGGGGGAGATTGTTAGCCTCAAAATATTGAGTCAAACAAGAATGCTCGGTCATAGGTTATTATTGTAACATTAGTTAGAACGTTGTAATAGGTAATTAATTAGTCGTGGTTTACGGGCTTGGATCTAAACTAATTAAAGTCCAAAAGACAAGCCCGACCCAATATATAGTCCATTAAAGCCCGCATGTGGGTGGACTATATATACTACCCTCCTAGCATGTTAGGAGGGTTGGTTGTTCATTTTTCTCACTTCTAATCTAATATTCCCAAAGTTAATCCTCTCTCTCTCTACTTTCTCTCACTACTTTCTCTCTCTAGGAATCCATCTCGTCTTCATCTATTTTCTTTCTTTCTTCCTTGCTTAATCATCACAAAAATAAGGGACAACAATTTTTATTCTACACTTGATGAAGGAAGTAATGGGGAGGATTGATATCCTAAATCAGGCTTTGCAAAAGAAGAAAGTCGATATTGGTAACGCTATCGAGCTCGTTTCAGCAACAAAGAAAAGTCTCAACGAATTTAGGAATAATGGCTGGGAGACATTTCTTCAACAAGTAATTTTTTTCTTCAGAATTATGAGATAGATATGCGTGATATGGAAGCTCCTTATAAGTCTACTCGATATCCCCCTCGTCGACAAGATCATCATTTTAGTTTTGAGCATTTTTATCGAGTAGACGTATTTCTTTGCTTATTAGATAAGCAATTACATGAATTAAACACCAGATTTAGTGACGAGGCCACAGGGTTGTTAACTCTTAGCTCTGCTCTAGTTCCTAAAAAGGGGACACAAACTTTTGATATTAGTAAGATTTGTCAGCTTGTCAAGAAATATTATCCTGCAGATTTTATCGAACAAGAGATATATCAGTTGAGAAGTGAGTTGGAGATTTTTAGCATTGATTTGCAAAACAATAAGAAGCTAAGGACGGCTTCTACTATCGCATAATTGTGCTGATCTCTTGTTAGAACTCAGAAGCGTGAAACATATTATTTGTTTGATAGGTTGATTCGGCTCATCTTGACACTTCCTGTTTCTACTACAACAACTGAGCGAGCATTTTCAGCAATGAAAGTGTGCAAGAATAGACTTCGCAACAAGATGTCAGATGACTTTTTAGCCGATAGCTTGGTGGTTTACATTGAAAAATAAATTGCTGAAAAAATCGAATCTCAATCTGTAATCAGTGTTGTAAAAAGCGGGCTAGGCGGCGCCTAGGCGCTAGGCGGTCATACTCCGCCTCGATTTGTGGCTAGGCGGTCAAGCTAGGCGGAAAAGTTAAAAGGCGGTCAAACATCCGCCTAGGCGGAGCTAGGCGGCCTAGGCGGTCAAAAAGTCAAAGAAAGTCAACAAAAAGTCAATATTTTTTTACAAAAAATTAAGAATTTTCTTTTTTAATATATAATTTCCATATTTATTTTAACATAACATCTTAAAATCAAAGATAAACCTATGATAGTTAACATAAAGTAATGGATTTTTCGTGAGAATTGGAACCAACTGAACTGTATGTCACGTTTGAAGTTTTAAGTCCTTAAATTGTTATATTTATTTGTCTATTTTGTAAATTCAAGCTATGTGAACTTTGAATTATTAGAAATTAAAAGTATTTTTTCATGTTATACGTATTATTTATAATTTTTTATGCATAAAACTCCAATCCTCCTAGGCGGCGCCTAGGCGCCGCCTAGACGAATTCCGCCTCGAAGGTGACCAACCGCCTCACTAACGCCTAGCGATTTCTGCAACCTTGTCTGTAATAGAAGAATTCAAAAGCGTTAAAGGTCGTCGAGCCGAGCTATAACTTTTTTTACCGTATCATTTGTATGTTTTGGTTCGTTATATTTTGATGTATCACTTTTTGAGATGTTGACTATATATTTTGATATCTTGTCTTTCATTTTTCTACCTGTACACTATAAATTTTATTTCAAACTTGCAATTATTTCGGCCCCCCAATAAAACCGCTCAAGTTCCGTCTATTAGCCTCAAAATATTGAGTCAAACAAGAATGTTCGGTCATAGTTTATTATTGTAACATTTATTAGAACGTTGTAATAGGTAGTATAATAGTCGTGACATTACGGGCTTGATGGCTAGCTTAAAAGGCCTCTTTCAAGGTACTAAGCATTTATTCAAGCCTGGCCCAATCAAACATATAGCCCATTATATGCCACATGTAAGCAAGGCTATATATACCCTTCCTAGCATGTTAGGAAGGGTTTTGATTGTCATTTTTCTTAATCTAATCTTCCTATAGTTTCACACACTTCTCTCTACTTTCTCTCACTACTTTCTCTCTCTAGAATTCATCTATTTCATCTATTTTCTTTCTTTCTTCCTTGCTTAATCATCACAAATTAGGGACAACAGTTGGTATCGATCGCCATGGGGTAGTTTTGTGATTCGTTGTTGATACTCTACTTGGTTCTTGTGATTTACTCCTAAAATCATCTCGAATTCAAGATTTTTTGTGTCTTCCATGCTCTAAATCTTGATATAAATCTCCTACATAGTTGTGGTAGGGATTTGGTTGCTTTCGGTTGGTTAAAATCACGAATTTCTTGTCAAAAATCTCATTTTTTAACCTAAAATTTCGTAACTGCACAATTATTCCGACGGAATTTCATCGTAAAAGGGTTTTATATTCCGACAGTTATTCCGACGGAGTTCCATCGGAAAAGGGTTTCTTATTCCGACGGTTATTCCGATAGTGATTCCGACCGTTTTATTCCGACGGTGATTTCGATAGTGATTACGACAGCTCATATTCCAACAATTATACATTCCGACAACATTCTGATACTACATTCTGACAGACATTCCGACAGAGTATTCCGGCAGCTATTCCAACAGACATTCCGACGGAGTATTCCGACAACTATTCCAACAGACATTCCGACAGACTATTCCGATGGACATTCCGATATCACATTCCGATGGACATTCCGATGCTATGTTTAGCTAAATTTTGTTCGAGTATTTTTTAGACTTAGCCACTATCTAGACTAGTTTCGGACTATCGTTTACACGAACAATAAAAAAAGAATATTTCCATACTAGTTTTAGGACATTTCTAGCTCGATTTCAAAATTTGGCGATTACAAAATTTTTTGGTCTACCGTTTTATCGGACTGGGGAATATATTGTCGGACTGAAGAAAAATTGCAATTTTCGGAATTTAAACCACAACAACAATCACAACACATCTACTTAAGATCCTTTTTCACTTTAACATTTTAAAGCTTATCAAGATGGATTCTACTACAGAGTATCGTGTGACGAACAACAACATCATGGTGGCGAGAAATAAAGAGAGACCACCAATGCTTGTGACCGGTCGATATGCACAATGGCAATCACGTTTTATTCGATATCTTGATACTAAACCAAATGGTGATCTTCTCCAACGGTGCATCAAAGAAGGACCCTATACTCTCACTACCATAACCATTCCTGCAATTCCAACAACCGACTCGACGACCGGTTCTGATGAGCAAACTATTGAGGAAACATATGAGAACACTTCGAAAGAGAAACGTGCTTGGATTGATGCAGAGAAAGAAGCAATCTATTTGATTCTCAGTGGGATTGGGGATGATATTTACTCAACGGTTGATGCATGCTCTACTGCAAAAGAAATGTGGTTTGCCATTGAACGCTTGCAACAAGGAGAATCATTTTACAAGCAAGATGTCAAAACTAACTTGTTCTGGAACTTTGGCAAGTTTACTTCATTGGATGGGGAATCAGTTGATTCATACTACTCAAGGTTCTACAAGATGATGAATGACATGACAAGAAACAATTTGCAAGTCTCCACTATGTAAGTCAATGTGCAATTTCTACAGAAACTTCAACCAGAGTGGACACAGTTCGTAACTTTGGTGAAACAACAGAGTAAGTTAGACGAGGTCAAATATCACACGCTCTTTGACATTTTGAAACAATTTCAAAATGAGGCGAATGAACTTCGAGCTGAAAGGATAACAAAGACTGCTAATCCACTTGCTTTGGTGTCTACCACTCAACATGTCCAAGATCATCGCTCTCGTGCTCCAAAGTCATACTCCACTACATCCTCATCACCAAGATACTCCACCACATCTTCTTCACCAAGATACTCCACTTCATGTAAGTATTCAGTTCCCACAAGATCACGAGACAAAGAACCCATAGCACCATCACCATCACCTGAGCCATCATCTGAAGAGGACAGTGATGAAGAACTAGCTCAGAAGGACAGGGAGATGAAGCAAAAAATTGCTTTCATTATGAAGACCTACAAGAAAATCTTCAAACCCACCAACAACAATCTTCGAACATCATCAAATACAAGGAACCAATTTGTTGAAAGTACTCGAAGGTATGACACACGTCAACGTGATGAAAGTCCTCCTAGGTATGATCGACGTAATCCAACACATGTTGAGGGTTCTGCACGGTATGGTCGACAAAATGCTAAGTATGATACTCAGGGGATTGCTACTGCTGTTGGGAATAGGGAAACTGTTGGTACTCAAGTGTTTCAGCAAAGTGGGATTTAGTGCTTTAACTGTCAAGGCTATGGGCATATGACAAAGGAATGTAGGAAGCCGAAACGGGTTAGGGACTCTGGCTATCATAAGGAAAAGATGCTGCTATGCAAGAAGATGGAAGCTGGGGTTAAGTTGTCGGCTGAGGAAGGAGCAATGCTTGATGATACTGATGATGAAACCTCCGACCAAGAACTTGAAGCACATTACTCGTACATGGCAAAGGTTGAAGAATTTTTCAACGTCACTGAAGATGACAATGGTCCTATCTTTGATACTGAGCCAATCGATAAGGTACACACTGAAGAGGAATATAATGTATTTGGTAATACTCATGAGCATTGTGAGCTACCCAAAGCCATTAATGACACCTGTATGATAGAAACGGTTGATAGCAATACCATACCCGATTCATCATACATGTGTAATAATGAGTCTGAGGATGATCAACATGCAAATGAGTATGATGATGATGAGGAGGGTATTGCGCTCGCTAACTTAACTGCTTCTTTACAAAACGATGTCAAAGAAACTAGAAAAAGTCAAAAGCAATTAAAGAAGGCAAACACTACGCTCACTCAAAATTTTGAAGAATGCATAGCTGCTCTAATTAAATCTAGTGAGACCATTGATAGCTACAGAGATCAGCTTCTTCAAAAGACCAATGAGATAGAGGGGTACAAAGTGTGTTTAATTAATGCCAAAAAAGACGATTTTCAACAGAAATATAACAAAAATCTTAAGCTTCTAGAACAAGAGAAACGTAATTATAACACCTCTTTGAGTACTGAACGTCACAAAACGTATCTTGCTACCACTAAAGTCAATGAGCTAACTCAAGTAAATGGTTTTCTTCAAGAGGATAAAATTAAACTTGCTAATGAAAAGAAAGTTGTGGTTGAAAAGATGGAAAAGGATTTCAAAACTAAACAAGCTAATGACATCGACAAAATGGCGGAACTTGATACTCAAATTGATTTTTACAAGAAAATTGTTTACAAAACTAATCAATCAATTCAAACCATGAGAATGTTGGCACCTCGTTTGTTTTTCAAGGATAGAACTAGTTTTGCAAATCCTAAGTACCTTGAGCAAGCTCAATCTGAGAATCAGCACTTATATCTTGATGAGTCCTAATGGACCGATCTTGATTGCCTTGTTGTTAGGCCCGATAGTGAAGAGAAAAACGATTTGGAAGAAGAGAGTAGACCAAAGTTAATAACGAATTCGTTAAACCATATAATTATGCTTATGAAAACAGTCTTTATGGTCTTTTCAAACCGCAAACACAGAAGTCTGGTGAGCAAATATTTTTTGAATGTGAACAAATAAGAATTAAAAGGAGACAAGTTTTTACCACTAAGAAAACTAATGTTTCAAAATTTATTGAGTACTTGCCATTTAAAGCTTCTGTAAGCAAGAGTAAGCAAGCACTTAGTATTCTCAAGAGTAACATTGAAAATTTCAAAAAAGTTGTTGATGATGACTGGAAAAAACGTGAACTTTTGAAAGGAAACAAAGAAATTCCTCACGATATAACTGTGCTTGTGAAAAGTATTTTGATTCCGCTTGCGGAAAGAACGCAAAAACATATTTTGGAATTTGAAACATTAATTAAGCAAGAAATGTCTGATGATTTGAAATATGTGGAATCTCTTGAACAAGAAGTGAACGACATCAACCTGAAAGAGACGAGTTTTCTACAGCATATGATCTACTCTTACACGAATGTCTCTCAAAAGATATTATGTGTGCTTATGTTACATCTTGTGCTGATATTGATGAATATTTTGATGTTGCATGCAAATATATTGATCAAATCAAAGAGTGTGAACGACTTGAAACTGAGCTTTCAAATAAAGTTGACCAAAAAGAGTTTTCGTTACTTCAACATAGATATGATTATCTTCAAAAACATTGTCATTCACTTGAACTTGCTTTGCAAAAGAAAGTTGGCAGTTTTTCAAATGATACACCTTTGGAAGTAAAATTATCAGAGTCATGTCGATTACTAAACGAAAAAAGTCTTGATATTTCGGATTTGAAAGCTCAGTTACAAGAAAAAGACATAGCAATAGCAGAGCTGAAGAAACTCGTTGCTAAGATGGGTGGGAAAGTTTTGGAACCTAGGGTTAAGAAACCTGTTGTTAGACAACCCAATGCCTCTAAAGAGAATAGATCCTCTATCTTGGGAAAACCATCTGCTTTCTCAACTTCTTCGTTTGCAAAACCTATGTTTGCCCCCAAGATGGATGGAAAGGAAGGTTACCACATACTCAACCCATAAGGAATATTCTAGCACCAAGCGTTAAGCACAATAATGTGATTAAATCAGGAATGTATAGAATGACCACTAAACCCACACACAAAGTTAGTCAATCACTTCAGACTTCTAGAAACACTAATACTCGTGTGTCTTCTACTACAGGAGTAGTCTCCACTGCTAGTGTTAGCCGGCCTCAGCTTAAGAGCATTCAAGTGAATGATAAGGTTTGGAAACACAAGAGTAAAGGGAAGATGAAGGAAGTAGAAGAACACCCTAGGAATTTGCATGTTTTTAAGAATAAAATGTCTGTAATCACATGTAATGATGATTTGAATGATTCGACTGCTTTGAATGCTTTAAATGTTAAGTTTGTTTGTGTGAAATGTGGAAAATGTGCTAATGCTGATCATTCTATGTGTGCTATGAATAATGAGAAAGGCGTAGGTACTAGAACTAAGAAGCAAGTTGCGATGCCTATTAGTGCTAGTAAACCCAAACGCAAAGTAAACCATTCTGGTGCTACTCCCATTAAGAAAAGTAATGCATCAGACTCCACCACTAAGAACCCTAGAAGCAGAATTAGGGAATTATATGAGTCTGCTAGCAAGTCTTGGAAATGGTGGTTTGCTAATCAATGTCCTCTAGGATATAAATGGATGCCTAAAGTTAGGACAGAAAATGTGAAAACGACTGTTAGTATGCCTTTAAATGTTGCTAAGGACACTAATGATTCTACAATTACAACTACTGTGGTATCCAATTTAGCAAATGCTCCATCGTGTTCTAACTCTTATGCAAGTGATACAAATAATTCTCTTCATACTGGACTCCGGATGCACGAAGCACATGACGGGGAATCTCAAGCTTCTAATTAACTTCATGGAGAAGTTCCTGGGTACGGTCCGATTCGGTAATGATCAATTTGCACCGATCCTAGGATATGGAGACTTGGTTCAGGGGAATATCATGATAAAAAGGGTATACCACATCGAAGGGCCCAATCACAATCTTTTCTCAGTTGGTCAATTCTGTGATGCAGATTTGGAAATTGCTTTTAGAAAGAAGACATGTTTTGTTCGTGATTATTGTGACAATCCGTCAATTTATGGTCGATATTTTATTCTCAATATTTATTTGAAAACATTATTTTAATGTTACAATATGAACTCACTTATTTTTGGGAAGTAATTTGGATTTACGTCTTGAAATAGCGTCGACTACGTTTAAACCGGAGGATTCAACATTACGTGCTTACATTTACATACACCGTCTTTGGTGACAGTCCGACATTTCAGAAAATAAATTTATCCGTAAATATTATTTTGGAATTTTAAATTTGTGTTGGTTCATAAACTCACAAATTTACGAGAAGAGACTAGGACTTACGATTTTATTTTAACGTCCTTTACGACTAAACCGGAAACCTTAGGATTACGTATTTACGTTTTCGAACTCCGTTTTTGATGAAACAATTTTTATTAGATTCGTTTTGTGCCGTTGATTGGTAATTTATAAAAACGTTTTTCGTGGAACGACCCGAGGGCACGCAAATCGAGAAAACTAGAATCGAGGAATACCCGTAAACTAGTGAGATGGGACAAAATACATTTTCCCACCCCACTAGCACTATGGGACGACACAAACAAGACACCACATCAATATGTGGCATCTTGTTAACTTGTTAGCTACAAGTGTAAAACTAAGCTTACACCTTAAGCTACAACTTGCTAAAACCATCAAACCATTCCACCACTTCACACATACCATCTTTCTACACATGCAAACTACATCAAATCCTCTCAAAAACACCACCCCTTGCCGTCCACTTTTAAGCTACAAACACCCCTTTTGATCTTTTCTAGCCATGAAATACATGTTATCTAGCTCTATCATGGAGTTATCTTGAAGCCTTGATCATTTGGTGGCCATATTAACAACATTGGAGGTGATTTGCTTGTGTCCTAGGGCTGATTTCTCAACTATTGTTCTTGGTGTTTGATGATCTTGGAGTTACTTGTGGTGTTCATCAAGTTCTTGTCTTCCAAAAACAAGAAATACACTTGGTTGGTAAAGAAGATCATCCTCTCCATTTTCTCTTGTTATTTTTGTAAAGAAAAAATGTATTTTATTTCTTATTGTATATGTATATGATGAATATATGATGATAAAAATGTTGTGTGGGGATCAAGTGTTGATAAATATGCTTAAAAAGGTTAATAACTATAAGAAATAAGGCTAAAATCATGATTATTTAGTTAGCTGTATAAAAACAGTATATAACTAAAACTTGAACTGATAAACTTGCATGGTATGATCCATTTACAGTAAGTACAAGATTTTATACACATGTGAGAGTTGGCCATGCAATGGAATCATTATAATGAGTGAGATATGATCAAAACAAGATGAGTGTGCTAATCTGAATAAACAGTTTTGTAGGGACTGTTAAGGCAAAATAAACTTATAATGAGCAGTAGCTATAACTAAGTTAAATGTAGCACATAATATGAAGATCATGCCATCCAAAAATGAGCTTCTAATTCATTATAGAACTCTAGATATGATAAAAATGGTGAACATGAAAATAAAAATCAGATTTTGAGAATTAATGTTTATTATTATTATATAAGCACTCAAATTTTATTGTATAAAATGTAAAATAAAAACCCACTAACTTATGAAACTTATTTATATAAATATGTAAAAGGTTAAATAAATGGATAAATTATATAAATGGTAGTGGAATAATAATTATAAGTAATAAAAACAATAAACATGATTTTTACGACTTTTTCGGCTATCACCGTAAAATTAACGTTTTTGCTAAATAAAACTTAGACGGTTGGACCCGTCTAATGTAAAGTTTCTAAAAGTCATATACTGATATATAAGTATCTAATACAAGTAAAAACCGATAAAACCCGAACTATAGGACATACGGACATTAACGAGCTAACTAAGCATATTGGACTAATAATTGGACTAAATAAGATAAATACTTATAAACTTATCTATTGGGCTTAACCCATTTGGGCCCAACTTGGAAAGTATATATACTGATAATATAGGTATAAAATGGATTAAAACAAGTTAAAGAACTTATATTAAGCTTATTGGACTTAAAATAGGTAAATAGGTAAAACTAGCAAACTAGTAAAAAGTTACCAAAACGTAAACACTAAAATGAGTAAACAAGGATATATAAACCCACTTGATCATCATCATATGTACAAAATCATCATATGTATATTGTTATTTTGATAAAAGTCATTGGACATGAGTCTAATACGAGTATTATTTGTCTAGGTTTCCGTGATTGAAGCACGTGCCGTACGTCCGAGTTGCCGATAACCCGCTTTCCCACATCAACGTGAGTTCATAGCCTCGCACTCTTTTAAATGTTTTTATAAATGTTTTATAAACCCGCGAGGGAGATAACATGTTAGATTTTTTAAAATAGGACACCATTTGTCCCGATTGTTTGTTTATTGGTTTGGACCCGAATGATTGTATGACCCGATAAATGATTAAAGGACCCGATAGATGATATAAAATGGATTATTAAAGTTAAGTTATGTCACTAAAAGTCCCATTAGCATGAATTGTAAACTACCGGGATTTGGTAGACGCTTATGCATATAATAGTACTATCTGGGGACGATCACCCCAGTTCGCGCCTTGACGGTTGATCCCCGTCGTGCCACATTGATTGGTAAGCGAATTTATGTATGAGAAGATTTCCATAGCGTGACCTTTGTGACGACACGCTACTTTAGATGGGCAAATTGAGTATCGGGTTAGATACCCGTTGTTTGTTTTAGTAAGGTAACAATGTCATGCGGCTTATAATAATCTAACTAACGAAATACTGATATACGCTCCGAATTACGATGTATTGCCTGACTAGCAATACAGGGTCATACTATTTATATTATATTCGTGTTTTGGTTTTCATAACCATATTCATATAACGGTTTTTTTCATACAACGTCATAAGACGTATTGTATGATGTTTTTACGACATTGGCTCGTATAATGATTTTTAAGGCAAACGCCTATATTATGATTTTGATTTGTATAAAATGACTTTGGCTATTTTATGGCCTATTAAAATGATTTGTACAAAATGATTTTCAGTAATAATTTTATACTGATATTATATTGATGGATTTTATTAAACTCTATGAATTCACTCGGCGTTATCGCTGACCTTTTCTTTTAACATGTTTTATCTCAGGTACTTGAAGGTAATTCTCGGGAAGACGACAAGAATTCATGGCCCGCACTTAAACAGTATTTTCCATTCAAATACTTTGTAAAACTTTGTATGAAATGTAATGACTTGGGACCGATGTAACTTTGATATTTATGAATGGAAATGCTTTATTAATAAACGACACGATTTTTATGCGTTGTCTATGATGTGAGTAATGTGCTATCCCGTAACACCAACGAGTCTTCCGCTGTATTGAGTTGTATAAATTTGGGGGTGTGACAGTTTGGTATCAGAGCTCTCGTTATAGAGAACGAAAGATTTTTAAAACTAAGGTTTTGAATAAAACATTTCAAAATCTTTTAACTATAAACATTTTTCTAAAAATGTCTAAAAATCTTTTGACTATAACGGTGCCGAAGAATTCCCGAGCTACTGACAAGGCCAGACTGAGAAGTGTTATTTTAATATATATATAACTTGGATTATATATATATATATATATGATGTAATTTTATTACATGATTGTTTGATGATTATTTTGATATTTATACGAGGTATTTATACGACGTAGATTGTCACAAGAAACCCTAAATCCCCTAGTAAATTTATCGAAGCTATTCTCGTAGGAATTCTAGCTATCCTAGATCTAAACCAGGTTGTGGATATTTATGATCCCAACAAATGGATGATATTCATAGAAATGTAGATATTAGTTGATTGTTATATTGAAAAGAATTGGCGAGATTAAATCTGATATCGATGTCATGACGATCTTTCCTTATAGAGTGGAGTTTGACAAAACGTTACCACCTAGAAAGATGTCGTATGATTCATTGTCATCCAATTCTTAAATGAAATCGAAAGGGTGAATGTTGCACTTGAGGTTGTCATTGGAACCATTACCCAAAAGCCTCATGCCACTAGTACCTTTCCGAGAAGTCTAATTAAATGTGTGAGTCATTTCATACTAGTGACTCATTTGATAATTGTTGTTATAAGAGTTATAGAATTGGAAATTAAGTGTTGATTGTTGATCCCAAACTTAGATCGATTAAGCTTTGTGTATACGAGATTAGATCAAGTAATACACGTAGAGAAACCTTTGCTTATGAATAAAGTAACTAAGTGTTATGCGGAATTAACACTTAATCTAAAACACAAAGATGTTAAACAAACTTTCACTTGTATTAGAATAATCGAACTTGATTACAATGAAAGAGGTTTAACTTGTGAAAACTTATTATAACTGATCAGTAACATTAACCTAAAAGATCTTCTTTTATAGATTAAGAAGTCTTGTACAAGAAGCTACGAATCAACTATTCTAGGTAAAGATAATAATAGAAAATACAATGTCGAGTTTATCTTTACCATATACAAATAAAGAAACAAAAGATTCGTATAAGATAACTTCCATCAGTGCTTGTCTTCAAGGCTATCAGCGTTGACTTTCCTAACTGTCAACGCTTGGCTGTCAGCGTCCAATGTCATCTTATCAGCGCTTGAACTCTTCTTATCAGCGTCTAGTGAACTGACCCATAATTTATTCCCAACAATCCTCCCCTAAACTTGATATCCATTCTAATAATCAAGTTTCTGAATAAATACTAAAGGCTAGGAGGAATCTTACAAAAACTTCTTATGTTGGTGATAAACATATCTAATTAAGTCCTTGGCCACGTCACTAGTATAATCAATCTCCAAGGGTGTCTCCTTCATCTTCTCCAATATTTCTTTGGACAAGAAATAGTCAGCATCCACAAGTAGATACTCTGAAAACTTTGTAGAGCTCAAATGAAACACACCACAAGTAGAATAAAGCCTCCAATGAAGACCACTGAGGTCATCTTCAAGATCCTTCCATATGGCAGGATCTGCTTCCCTTGGACCACACAAAGTCAAAAATGTGTGCCATAGTCTTATTCCATTGGCTGAAGTAGATGCTTCAGCCGTATACTTGGCCTCTATCAATCTCCATAGATGCACCAAGTCTTCTCTGTCTATGCTTGCAAAGATAGAAATAATTGAAGTGAAAGTGTGTACCTCCTTCCCAAATCTGCCAATCTTCCAAAATCCACACTCATCTTCATCAAAACTTATGATTGGATTTCTGGCATCTAGAGATACTACATTAACCAAATCTGAAGCTTCCAATGGAGAAAGCTTGAGATGCTTCCTTATGACAGTTTCATGTGGATAATACACATCCATATCTTTAGGAAATTGGAGAGGATCTCCTTTCTTCACTGGTCTTTGAGCAATCCTCATCTCCTTTTGAATCTGCATTTCCTCAGCAAGCTCTTGTTTCCTTTCTTCTGAAAGAAACTGTAAGACATTATTTTCTTGCACATGCCTCCAAATAGGATGTGCCCTGTACTCTAGCTCCTCAAAAGATAAAGCCAGCAACTTCTTGTAAGTCCATCCAGGTTGATGGCATCTAAGCAACTTGTAATACAATTGCCTTCTATCTCTTTTAAGCCAAGTCTTGACCTCTTGTGCATTATACCTCAAAATCACCTTTATATCATCTTGTACCCTGAGAAGAACTTCCAACCCCCAAATTTGATCTGACAAACTCATCCCTGGGTTGTCCATTACCTTATCTTCCCAAGCATGGAACATTCTGGTGATTTCTGGAAGGTCAAAATCAACCTGCTTCTTCAAATCACTCAATCTTTCTTTTGCCAACTCATCCCCATATTCAAGTCTTTCTGGATCTTCAATGATTTGAACACTTGAATCTGAGCTAGCTCCTTCTTTTTCATCACCACTCTCTTCCTCACTCTCAGAAGTGGCAACAAATGGTGATCTACCACTTCTCTTCAAATCTTGCTCCAAAAGTTATTCAGCCAAATGTTTATCAAATGCAATTTGTGCTGCATCTCCTTTGGAACATCTTCTTCAACCATAATTCCTTTACCTTTGTCTTTTGGATCAATGATAGGTAAAGTAGATGAAGATACCTGTGTAGACACATCTTTGATGATTGTTGATGACTGGAATACATTACACCACCTGCAACTTTGTCAGCGTTCAAGTTACCTTTATCAGCGCCCCGATTACCTTTGTCAGCGCTGGATGTGTCAGCGTTCAAACCTGTATCAGCGCCCATTGTTGCTGTGAAAGATCCTTCCAAGTTTAATGGAGATACCTTGGATATATCAATGACAGGGTGCTTCTTCAAGTTGGTGAGTGCTTCAGCAACATTTAAAGATTCACTAAATTGTGAACTCTTCTCACTGGCTGTATGAATCAGCTCATCCTCTTCATCCTCCCCTTTGGAAGATTCCTCCATTCTACTCCTGCTACTAGGATTCTCCAAAACAGTTACCCGCTCCCTCAATACTTGGAGTTCACGGCCCTGATTATTGACAATTTGTACAAGGCTGACATTTTGCTTTTGCAAGCTAATGACAGCAGCCGTCAATTCATTCAATGTCATAGGTTCCAATCTGCCCTCAGCTAGAATGGGGATTTGACCTCCCAAAATAGAATCATGGGGCATGGATGAGGTCTTAATGATGTTGGGAATGTCTTGACCAGCATCTAAGCTTGTGTCAATAGCCCCAGCCTCATCCATGTCACCAGCCACACTTGTGGAGGTGGTTCTCTCTGCAACAAGGCTAGGACCACTAGAGGAGAATACTCCAGTAGTCCTTTGGCGTTTATTCAACCTAGATTGTAATGGGGTGGAAGATGAGGTAGATTGTGTGGGTGTTGGTTGGTGAAGGGGTGTTTGGGATTGTTCAGGGATGTCATCAGCGTTGGGATTGGCTGTGTCAGCGCCAACATTTTGAGTGTCAGCGTTGACATTGGCTTGGTCAACTTCCATGTTTTCAGGTGAAGGTAATGGTTCAAGGATAGGCTCAAGTTGAGGTTCAGGTTCTGGTTGTGGTTGGGCAGCCTGAATTACTTCAAGCATGGCTTGAGTAAGAGGTATAGGTCTGTTTGTGGAGAACATTTTGTCAAAAATGGTTTTCTTTTGCTTAGGGATCTCATAAAAATGGTCATGATCCCTAGTGCAATACTCTTGTAAATCAAACACCATTTGCAAAAATCTTGGGTAAGCCAAAGTCATTTTACTTCCCTTATTTTTACACATCCCTTCAAAAATCATTTTTGAAAAATTATACCTAAGCCCACGTGACATACAAACCAAAGCACTTGCAATGGACCTGTTTATTTCATTAAAAGCAGTACATTTTGGACTTAAGCATTGAAGAAGGACATGTATCAAATATTTCCAATCTGAGGGAAATTCCTGCTTATGATATTTATTTAAAGTTTTACCAGCAGGAATAGGATAACCCAATTCCCTAAGACCTTGTTCTGTTGTTGCAATGGCAAGGGTAGTCACACCATCAGCGTCATTAAGACGCAAAGCTTGGCGAACCAAGGCTTCAGTGACCACCCATGTTCTTCCATGAACAGTAGATGTTAATGTAGTCACTCCATTAGCTGTTGTGGAACTTACATTATTCCAAAACTGTCTAATGTGTGCGACAGGGACTAGTGGTTCATGAGAAAGTGCATACCTTAAGGAGGATGCATTTAAAAATGCCACCATTTGTGAATACCGAGGGAAAAAATCATTATCAGCGGCCAAGTAAGCTACCATATTATGTTGGCTCTTGAACTCCAATGTCAGATTGTTTGAGTTGAACTTTGGTGCCATGTTGAAAGCTGTTTAGGTTATGTGATATGGGAAAAATCTAGGAGAAAAATGTTAGACAAGAAAATATGAATACCCAGAATAAAAGGTTAGCCAAATTTATAGGAGAGATGCATGATTTGGATTGGTCAAAAATGAGGCAGTTATATTCAAAGAGTAATGATGAAAATATTGAATCAAATATAACTTATCTCATGCATTAATTAAAAATAACAGCTCCCCAGAAATTACGGCCAAAGATTAGTCAAACATAACAACTGGGTAGGGCCCACTAGGTGTCAACGGTCAAAAATAGCCCATCAACGCCCAACGGCTATATTTTCTTGTCAGCGTTTGCCTAAAGCCTTGTCAGCGTCACGATTGGTCGTAACAGCGTTTGGAGAAAAACTTGTCAGCGTCTAAAAATAAAAATATTTAAAAAGAAAAAGACCTTAACAAAGTAATTTATCCTAAGGGAAATATCTTGCAAGTTGATAATAATTACTGGGCGGCAAGCACTGTCCACTTATGCACACTTGCTTAAGCAAGATAGACACAAATGTCCTCAAGTGTCCCTTGCTAACCAAAATACTTACCAACAAAGTTATTTCATAAAATCCTTTGTAACTCCCAGGTAAACCCATAACAAAAATATTCCCAAGTCTCCCAACAGACCACAACCAATTCTAGGCCAAAAATGTCTTGGCAGCATGCATAGTTTGTCAACTTTGCATGCTACAGTGCCTCATGGTTTAGTAAAACTAACCCATACTCACCTGTGGACACAATCTAGAATTGTGATAAGAGTATTATAAGAATACCCAAGAGTCCTAAAGGTTCCTTAAACCTCCCCTTAAACTATGATACATGAGTTTCTCAAAATATATATGAACATTAAAAAAATTTATGTCAAGATAGGAATATAAATATTCCAACCATCATCCATAAACAAAAACATGTCCAAATAGCTCTTCAAAGATCCATAAGCAACTCTGTATCCAATGGCATAAAGCTAACACCACCTACACATTTAGATTGAAAACCACAAAACTAACATTGTTGCTAACAGCGCCCCGACAACACTTATCAGCGTTGAAGAAACACTTGTCAGCGTTAGACAATAATATCTCTAACAACGGCAAAATAACACTTGTCAGCGTTAAATTAACCTTTGTCAGTGTTAGAAAAATAAAGTGGAAAAATCTAAATCATCACAAAGACCAATAACAATGCATTATCCTGTACATACTTTTACAAAAAGGTTCCAAAACACATATTAAGTGAGATTAACCATTCCAATATTTGTTACCAAATATTGAAATCTTCCAGCATCAAAAGGTTTAGTTAATAAATCAGCCACATTATCTTCTGTGTCTACCCTATCTGGTTGTATTAAACCTTTCTCAAAGCAATCTCTTATAAAATGATGTCTAATTTCAATGTGTTTGGTTTTAGAATGATGTACAGGATTTTTAATAATGCATAAAGTACTGTTATTGTCTACAAAAATCTTGGTATGCAGGAAATTATACCCATAATCCAACAGCTGGTTCTGAATCCATAAGACTTGTCCACAACAAGCAGCTGCAGCTACATATTCTGCTTCAGTTGTAGAGTTTGCCACCACTGTTTGTTTCTTGCATTGCCAAGATATCAATCTACTCCCAAGAAATTGACATCCACCAGTTGTGGATTTTCTATCAAACTTGTCACCATCATAGTCACTGTCCGAATATGCAATAAGCTCCAATGGAGAATCTTTTGGGTACCATAAGCCAAGATCTGGATAACATCTTAGGTACCTAAAGATTCTTTTCACAGCAAAAAGGTGACATTCTTTGGGATTCACCTGATGGCGTGCACAAGCACACACAGCAAACATGATGTCAGGTCTTGAGGCTGTAAGATACATCAATGAGCCAATCATTGATCTATAGTGCCTAACATCCACATCCTTTCCAGCTCCAATTTTTCCCCAAGGGTGTTCCCTATCCATAGGAGTGGAAGCACTATTTTCATGTGGAGAAAAACCAAATTTCTTCAAGATTTCAGCTACATACTTGTCTTGGGAGATGAAGATACCATCTTCTTTCTGCTGAACTTGTAATCCTAGAAAGAAGTTCATCTCACCCATTGCACTCATCTTGAATTTATCTGTCATAAGCTTGGAAAAGTCTTCACTCATCTTTGGATTGGTAGATCCAAAAATGATATCATCAACATAGACCTGAACAAGTAAGACATCCTTACCTTTCTTCTTTGTAAACAATGTCTGATCTATGGTGCCCCTTTTAAAACCATTTTCCACCAAGTAGGTGGACAATGTACCATACCATGCTCTTGGGGCCTGATGGAGTCCATACATAGCTTTCTTCACTCTATAAACCTTGTATGGATTCTCAGGATCTTCAAAACCAGGAGGTTGCATGACATATACCTCCTCAACAATTGTTCCATAGAGGAAAGCACTCTTCACATCCATTTGATAAACAGTGAAGTTCATACAAGAGGCATAAGCTAGGAAAATTCTTATAGCTTCAATTCTTGCAACATGAGCAAAGACCTCTTCATAATCTATACCTTCCTCTTGTGTATATCCCTGAGCTACCAAACGTGCCTTGTTTCTGACCACAATACCCCTTTCATCTTTCTTGTTCCTTAGAACCCATCTTGTCCCAATTGGTCTTACATATCTATGACAATCAACCAGCTCCCAAACATCCTGTATAGCAAATTGGTGAAGCTCATCCTGCATTGCTTCCACCCAACTAGGTTCTTTGAGAGCATCAAAAATCTTCTTGGGTTCCTGTTGTGACAGAAAACAGGCAAACAAACATGTTTGTACAAGAGGGGTATCAACCTTCTTGTGGATATTAGCAATGAAGCTATCATGAGTCTGGTGAGATCTTCTAGTTTGAACAGGAGTCATGATATTCCCAATGATTTGAGAGGGAGGATGATTCTTCAAAGTAGACCTAGGAATTCCATTTTCAAGAATTCTGTTGTCTTCAATATCATCCTCCATGTTGCTAATATCTTCTTTAGACTCTCTTCCATCTTGAACCTCTTCATTTATTCTTGAAGGTTCACCTTGTTCAAAAGTGGAAGATAAGAAATGCTCATGAGTGTTGTCAACGTTGGAATTTTGCTTGTCAGCGCTGGAATTACTTTTGTCAGCGCCAGAATCATTGTTGTCAACGTTTGAGCCATCAGCGTCTGAATTGGTCTTGTCAGCGCTAGAATTGTGCTTGTCAGCGCCTGAATGACCATGCATGTTATCAACTGGTGGTATTGAAGAACCACCTTTATCCTTTCTAGCAGCAGCAGCAGCAACATAATACTCATCTGTCCATATAGGAAATGTAACATATTCTTGTGTGGGAGATGACTCAACTGCTGGTGGTCCATTCTTCTTAGCAACCTGTGTACCTGAAACATTACCAATTCTCTTTTCCAAAACACTTGAAGTTACCTTCACAATGTCTGGATTAGTAACAGGCATATAATTTAAAGCTCTAGACAAAGGTTCCAAGTCAAACAACCAATTTGGACCACTTTCAGGATCACTAGGTTTACTCTCTAAAAACCTAACATGTACTTTTTCAAGTATACGTTTTTCCTTTTTAATGTAAACCCTATATCCTTTGCTCTGCACTGAGTAACCCATGAAATAGCCTTCATCACCTTTTGCATCAAATTTACCTAGGGCATCACTAGTTTCTAAAACAACTACATGACAACCAAAAGGCTTGAGAAAGCCAATATTTGGCTTCCTTCCCCAAAGTAACTCATAAGGTGTCTTATTGTGTATTTTGTTGACCAATGCCCTATTTTGAACATAACAAGCTGTGTTAACAGCTTCAGCCCAAAAGGCTATAGGAAAGTGGGCATCAGCCAACATGGTTCTGGCTGCTTCAATTAGGGTTCTATTCTTCCTTTCAGCAACCCCATTTTGCTGTGGGGTTCTAGCTATGCTAAACTGCCTAGTAATCCCTGTCTTGGCACAAAAATCCTCTAGTAACTGATTTCTAAACTCACCCCCATTGTCACTTCTAAGAATTTTGACCTCATTACCATTCTTCTTTTCAATCTGGGTAATGAAATTAATCAAACTTTGGGCAGTTTCACTTTTCTTGGCTAAAAAGAAAGTCCATGTAAACCTGGAAAAATCATCAGTGATGACAAAACAATATGATTTACCCTTCAAACTTTCTATATTAGTTGGACCAAAGAGGTCCATATGCAATAAGTGAAGTGGTTTAGAACTAGAGTGCACCTGTTTAGATTTGAATGAGACCTTGTGCTGCTTGCCCTTAAGACATGCAACACAAGAGTGGTCATTGTGGAAAGCCTTTTCAGGCAAACCATCAACTAAACCAAGTCTCACAAGTCTATTGATATTCTTAAAGTTTATGTGCCCTAATCTCCTGTGCCAAAGATTACTTTCATCTACTGAAGCTTTAGCATAAAAACATGACATCATTTTATTATTCATCTTAATTCCATTAAGATTCACATTATATATGTCTTTATGCCTTGGTGTTCTAAATTCTATGTATTTCTCCTCAGGGAGCTTGTAATCTTTGCTTAACACCAAGCACTCAATATCAGTGAAAAGAACCTTATTTTTGTTATCACACACTTGTGATACACTAAACAAATTATAATCCAGTTCTTTTACCAGGAAGACATTCTCAAAACATAGATTATTGGTGATAAGGGTTCCTTTTCCTGTAATGGTGCCGTAGCCCCATCCAAAGTATACCTTATCACCATCTTGAATAGGAGTGAAGTTCGTCAGATAGTCTTCCTTTCCTGTCATGTGCCTTGAGCATCCACTATCCCAATATCCATAATCATTGATCTTCTTTTGAATGCCCTGCACATAAAGAAAACAAATTAGTTTTCTTTGGGAACCCAAGTCTCAGAAGACTTGGATTCATCTGGTTGTTCAATAAGAACAGTCTTAGTTCTCACAACAACCCTATTTTCATCCCTTTTAGGATGAAATACCCAGTTAACCCCAATTGGTCTTGACATGACCTTTGAAATATAATGAAACCTGTTGCATGTCATAGAAAGACCAGTAGAATTAGGGTTTTGGTCTTGTTTTGGTCTCCATGTTAAGCTAGTAGAAGCTTTAGACCCATTTCCCTGTGATTGCAAATACCTAGGTTTGGCAGTGTGTTTGTCAGCGCTGAAATTGTTCTTGTCAGCGCCCCGATTGCCTTTATCAGCGTTGAACCTAGGGTTTGCTACAGGAACCCATTGCCTATTGGACCAAGTGTTTGACTTTTGGAAAGGTCTTAGGCCATGTGTGTTAGACCCTCTAGAAAAGAATGGGGCTGGTCTAACAACTTGTGAACTTTTGTTCACAAAGGTTTTGGGTCTGACAGTGTTTGACCTATGTTGACTTTTGTCAGCGCTGAAATGGTTCCTATCAGCTTTGACATTTGAAGCGTTGACACATTTGTATGCCAAATGTGAAAAGCTACCACAGGTGTAACAAGCTTTTCTAGACATAGTCTTAGGTCTAGAAGCAAAGAAGCCTGTTCCATGGTTACTAACTTGGCTTTTTGGTGACCTAGTATTCCTATACATCTCTGCATACTTAACACTAGGTTTTCTAACAGTTTGTGTGCCAAGGTCAACAGCTTTGCCAGTGGTTGGGTGTGTGATTTTAATAGGTGTAGGATCATGGCTCGTGATTGGTGTGGGCTCATTTGGACTTTCACACAACAACCCTCCCTTAACAAACAAAGTGTGGTTAGCTTTCTTCCACTCATCTAGGTCAGTCAGTTTTTGATTATACTCTTCAACTGGGGAAGTCACTCTAGGTGGAGGAATGAATTCCTTCTCTTGGAGTTCTGGCAAGCCAGTCCAAGATAAGTCCTTTGATTGGACACCATAGAAATCCCCAGCTGGTGGTGGAACACCAGTATAATCTTTCATCCCAATCCCACTCATGTCCTTAGAGTCTCTTTTTTTACTAACACACTCTCCTAGGGCTTGTGTGGCCTTATCAAATCTCTGGATTTTAAGACTCACATTATCTTTATTTTTGTTAGCCTCATCTAACTTAGCTATCAAATCAAGATTAACCCTGTTTGTGATATCTTGAATATCTTTACTTTGATGTAACTCATGATTTAAGATATTTATTTTATCCTTTAATTCAAACTCCATTTTCTTATACTCAGCTACTGTCCTTTCTGTTTGGGTGAGAGCAATTTGATAATTAGATACTTTGCATCTTTCAACACTTGCCTCATCTAATAATTTTACTATCTCTTGATTTAGTTTTTCAGTATTTAAACGACAACCCTTAGAACAGAAAGCATCATCATATACCTCATTATCTGATGAAGAGGAGGAGTGTGCCATGAGAGCATATTCAACATGCTCTTCTTTAACTTCAGCAACCAATGCTTTGTCCTCTTCCTCATCCTTAGCCAAAAAGTTCCAGCTCCAGTCCCATCCTCCAACACCATCAATTTGTTGAACAGCTACCATGGCCTTGGAATCTTGGCTCTTAACCATTTGGCTTGAAGGCTTACCAGCATCAGATCTTCTTGGAGATCTACATTCCCTCATAAAGTGCCCCATTCGATGACAATTGTAGCACTCAACTTTGGATTTGTCAAATCCAGCAACATCCTTAGCATCAAAGGTCATCTTCTTCTTGAACCTTTTATTAAACCTGTTTGCTCTTAAACTTACAAGAGCCATAGTCCACTTGATGTCCATCTCTTCCAATTGCTCATCACTTATTTGCTCAAGATCCTCATATGTAATCCTTGAATCACTGGGCAAAGAAGCAATGAATGCACACACAGTATCTAGATCTAAACCAGCAGGTTTAATTCTATCAGCGCCAAAGTTGTGAGTGTCAACGCTTGAGTATGAGGCGTTGACAGGATATGATCCAGCGCTGACAGAATGTGTTCCAACGCTGATAGGATGTGATCCAGCGTTGACACATTGAGATCCAGTGACTGGATGTCCATAGGAGTTCATGGAATCAAATTGACCTTCACTTTGTGAGAAGAAGGCCATGTTGCTACTAGAAGGTTTATTATCACTCTCCAAAAGCCATTCATTCTCCAACAGTCTTAGTTTGTTGAAGATGTCATCAAACCTAGAGGTTTTGTGGGTGTTATTGACAAGAATGGATCTTGCCTCAATCTTCCATACATCACCAAGGCTTTTGAGAAAAGTAGCATTCAAGTCAGGGTCATCAATCTGTGTTCCCATGAAGGAAAGTTGACTTGTAATGTCAAGCAGCCTACTTCTCACACTGCTGAGATTCTCATTGGGTTGAGCCTTAAAGACAGCATACTCATGCATGAGTTGCTTCTTCTTTTCTTCTTTTGTGTCAGCATTGCCACCATGTGCTACTTCAAGAGCTTCCCAAAGCTCTTTTGCAGACTCAAAGCGTTTGTACTTGTGCTGATTCTCATGACCCAAGGCGTGTTTCATGATGTTCAAAATTTTCATGTCCATCCTTTTCTTGGCTATATCTTCAGCAGATACAGCTCTTCCATCTTCAGGCTTTTCCTTCTTATCAGCTTCAGGACAATTAGGAACAGCTATCCTTGTGGCAATAGCATTAGCAATCTTTTGAGCTTTGTTGAATGTATTCCCATATTCAACAATCTCCCAAAGAGTGTAGTCATGGATGGATACATATTGCTCAAAATTGGACTTCCAAAGCTCGAAGTTCCTGGCATCAAACATGGGAATTTTGATACTAGGGTTTATGGTGTTGTTTTGTAGCAAAACAGGAGCAGGAGGTTGTTCTGAGCCAGACATGATGTTTTTAGGGTTTTGAGAATTTTAGGGTTTCGTTGTTTTAGGGTTTTTGGTGTTTTAGGGTTCTTGCGTTACTTAAAGATCAAAAGTTTCTCAACAAGCTCTGATACCACTTGTTGATCCCAAACTTAGATCGATTAAGCTTTGTGTATACGAGATTAGATCAAGTAATACACGTAGAGAAACCTTTGCTTATGAATAAAGTAACTAAGTGTTATGCGGAATTAACACTTAATCTAAAACACAAAGATGTTAAACAAACTTTCACTTGTATTAGAATAATTGAACTTGATTACAATGAAAGAGGTTTAACTTGTGAAAACTTATTATAACTGATCAATAACATTAACCTAAAAGATCTTCTTTTATAGATTAAGAAGTCTTGTACAAGAAGCTACGAATCAACTATTCTAGGTAAAGATAATAATAGAAAATACAATGTCGAGTTTATCTTTACCATATACAAATAAAGAAACAAAAGATTCGTATAAGATAACTTCCATCAGTGCTTGTCTTCAAGGCTATCAGCGTTGACTTTCCTAACTGTCAACGCTTGGCTGTCAGCGTCCAATGTCATCTTATCAGCGCCTGAACTCTTCTTATCAGCGTCTAGTGAACTGACCCATAATTTATTCCCAACATTGATCATATCGAGCTTTTATTGCCCTATTAAGGCCTAAGAATAAAGTTGAAGTATTGGGAAATGAGGTAGGATATCGAATTGAGTATATGATTGATTGAAACTTGAATGAAGTAAAATTTAACTCGTATGGAATATTAAATTGATAAGAGGAAGTCGTTAAGTTCTGTGATTGAATTATAAGGTTTTAATTGATTGTTGATTCATGTTAAGTGTTGTTCCTAGGCCATTTTCCACTAACGTGGATGCCCAGTGTCCAAGAAATAAATTGAAGAAATCTTCTTCTGAATTGGGACCGATGGATCTTCCGGGACAGGTGGGACACCTAATGACTCTTGTAGATTAGTATTCATTGTGGTATCTTTTAAAAATCCCTAACTTAACTGAGATATCAGTTGGTAGGATGAGTTCTGAGAATTGTATGACATAGTGACACGTAATGTGTTGCGGTACAATTTTGACTTGTTTGTGATTAATGAAAAAGACTACCTTTGATTGCTAAATTCTACATATATCGATGTTATCTATCCTTTATTGATTCATTCTAATGTTCGCATTAGTGATGCAACCGTTGAACAAGTACTCATCTTGATTTGAGTTACGTTGTGAATCATTCTTCATGAGTGCCATCGAGGTCATGAACCTCATGATTACTTGGCTAAAGCTCATTTCCTATCATATTGTAGTTAGTTCTTGGTGAACAACTCTTCATCACTCTTTTGCAGATCACACATTGTTTTTATAAAGTTAAAACGGTATCCTTTGAGAAATTTAATTTTCATCACAATAAGGATTATTCAAAGTGAGATTTATAAGTGATTGATATCAAAATGAAGTTGTTTATGAAACGCCTTGGAAAACTTAATTGTTTTCATAACAAAGAAAATCTTTGTAAATTTATTTTTGATTCTTATTTAAGAATTAAGCATGAAAATGTTTTTATAAATATGATGATAAAATTTTGACGAACTGAGTATTGCATCGTTAATCTTGAAATTGTATATAGTTGCGCGCCTACATACAATTTGGAATGGACCATGCAAGACTGATTAGTAGTCACCATAAAACTGATTAATAAACACTACATTTTCTTTGAAGATTGTGAAAGATTAAATTTTATGAGATCTGCAAGAAGTGAAAAATAGGGACATAGTGTTAGGGACACCTACATATGTGCCTGTAGCATCTATTATTCTGAGTCGAATTTACTCATCTGTGGAAATTGTCTTATTTGACAATTGATAATTCTTTCTTGTCCAATTCTCCCGTAGTGAGATTCTTAGGAAAAGTATCTTATTATCGAGTGTTGATACCCGACTGGATGTATCGACGTTCCTATCATTTCTTTTAAGTTGATTTCATTTGAATGACCTGGGTAACGATCCGAGGAGCTTTCGAATGCGTACTCAAATTATGAAAACATGGGATATATTCATATTCGTTAAATGTTTTCATCTGTATCTGATTTGAAATTCTCTCGCGTAGCTTATGCGTGGACCTTACTCTTTTAATAGTAGTTGTGTCTCCATATATCCCTGAATTTGTGAAGGATTATGAGTTATTATTAGACTTTTAAGAAGTTCACATCTTATCAACAGCAATGAAACTGGAAAGTTGGTAATGCCAGTAGAATGGATTGATTGATTATGACATGACGACATTGTCTTAATTGATGGGAACTCGAATCGATTTCCCCTAAATGATAAGATGTTGATTATCAAAAGTGATCTAAATAATTCTTGATGGATGATTTTATCCTGCATTTAGACTTGAAATTATACTGTGAATGGTTGTGAATTGGTCATAAATATTATAATCTAGAAAGAAGCTAATATGAATTTATTGAAAAGATAATTCTGTTATTTGAAACTTTAGTAAGTATTTGTTAAAGAATTACCTAGACTTTCGCCATTAAGGCAAGTTGAATTTGGTATTGATTATATTCTCGGTGTTGCACCTATGGCTTGTGCACTGCACGTCAGCACCATCTAAATTAAAGGAATTACCGTACAACTAAGAGAGTTGTCGGAGAAAGATTTTATTATACCAAGCCTGTCATCATGAAGAGCTATGGTGTTATCATTCCTTATATTTATAGATTACTATAAACTGAGTAAATTGACAATCGAAAATGATATCCATGACTCAAAATGGAAGATTTGTTCGATCATTTACAAGGTTCTAGCGTATGTTTTAAAGATTTGATTCACGGCATGGTTATCATCAACTTCGCATCTGCGAAAAAGGATTATGTATTCCAATCACTACATCCGGTACTTGTAAAGGACATTATGAGTTTCACGTGATGTCGTTTGGATTGACTAATACACATGTAGTATTCATAAATTTGGTGAATCACGTGTGTAGGCCGTAATTTGATAAATTCATGCTTGTGATCATTAAGGACTATTTGTTTATTTATAAGAATAAGAATGAGTTAATAATTATTTATAGATTGCCCTGAATTGGCCGAACAATTAAAACTTGTACCTTGAATATATAACATGCGATTTAAGACTTAATCCTTTACATGATTTAACCGTGTGATTAATAGATAATGGAATATAAATTGACTCTTCAAAATTTAGAAGTCATTTAAGACTTTGAGTTATACTAAAAAGAAAGTGCAAATACATTTTGACAAATGTTTTAACAAAGGATTTTAAGGGATCATTCTCTTATAACCAAAACATTTAACTAAACTCTCGTTTAGGGGTAAATGTTTTTGCATACCTTAAGACAACCTAAGAAGGAATGAGGAAACCCATTTAAACCATAACTTGAAATTTGAAACGATAATTTTTACTTTTCAAACTAAGAAAACTTTGACCAAAGTATAAACAAAGGTTTTTCGAACATTTACGAATCTTATTAAATATTTTCGATAAATCAACAAAAATATTGTTAATTAAATTCAAATTTTATTTTGAACATTTTATATAATTGGTCGAACTAAGAAATTTAAAATTTTTACGTTTACGTTTCATAAAAATTAAATAATTATTGTTAATTTACATGTAATAATATCGACGCTTTAGACGTCAGATTGAGTAAAACAGATAAAGATAATAGTAAAGACGAAACTAAAACATAGAAGATATGAAGAAAGAATTTTGAATAAATACGATTATGATATTTATTTCATCAGGGAAGTGAACGTAATTACTGACACATTATGTATAAAAGATAAAGAACCAATTAGGACATGTTCCTTAATAATGAAGGGGCAGAACAAATTGCCAAATAATTTAAAATATAGCCGATGTTTGTAAAAAGGATAATATAGATAATAAAAAGTGGTTCGCGGCTAATGTGAACCATTATAATTGAGAAACCGATAGCGTTAAGTATTTTAAAGACCACTTGTGATTGCCTAAATATGGAGGATTGTGAGATATAGTTATGTTGGAATTTGTAAGTATAAGTATTCTATTTATGTCATTTATGACTAGAAGTATCTGTGTTTGAAGAAGTTGTACTAATGGCAAATTATGAAGGCAGCCATCGCCTCATACATTAGTAAACGTCTAGCTATTGCAAAGGTCATCATCTGAATTTGATTCGATTTGGGTCATCGTCGACAGACTGACCAAATCTGCTAATGTCATTCCCGTTAATGATAAATGCAAAAGAGTTATGTAAACATAGTGTGCATGTATCGAACATCTTTATCAAGATCCTCGCTTCGCATTGAATTTCTAGAGAATTGCTCAGAAGTCATTAAGAACGAATCTTGATGAGATTACTATGTACCACCCCAATCGAAGGGACGAGGTAAAGTAACGATGCAAAGTAATATAAGTGCTGTTTTATGTTTGAATGATTGACCTTTGGTAATAGACCGTATAATCGCTTTCCTTAGGAGAGATTATCATTGATAATTATCGTGTTAGGATCGAGATCGAATCTTGTTAGGATCTAAATATTATTAGGAGAGATTATCATTGATAATTATCGTGTTAGGATCGAGATCGAATCTTGTTAGGATCTAAATATTAGAGCATCTGTAAGCAGGAGTTGAGATGAAGACACCCGACATACACCCACTGTGAGTTGGACATGTCTTTTAGGTTTAAGGTTTCCTATGATGGCGAACCTAACCTTGCAAAATATTCGACCCGGAGACCTGAAATGATTGTTGAAATTAGGATTTGATTATTGACTACCGATAGTGGGCAGGAGGTTATGTGAATATGAAATGTAGATCTTGAAGTGCCAGATGGGTAGCGAAGTTATGCCACAATTTTTAACCTTGGAAAAATGAATTCATGATCTGACAAATCATGGGATATAAGTCCCCGTTGTATGGGACCATTGAGATGATGTAAAAGATTGGTTTGAAAGGCATATAAGCTGGATCTACCCTATGACTTCAAGAACTGCGTGAATTATGTTTCGTATATCGAACTTGATGGAATATCTATCAAGTGAAAATCTGATCGTTTCTTAGTAAAGCTTAGATCGGCGAAAAGTTGCATTCATCAGAAACCCGTGAACATCATGGATAGAGAAAGTAAGTCAACCTTTAGCCTGATCTTATTCCCGTAGTTATGTTTGATGAAACTCGCGTATTGTAATGAATTACACTTGTGAGAAAAGACCGAATGTGGAGGAAATACCCACATGGCTTTAACTCTATAAGAAGCGAGTAGTAAGATGATCTTTGAGGACAAAGATCCTGTTTAGGGGTAAATGCTGTGACAATCCGTCAATTTATGGTCGATATTTTATTCTCAATATTTATTTGAAAACATTATTTTAATGTTACAATATGAACTCACTTATTTCTGGGAAATAATTTGGATTTACGTCTTGAAGCAGCGTCGACTACGTTTAAACCGGAGGATTCAACGTTACGTGCTTACATTTACATACACCGTCTTTGGTGACAGTCCGACATTTAAGAAAATAAATTTATCCGTAAATATTATTTTGGAACTTTAAATTTGTGTTGGTTCATAAACTCACAAATTTACGAGAAGAGACTAGGACTTACGATTTTATTTTAACGTCCTTTACGACTAAACCGGAAACCTTAGGATTACGTATTTGCGTTTTCGAACTCCGTTTTTGATGAAACAATTTTTATTAGATTCGTTTTGTGCCGTTGATTCGTAGTTTATAAAAACGTTTTTCGTGAACCGACCCGAGGGCACGCAAATCGAGAAAACTAGAATCGAGGAATACCCGTAAACTAGTGAGATGGGACAAAATACATTGTCCCACCCCACTAGCACTATGGGACGGCACAAACAAGACACCACATCAATATGTGGCATCTTGTTAATTTGTTAGCTACAAGTGTAAGACTAAGCTTACACCTTAAGCTACAACTTGCTAAAACCATCAAACCATTCCACCACTTCACACATACCATCTTTCTACACATGCAAACTACATCAAATCCTCTCAAAAACACCACCCCTTGCCGTCCACTTTTAAGCTACAAACACCCCTTTTGATCTTTTCTAGCCATGAAATACATGTTATCTAGCTCTATCATGGAGTTATCTTGAAGCCTTGATCATTTGGTGGCCATATTAACAACATTGGAGGTGATTTGCTTGTGTCCTAGGGCTGATTTCTCAATTATTATTCTTGGTGTTTGATGATCTTGGAGTTACTTGTGGTGTTCATCAAGTTCTTGTCTTCCAAAAACAAGAAATACACTTGGTTGGTAAAGAAGATAATCCTCTCCATTTTCTCTTGTTATTTTTGTAAAGAACAAATGTATTTTCTTTCTTATTGTATATGTATATGATGAATATATGATGATAAAAATATTGTGTGGGGATCAAGTGTTGATAAATATGCTTAAAAAGGTTAATAACTATAAGAAATAAGGCTAAAATCATGATTATTTAGTTGGCTGTATAAAAACAGTATATAACTAAAACTTGAACTGATAAACTTTCATGGTATGATCCATTTACAGTAAGTACAAGATGTTATACACATGTGAGAGTTGGCCATGCAATGGAATCATTATAATGAGTGAGATATGATCAAAACAAGATGAGTGTGCTAATCTGAATAAGCAGTTTTGTAGGGACTGTTAAGGCAAGATAAACTTAAAATGAGCAGTAGATATAACTAAGTTAAATGTAAAACATAATATGAAGATCATGTTATCCAAAAATGAGCTTCTAATTCATTATAGAACTCTAGATATGATAAAAATGGTGAACATGAAAATAAAAATCAGATTTTGAGAATTAATGTTTATTATTATTATATAAGCACTCAAATTTTATTGTATAAAATGTAAAATAAAAACCCACTAACTTATGAAACTTATTTATATAAATATGTAAAAGGTTAAATAAATGAATAAATTATATAAATGGTAGTGGAATAATACTTATAAGTAATAAAAACTATAAACATGATTTTTACAACTTTTTCGGCTATCACCGTAAAATTAACGTTTTTGCTAAATAAAAATTAGACGGTTGGACCCGTCTAATGTAAAGTTTTTAAAAGTCATATACTGATATATAAGTATCTAATACAAGTAAAAACCGATAAAACCCGAACTATAGGACATACGGACATTAACGAGCTAACTAAGCATATTGGACTAATAATTGGACTAAATAAGATAAATACTTATAAACTTATCTATTGGGCTTAACCCATTTGGGCCCAACTTAGAAAGTATATATACTGATAATATAGGTATAAAATGGATTAAAACAAGTTAAAGAACTTATATTAAGCTTATTGGACTTAAAATAGGTAAATAGGTAAAACTAGCAAACTAGTAAAAAGTTACCAAAACGTAAACACTAAAATGAGTAAACAAGGATATATAAACCCACTTGATCATCATCATATGTACAAAATCATCATATTTATATTGTTATTTTGATAAAAGTCACTGGACATGAGTCTAAGACGAGTATTATTTGTCTAGGTTTCCATGATTGAAGCACGTACCGTACGTCCGAGTTGCCGATAACCCGCTTTCCCACATCAACGTGAGTTCATAGCCTCGCACTATTTTAAATGTTTTTATAAATGTTTTATAAACCCGCGAGGGAGATAACATGTTAGATTTTATAAAATAGGACACCATTTGTCCCGATTGTTTGTTTATTGATTTGGACCCGAATGACTGTATGACCCGATATATTATTAAAGGACCCGACAGATGAAATAAAATGGATTATTAAAGTTAGGTTATGTCACTAAAAGTCCCATTAGCATGAACTGTGAACTACCGGGATTTGGTAGACGCTTATGCATATAATAGTACTATTTGGGGACGATCACCCCAGTTCGCGCCTTGACGGTTGATCCCCGTCGTGCCACATTGATTGGTAAGCGAATTTATGTATGAGAAGATTTCCATAGCGTGACCTTTGTGACGACACGCTACTTTAGATGGGCAAATTTAGTATCGGGTTAGCTACCCGTTGTTTGTTTTATTAAGGTAACAATGTCATGCGGCTTATAATAATCCAACTAACGAAATACTGATATACGCTCCGAATTACGATGTATTGCCTGACTAGCAATACAGGGTCATACTATTGATATTATGTTCGTGTTTTGGTTTTCATAACCATATTCATATAACGGTTTTTATTTTCATACAACGTCATAAGACGTATTGTATGATGTTTTTACGACATTGGCTCGTATAATGATTTTTAAGGCAAACGCCTAATTATGATTTTGATTTGTATAAAATGACTTTGGCTATTTTATGGCCTATTAAAATGATTTGTACAAAATGATTTTCAGTAATAATTTTATACTGATATTATATTGATGGATTTTATTAAACTCTATGAATTCACTCGGCGTTATCACTGACCTTTTCTTTTAACATGTTTTATCTCAGGTACTTGAAGGTAATTCTCGGGAAGATGACAAGAATTCATGGCCCGCACTTAAACAATATTTTCCATTCAAATACTTTGTAAAACTTTGTATGAAATGTAATGACTTGGGACCGATGTAACTTTGATATTTATGAATGGAAATGCTTTATTAATAAACGACGCGATTTTTATGCGTTGTCTATGATGTGAGTAATGTGCTATCCCGTAACACCAACGAGTCTTCCGCTGTATTGAGTTGTATAAATTTGGGGGTGTTACAATTATGACGGGAATGATTTACTCACCGGTTCACGGAGTATTGATCTTTACACAATTTCACTACAAGACACAACTTCATCAACTCCAATTTGCTTCATGGCTAAAGCTTCAACGACTCAGGCATGGTTATGGCATCAACGTCTTTCTCATCTCAACTTTGATACCATCAACTTGCTTTCCAAGAAAGATATTGTGAGAGGCCTTCCAAGCTTGAAATTCATCAAAGATCATCTTTGTTCTTCTTGTGAGCTTTGTAAAGCTAAAAGAAGTAGCTTTATGTCAAAGACTACACCAAGCTCTAAAGGACGGTTAGATCTTATTCATATAGATTTGTGTGGTCCCATGCATGTTTAAAGTATCAATGGGAAGAAATATGTTATGGTAATTGTCGATGATTACTCAAGGTACACATGGACTCACTTCTTGAGGTCCAAGGATGAAACACCTGAAGTTCTCATCACCTTCCTTAAACTGATACAACGTGGTCTTCAAGCTCAAGTAAAAGTGGTTCGTACTGACAGAGGCACAAAGTTTTTGAATTCAACTCTGAGGAACTATTTTGAAGCCGAAGGAATTAAACATGAAACATCTATTGCTCGAACACCCGAACAAAACGAAGTTGTTGAAAGATGAAACCGTACGTTTGTTGAGGCTGCTCGAACATTATTATTCGCTTCAAAATTACTACTATTCCTTTGGGCCGAAGCCGTGTCAACTGCATGCTACACACAAAACCGATCCTTAATTATCCCAAGGCACGAAAAGACACCATATCACATAATTCATGATCGAAAACCTTCACTCAAACACCTTCATGTTTTTGGATGTACGTGTTACATTATTCGAGATGGTGAAAATATGGACAAGATGAAAGAGAAAGGTGATGCATGTATTCTAGTGGGATATGCAACTCAGTCTAAGGGATATAGAGTGTACAACAAGAGAACAAAATTGATAGTCGAGACTATTCATATCAGATTTGATGAATTACAAGAAATGGCACTTGAACAAAACAATTTAAGTCCCGATCCACAACGACAAACGACTTCCGTTCAAAACCGCACGGAACTCGGAACTCAAGACCACAAAAATGAACCGTCTAGTTCAAAGTTGGTTCAAGAAAATGTTCCAAGAGTAGATATGACAGTCAACACGACAAATGAAGAGTTGGAAATGTTATATGGACCAATGTATGATGAATATTTCACGGGGGAGAAACATGTTGTATCGAAGTCTTCCGCTGTCACTCATGATAAGAATGATGATACTGATCATCATCAACAAAAGGATACAACTTCATCTACTTCAACACGGGTTACTACAGATTTACCTCCTCAGAATATCACATCAACAATCGCTCCTACAATATCCACATACTGCCATTGCTCCAGAGAACACAAATCAAGCAGACAATGCATTATTTGACGAAGACGAATTTGTCAACCCATTCTGTACACCGATACACGAAACTGGATAGTCTTCTACTCGCCATGTTGATCCATCAAATATGCATACATTTTATCAACGACATCCTTCAACACATCTTTGGACCCGAGATCATCCTTTGGTTCAATTAATTGGAAACCCTTCACAACCCGTTCGTACAAGACGACAGCTTGAAACCGATGGTGATGTTTGTATGTTCGCACTCGCCGTGAGTACAGCTGAACCTAAAAACATCAAAGAAGCCATGGCTGATCATGCTTGGATACAATCGATGCAAGATGAACTTCTTTAATTTGAAAGACTTAAAGTCTGGGAACTTGTTGACAAACCATACGATATAAATCCATTAAATCTTCGATGGGTCTGGAAAAACAAGATGGATGAAGAAAACACAATCATTAAGAACAAAGCTAGGCTAGTGGCTAAAGGGTATGGCCAGAAAGAGGGTATTGATTTTGAAGAATCATTTGCACCAGTCGCTCGTTTGGAAGCGGTCAGGATTTTCCTTGCTTATGCTGCACATAAGGGATTCATTGTTTATCAAATGGACGTAAAGACGGCGTTTCTTAACGGTCCTTTGAAAGAAGAAGTCTATGTCACACAGCCAGAAGGATTCATCAATCCTCACTATCCTGACAAGGTGTATTGTCTCCACAAAGCACTTTATGGACTCAAGCAAGCTCCAAGGGCGTGGTATGACGATGTAACACCCCAAAATGTGATATGCGGAAGCGGTGAAGCTCGGGGGCTGTTACGTCATTGTATCATAGATCAAGGTACAAGAGAACGACTCTAAATGAGACGTTTTATAAAAATACCTCGTTGAATTTAAATTAAAAGCATCACAGTACAAAAGGTCTCAGTTTCAAAAGATAGTGCAGCGGAATATAAAAGTTTTAAACATCAACGAGATAATAGTTCAAAAGCATAAGTAAATAAATGTCCGAAGATAGCCAAGAAATGCATGCGGACTCCAAGTACTTCACACAGCAGGTACAACACATCATCAATTACCTGAGATAAATGCTAAATTGGGTCAACATAAAGTTGGTGAGAATATAGGTTTCAAGTAAAAGTTCATAGTAATTCAATTTCAGATTTCATTTCATGTACACGTGCAACTATAGGAGATATAGTGCCAAGTGTAGGATAAATTAGGTGTTCACAATATTTATGATAGCTAAGCTCGTGACATCGAAACTAGTGATCCAGTGCATACAATAGATTGCATACATAAATTTTGCCCCAATGGAGTACCTAGCCAAGATAACTCCGTTCATACAAATGGTACACACTCGTCCGGCGTCAGAATGCCCGAGTGGAGGTTGTCAACCCTCAATAGGTCTATCCGTAACATAAGAGCTTACTCCAGCAGAGTAACTAACGATTCACGATAGTGGGGACTATGGCTAAAGCAACTTAAGCTATCTCATAAATAGTGTTCACAAAGCGTTCACAGAAATCAAGTTTTACTTGCGTCCAGAAGCAAGCATCAAAGCATTTATCACATCCCAAAACATTAAACATAGAAAGCAGTTTAATAGGGATCTATAAACTCACCTCAAGCAACGATTCAAACCGCACAAGTATGATCAAATAGTAGCGAGCAACTCTAGCAACAACCTAAATATAATACTATAGTTTAGGCGCTAGCAAATAAGTCACATTAGTTCGTCACGTACGTTACTCATCAATCATGTATATATATTTTATTTTATAGTTAAAATCGTGACTTGTAAATGTTATATCGTTATAAACATTATAGTATATATATACTTAGGCAAAAATATTTATTTTTGACTCGACGAAAATTCGGCAGCCTTTCGGCGTCACATAAAAATTTGCCATTTTTAGTAAGTACTCAAATCTCGTCCTAAAACCCCTATTTTCAACAATTTCTCAATCGCCAATATTTCAACAAGTCTTTTTCCGTAATAGTATCAATTTCCACTTCCAACGTTCAAACTTTTAACGGTACACCAAGTATTCACATTTCGCGCAATTACCCTTTTACAAAACAAGTCCAACATTCATATACAACTTTTAGTAACCATTTCGACACTTAAAACATCTCCGTTTGACTCGAAAATGTCGTTTCGACCATTTTAAAAATCTAGACAGCAAACACTTATAGTGTTTTTCACAAAAATTAAGTTTTCCGACAACGAAATTTAAACGACCATATCTTACTCATTTTAGCTCCGTTTTTAGCCCATAATATATCGAAACGAAGGTATTAACTTATATTTTCATAATATCGTAGTAAACTAGTGTCAAAACAATTTTTACGACCCTCTACGCCTCTTATAAAAATCGGACAGATTGTATGTTTTTCGTAAAAACTCGTTTTCGACCATTTTCAAGCGTAACCACTAGTAGTAACACTACTAGTTTCCTCCAATTATTCATAAACACCAACAAAATCAAAGATTTTACTTCAAGTTCACAAATCTAAAATATACATACTTATATTTTTCACAAGTCTTTCAATTAAACTATTTTCATGTATGGATCTAATAGATCCACACATGATTTCCATAGATCTTAAAATATTTCATGACCAAAAATAGTTTTTATCATTTTAATTTAAGAAAATACTTGATGAGTAACATGCATGCATAGATCTACAAAGATTATGCATGGGAAATGAAAAGATGAAAAAGGTTTAAGAAGTAACCTTGAGTAACGACTCTACGTAATCACAACGACCCGATCCACGCTCTAACCCACTAATAATCAACAAGAACTCTACTTCTACAACTTCAACCCAAAAACTACTCAAATCAACAAACCAAGAATAACCATTCTTCTTTATACATGTACAAACTCTAGGGTGTATTTATTTTGTGTTAATTCTTGTTAAAATGAAGCTTTAAGAAATCAACAATGGTGGAAAATGTGTGTGTATGTGTGCCGTGAGTTTTGAGAGAGAAAGAGAGAGATGTGTGTTTTTTTGAAGTGAAAATGAGTGAATTATTTGAGGTGAAGTTAGGTTAATAAGTTAAAAAGTGTAAGGAGTGTAAGCTTAAGCTAAATATGGCAAAGAGTGAAATTTTGGTGCATCATGCACATGGTGGTTGTTTTGGCCGGTTATGGGGGTCCCATATGGGGTAAATTTATTCAAAATTTTTACTATGGTAACTAGTTAAAAGGTTTAAGGTAAAAAAGTTAGTTAGTTTTAGGTAAATATCAAAAAGTATATAGCTAAGTTCAAAATTACGTAAAACTTAAAAATTTGACAAAATATATTAAATTTATGATTTTTCGACGAAAACTGACATTTTATGATTGGTAAAGTATTTTATGCACGCTAACGACGGTTAAACGTAAAAACGACGTAAAATACGGAAACGCGATACGTTAATTAAATATTCACAGTAAATACGATTTATTACTATAAATAGCAAAAATACTAAAATACAGGCATATATAAACATATACAGAAATATTTAATACGCTGCTCAAGAAAATACGATCACGCTGTTAAAAACTAAACAGTTAAGCACGTAATTCACAGATAACGAATAATCTCATGGATTATCGTCAATTCATTGACCGTCTCAGCACTTTGGTCAGGTTCACAGAAAATGTTCAGAATAATGACTGAGCACAATGTCAGCTCATTACTCGTCAGCAAACAGTTTTTCAGACAACGCGGGATAACCTCCCGGTTCCAACACAGTTAAATCACATAGTTGACTAAATGAAAAGTCAAAGGGTAAAATAGTCATTTTACAAAGTAGGGAAAATTACCAGGTGTTACATCATCCCCTTGATAGAGAAGCTTTGTCCTCAAAGCTTAGGAGTGTCACAGTTTCTAGAGTTGTCAAAGAGTTGCGGATATTTCTTGCGAAATTGATCCTCACGCTCCCAAGTGAATTCAGGTCCACGTTTAGAAATCCACCTCACCTTGATGATTGGAATACGACTCTGTTTCAATCGTTTGACCTCACGGTCCATGATTTCAACAGGTTCTTCGACAAATTGCATCTTGTCGTCAATTCGGAGTTCCTCCAATGGTATAACGAGTGTCTCATCAGATAGGCACTTCTTCAAGTTCGACACATGAAAAGTGTTGTGCATGCGGCTCAACGCTTGCGGTAATTCGAGACGATAGGCTACAGTTCCAACCTTTGCCAGAATTTTGAAAGGTCCAATATATCGGGGGTTCAGCTTTCCTCGCTTGCCAAAACGTACCACACCTTTCCAAGGCGATACTTTTAGCATCACTTTGTCTCCCACTTGAAATTCGAGAGGCTTACGTCGAACGTCGGCGTAACTCTTCTGACGATCATGGGCTGCTTGAATTCGGCTCTTGATTTGAACAATCTTCTCAGTCGTTTCACGGATGAGTTCAGGGCCAGTGAGTTGACTATCCCCAACCTCATTCCAACACACAGGAAGCGACATTTACGACCATACAACGCTTCAAACGGTGCAACCTTAATACTGGTATGATAACTATTGTTGTAAGAGAATTCCACTAGAGGCAAATGTCTGTCCCATTGCTTTCCAAAGTCAAGCACACAAGCACGCAACATGTCCTCCAGCGTTTGAATAGTTCTCTCACTCTGTCCGTCAGTCTGCGGGTGATAAGCAGTACTCATGTCCAATTGCGTACCCAACGCTTTCTGAAGTGATTTCCAGAATTCTGAAGTAAATCTACCATCTCTATCAGAAATTATCGAGATCGGTATCCCATGTTTTGCGACTACTTCCTTCAGATAAAGTCTCGTAAGCTTATCCATCGAATCATCTTCCTTCATAGCCAAAAAGTGTGCAGATTTCGTAAGTCGATCCACAATTACCCAAATTGTGTCGTATCCATTTTTCATTTTAGGTAGCTTAGTTATGAAATCCATGGTTATGTTTTCCCACTTCCACATAGGAATTATAGGTTGAACCAACAATCCAGATGGTTTTTGGTGTTCTATTTTCACTCTAGCACAAGTCAGACACTTCCCTACGTAAGTAGCGATTTCAGCTTTCATATTTGGCCACCAATATAGCTTCTTCATATCCTGATACATTTTTTCAGATCCTGTGTGAATCGAATACTTAGATTTATGCGACTCGTGCATAATCACGTCCCTTAGTCCTCCAAACCGTGGTAACCAACTTCTACCATTCAGACATAGTGTTCCATTAGTGCTAGTCTCCAATTTCTTTGTAACCATTCCCCCTAATTTCTCAGCTTCAACATGTTCAGGCTTAAGAGCTTCGGTTTGTGCTTCACGAATTTGCACAGGTAAGTTCGGATTGATAACCATAGCTAACGATCTAACTCTACGTGTCATTAGTTGTTCCTTTCTACTTAGCGCATCCGCCACTACATTGGCCTTCCCAGGGTGGTAGCGGATTTCACAGTCATAATCGCTGAGCAACTCGATCCATCGACGTTGTCTCATGTTCAGTTCCTTCTGGTCAAGAATATGTTGTAAACTCTTGTGATCGGTATAGACGACACACTGGTTCCATACAAGTAGTGTCTCCACAATTTCAAGGCAAATACTACCGCTCCTAGTCCCAAGTCGTGCGTAGTATAGTTTTTCTCATGCGTTTTCAATTGTCGTGACGCGTAGGCGATAACTTTCTTCCTTTGCATCAACACAACTCCCAATCCTTTTGCTGATGCATCACAGTAGACCACAAAGTCCTTCGATCCTTCTGGTAACGATAGAATAAGCGCACTACACAACATTTGTTTCAACTTCTGGAATGCTAATTCCTCCTTATCTCCCCATTCGTATTTCACCTTCTTTTGAGTCAACTTCGTCAATGGTTTCGCGATCTTCGAGAATCCCTCGATGAACCTTCGGTAGTATCCGGCGAGTCCTAAGAATTGGCGAATTTCAGTCGGTGTCGTAGGAGAATTCCACTCCCTAATTGACTCAATCTTGGCATGATCAACATGAATCCCCTTGCTATCTATAACGTGACCTAGAAATTGTACTCTTGGCAACCAAAAATCACACTTAGAGAACTTAGCGTACAATTCCTCCTTCTTAAGCAATTCCAATATTATCTTAAGATGTTCCTCATGTTCCTTCTCATTCCTTGAGTAAATCAGTATGTCATCGATGAACACAATGACAAACTTGTCCAAATACGGTTTACACATCCGGTTCATGAGGTCCGTAAATACAGCAGGTGCGTTTGTCAAACCGAATGGCATCACGTGGAACTCATAGTTTCCATACCTAGTCCTAAAAGCATTCTTTTCAACATCTTCCTCACGGACTCTCAATTGGTGATAACCAGATCTAAGGTCAATCTTCGAGTAAACGCTCGATCCTTGCAACTGATCAAACAGATCATCGATCCTAGGTAACGGGTAACGGTTCTTGATGGCAAGTTTGTTCAACTCACGATAGTCGATACACATCCAAAAACTCCCATCCTTCTTCTTTACAAATAAGACTGGAGCTCCCCAGGGTGAAGAACTCGGTCTTATGAATCCTTTATCAGTCAACTCTTGCAGTTGCGTCGCTAGTTCTTGCAATTCCGATGGTTCTAAATGGTAAGGCGCTCGAGCAACAGGTGCAGCTCCCGGTATTAAATCGATCTGGAATTCAACTTGTCTAGCCGGTGGGTAATCCAGGCAAATCTTCAGGAAAGACTTCCGGAAAATCCCGTACGATATGTACATCTTCCAACCGTTTTTCTTCCGTCTGCTTTTCAGAAAAATACAGGCTAAAAATACGTGGCAACCTTCCGATAACAACTTCTGAGCCTTGACACGCGAGATAATGTTCAGTCGTGACTTCTCTTTTCTGTCACTTGTATCCCCTTGTACTTCCAAAACTCAATCACCAAATGGTAAGCGAACGATCTTCTCGTCACATACAATCTTAGCACGATATCTCGACAACCAATCCATTCCGACAATCACGTCAAAACTCCCTAACTCAACAGGCATAAGGTCTATTACGAAAGGATGACCTAGAAGATTTAAAGTGCATCCACGAAGTATAGTGTCGGCCTCTATCAACTTCCCATTAGCTAACTCGATAGTGTACTTAGTGTCTAAGGGCGAAGGGGTCACATCAAGTAAAACACTAAAGATAGTCGACACAAAACTCCTATCAGCTCCAGTATCAAATAAAATAGAAGCATAACGACCATTGAGAAGAAACGTACCCGTCACGACGTCGGGGTTTTGTTGCGCTTCTCCTCCTCCTATCACATAGACCCTTCCACGAGCTTCCCCAGCTTTAGCAATCTTTCCTTGGTCCTTGTTCTTTTTCTTTGGGCACTCATTGCTGTAGTGTCCCTTTTGCTGACATTCAAAGCAAGTGACGTTGGCTTTCGTGTTGGGTGGTGACTTACAATCCCTAGCAATGTGTCCAGTTTTCTTGTAGTTGTGACACTGTACATTACATTGTCCCTTATGGTGACGCTTGCATCGATTGCACAAAGGTAACGTCCCATTGTATACTCCTTTTTCCCCAGTACAAGCAGTGTACGCTTTCACGGTGTCTTGCCTCTTATTAGGATAGTTCCATGTTTGTTCCTTTGGTTATTCCCCCATTTTCTCCTGTTGTCCGCGGCATTCCCAGCATTTGCTCGAACAACTTGGTCCATCAGACTGTGAGCCATCCTTATAGCATCACTAACTTTTGTCGGTCCAGACGATGTCACATTCCTTTGAACTCTACCCGGTAAACCCCAAATATAGCGCTCAACCTTCTTTTCTTCATCCGGAACCATTCCAGGACATAGCAAACACAATTCTTGGAACCTCCTAGTGTACGTACCAATGTCATTGTTCTTCACAGTCAGGTTCCACAATTCGATTTCCATTTTCTGAATCTCATTACGAGGATAGTACTCCTTAGTCAACAACTTCTTAAGTTCCTCCCAACTCATTCCATACGCCTCCTCGGCTCCAGCCGTCTGCACATGAGTGTTCCACCATGTCAATGCTCCAGCAGCTAAAGTACAAGTAGAATAAGTCACTTGGTTTTCAACAGCACATCCACTGACACGGAACACAGCTTCCATCTTTTCAACCCAACGAGCTAATCCGACAGCTCCTTCAATACCATTAAAATTCAAAGGGTCACAACTCCTAAAGTCCTTGTAAGTACTCGACTTAGGCGGTCGATTGTCAACATTGATCGGTGGTGCTTCGTTCACGTTGTTGTTAGCTTGAACGTTTGCCAGTGCAGCAGTCACTCGTTGCGTAATCAGTGCTTCCAATTGTGCGTCAGTCATTCCGTTACGTGTGTTCACCATTGTTTCTCAGCGTTAAGACAACAATGCAAATAAGGTTCAAGCACGAATATACACGTTATATATTTCTTACGCTAAAATAGAATGCAGAAATTTAACAGTACAACAAACATAGAAAGGATAGTCACTGGTCAAGGTCATAAAGTTAAATTCCTATTCATAATCAAAATATCAAATACATAGTCATAAAATAAGAGTATGATTACATCTAGTCTACTCCAACTAACCGAGTACTACTCTAGTTTAGTGGATACAATACCCAAAAGATAAAGATGTCAATCTACTCTAGAATTAAGTACAATAACGATGAATCTCTAAGTGCGACGACGACGATCACACTCAGCACATCTCGGTGAGTCACTCCTCGGGTCTCCATCTGCAGCTCGGTCTCCTCCACGAACTGACTCCAACTCACGCCTCAACCTAGCAACCTCCTCAAGTGTGGTATCCAACAAGTCGCGGGTATCCTCGTTATCCTCTAACAATCCAAACACTGCATCCTCAAGTAGACAAAAACGAACAGCATCTGAATCCCTAGCAGATCCTATCATAACAACACATGACCTAGGTCTAGAGGGCTCTCCAACATGATGAGTAGGTGGTGTAGAAACAGTAGTAGCAACTCGACTCCCATGAGTAGGCGATGCCTCAGGTGTAGTGTGTGAATCAGACATACGAACCTTCTTCCGTGGGCATGACGAATCAGAATCGGACAAAGCTCGAGATCTAACACCGGATGGTCCAGCTCCATCGGCAGGTGGTACAGTATCATCGGAATCAGTATAAACCTCAGCTGGTGGCGTACCCTATAAAGCTTCCCTCTCCTCTCTATACCGCTGACATGGAACAATAGGCTTCTTCCTCAAGTTGGACGTCTTCCTAATCTCACTCCTCCTACTAGGCTCAACTCTCTCAGGTACAACAGTCAAAGCATCAACCCTACTATCATCATCAGCCTCAGCACCCTCGCTATCACTACTAGCTACAACCATCCTAACGTCAGTATCACTCTCAATCTCATCATCCATGTCCTCATCATCCTCACGATCTACCTCATATCCATCTATATCATCATCACCCTCACGATCTACCTCAACATCATTCATATTATCCTCATGACCTACCTCATGTCCATCCATACCCTCATCACCCTCGTGATCTACCTCAATACCATCCACGTCATCCTCATCATCCTCATCATCCTCACTACCACTAAACCACTCGATCAAAGTACGATGCACAACAGGTGGCATCCTATCAACAACATCGGAAGTATCAGACAACACATCAGGCTCACCCTCATCATCCTCCTCCGGATCCTCGTCAGGGTCATACTCCGCACCTTTCTCCTCAGGATCAGCCTCCTCTAGGTCATTCTCTGGCTCAACATGATCTGGTACTATCTCAATCTCGTCTTCCCACTCTTCGTCAGCAGAGTCGGGCTGGTAAGAAACAGTAGATGACGACATAACCTGCAACAACCAAAATGCGTATTAAAGCAGTTGTAGGTATGCATGAAATAATAATGTATAGAAATTAAAGTATGCAAATCAGCGAAATGCATATGTATATAATACATATTACGTATTACATAATATATATTACATATTACTTATAGTGTTATCCTACGTAATACATTACGTAGTACACATATATATACAGAGTAACAAGTAGCCACATCGGTTATAGTCTAGGCCTAAGATGCAAACCTAGTTCTCTATAACCAAGGCTCTGATTACCAATTCTGTAACACCCCAAAATGTGATATGCAGAAGCGGTGAAGCTCGGGGGCTGTTACGTCATTGTATCATAGATCAAGGTACAAGAGAACGACTCTAAATTAGACGTTTTATAAAAATACCTCGTTGAATTTAAATTAAAAGCATCACAGTACAAAAGGTCTCAGTTTCAAAAGATAGTGTAGCGGAATATAAAAGTTTTAAGCATCAACGAGATAATAGTTCAAAAGCATAAGTAAATAAATGTCCGAAGATAGCCAAGAAATGCATGCGGACTCCAAGTACTTCACACAGCAGGTACAACACATCATCAATTACCTGAGATAAATGCTAAATTGGGTCAACATAAAGTTGGTGAGAATATAGGTTTCAAGTAAAAGTTCATAGTAATTCAATTTCAGATTTCATTTCATATACACGTGCAACTATAGGAGATATAGTGCCAAGTGTAGGATAAATTGCGTGTTCACAATATTTATGATAGCTAAGCTCGTGACATCGAAACTAGTGATCTAGTGCATACAATAGATTGCATATATAAATTTTGCCCCAATGGAGTACCTAGCCAAGATAACTCTGTTCATACAAATGGTACACACTCGTCTGGCGTCAGAATGCCCGAGTGGAGGTTGTCAACCCTCAATAGATCTATCCGTAACATAAGAGCTTACTCCAGCAGAGTAACTAACGATTCACGATAGTGGGGACTATGGCTAAATCAACTTAAGCTATCTCATAAATAGTGTTCACAAAGCGTTCACAGAAATCAAGTTTTACTTGCGTCCAGAAGCAAGCATCAAAGCATTTATCACATCCCAAAACATTAAACATAGAAAGCAGTTTAATAGGGATCTATAAACTCACCTCAAGCAACGATTCAAACCGCACAAGTATGATCAAATAGTAGCGAGCAACTCTAGCAACAACCTAAATATAATACTATAGTTTAGGCGCTAGCAAATAAGTCACATTAGTTCGTCACGTACGTTACTCATCAATCATGTATATATATTTTATTTTATAGTTAAAATCGTGACTTGTAAATGTTATATCGTTATAAACATTATAGTATATATATACTTAGGCAAAAATATTTATTTTTGACTCGACGAAAATTCGGCAGCCTTTCGGCGTCACATAAAAATTTGCCATTTTTAGTAAGTACTCAAATCTCGTCCTAATACACCTATTTTCAACAACTTCTCAATCGCCAATATTTCAACAAGTCTTTTTCCGCAATAGTATCAATTTCCACTTCCAACGTTCAAACTTTTAACGGTACACCAAGTATTCACATTTCGCGCAATTACCCTTTTACAAAACAAGTCCAACATTCATATACAACTTTTAGTAACCATTTCGACACTTAAAACATCTCCGTTTGACTCGAAAATGTCGTTTCGACCATTTTAAAAATCTAGACAGCAAACACTTATAGTGTTTTTCACAAAAATTAAGTTTTCCGACAACGAAATTTAAACGACCATATCTTACTCATTTTAGCTCCGATTTTAGCCCATAATATATCGAAACGAAGGTATTAACTTATATTTTCATAATATCGTAGTAAACTAGTGTCAAAACAATTTTTACGACCCTCTACGCCTCTTATAAAAATCGGACAAATTGTATGTTTTTCGTAAAAACTCGTTTTCGACCATTTTCAAGCGTAACCACTAGTAGTAACACTACTAGTTTCCTCCAATTATTCATAAACACCAACAAAATCAAAGATTTTACTTCAAGTTCACAAATCTAAAATATACATACTTATATTTTTCACAAGTCTTTCAATTAAACCATTTTCATGTATGGATCTAATAGATCCACACATAATTTCCATAGATCTTAAAATATTTCATGACCAAATCACAACGACCCGATCTACGCTCTAACCCACTAATAATCAACAAGAACTCTACTTCTACAACTTCAACCCAAAAACTACTCAAATCAACAAACCAAGAATAATCATTCTTCTTTATGCTTGTACAAACTCTAGGGTGTATTTATTTTGTGTTAATTCTTGTTAAAATGAAGCTTTAAGAAATCAAGAATGGTGGAAAATGTGTGTGTATGTGTGCCGTGAGTTTTGAGAGAGAAAGAAAGAGATGTGTGTTTTTTTTTTGAAGTGAAAATGAGTGAATTATTTGAGGTGAAGTTAGGTTAATAAGTTAAAAAGTGTAAGGAGTGTAAGCTTAAGCTAAATATGGCAAAGAGTGAAATTTTGGTGCATCATGCACATGGTGGTTGTTTTGGCCGGTTATGGGGGTCCCATGGGGTAAATTTATTCAAAATTTTTACTATGGTAACTAGTTAAAAGGTTTAAGGTAAAAATGTTAGTTAGTTCTAGGTAAATATCAGAAAGTATATAGCTAAGTTCAAAATTACGTAAAACTTAAAAATTTGACGAAATATATTAAATTTACGATTTTTCGACGAAAACTGACATTTTATGATTGGTAAAGTATTTTATGCACGCTAACGACGGTTAAACGTAAAAACGACGTAAAATACGGAAACGCGATACGTTAATTAAATATTCACAGTAAATACGATTTATTACTATAAATAGCAAAAATACTAAAATACAGGCATATATAAACATATACAGAAATATTTAAATACGCTGCTCAAGAAAATACGATCACGCTGTTAAAAACTAAACAGTTAAGCACGTAATTCACAGATAACGAATAATCTCATGGATTATCGTCAATTCATTGACCGTCTCAGCACTTTGGTCAGGCTCACAGAAAATGTTCAGAATAATGACTGAGCACAGTGTCAGCTCATTACTCGTCAGCAAATAGTTTTTCAGACAACGCGGGATAACCTCCCGGTTCCAAAACAGTTAAATCACATAGTTGACTAAATAAAAAGTCAAAGGGTAAAATAGTCATTTTATAAAGTAGGGAAAATTACCAGGTGTTACAGATGAGCTCTTAAAATTTCTGGTATCCAAATGTTTCTCAAAAGGTTCAATTGATCTAACTTTGTTCACTCATAAATATGTGGATGACATTTTGCTTGTGCAGATTTATGTTGATGACATTATTTTCTGGTCTACAAACCTAAAACTTTCAAAATGGTTTGAAAGAGTAATGCACAACAAATTTGAAATGTCTATGATGGGCGAACTAAAATTCTTTCTAGGAATTTAAGTTCACCAATCCCCAAGTGGTATCTTGTCAAGAGATAATCAAAAAGCATGGTTTGACTTCATGTGACCCCTTTGGGACACCATTATCAACCACATCCCTAGATGCTGATTTGGAGGGAGATGCCATAGATCAAACGAGATATCGTTCCATGATCGGCTCCCTCATGTACTTAACAGCAAGCTGACCAGATATATCACATGCTACGTGTTATTGTGCACGATATCAAGCACGACCCACTGAAAACCACCCCAAGGAGGTTAAACGGATCTTTCGATACCTTAATAATACCATTCACATAGGACTCTTGTATCCGAGGGAAACCGGTTTCTTTCTAACGGCCTATTCAGATTCTGATCATGCAGGGTGTCTTGATACACGTAAAAGTACTTCTGGTGGTGCACAATTTCTAGGTCAAGATAAGCTTGTGGGATGGTCTTCCAAGAAGCAGGATTGCACATCATTGTCATCAGCCGAAGCGGAGTATGAGTCTCTATCTGCGTGTTGTGCTAAATTTCTTTGGATGAGAACACAACTCACGGATTATGGCTTCCACTTTGATAAAGTGCCTATGTATTGTGACTCAAAGTCCGCCATAGCCATCTCTTGCAATCCGGTACAGCATTCCCGCACGAAGCACATTGATGTCAGATATCACTTCATTAAGGAACAAGTTGAAAGGGGTATCGTTGAGCTATACTTTGTTGGAACTGATTACCATTTAGCTGACTTGTTTACAAAAGCTCTTTCGAAAGAGAGGTTTGCGTACCTAGTTAGGCAAATTGGTATGAGATGTTTGACTCCAACATAACTGGAGATTCTGGCAAAGAAGCCTGCTTGATTCATCTATCAAACATCTACATGTAAATATTAATGAAAAAACAAAATTAAAAATTAAAAATCTTTAATAACCCAAAAAGATTCTTCTCGACATGTCTTTCAGTATCGATAATATGGACGTACCTAGAAATGTCGCTCAATAACGACACGGGTGTGTACATAAAGCTCGAATTAAAGTTGTAAATATTTTTCAAAACATGTCATTTCTACTTTTAATAAAGGAAAATGTCTATTTTGGACAATTTTTCCAACAACGGATAGAGCAATCTATCTTGGGTTGAGCTTGTCACAAAACATTCAAGGTTTTGAGCTCAACACAATGTCTTGTAATCACTTTCAGATTGCAACACGGATCTATATTCACGGGGGAGTGTACGCTTTAGTGCCCTTACCCTCAGAAAAAGAAGTTAAATCTTCTTACACTTGGGTGGATTTGTCAAGACATTCAAAGTCTATGAACTCAAGTTTATGCTTTAGAAAAACTTTTTCGCTAAAAAGAAATAGAGTTTTTCAAAAAGCGTTGAACACAATGCTTTTAAAAGTTTTTCAATTATTATTCAAAATCTTTCAAAAATTGTGTGTTCAACAACTCCTATCCTCAAAAAGTGAAATGTGGATCACATCCTCACAATGGCAATTCAATTAGATCAATTTTTGAGGGGGAGCGTTCCAAATTCATGCCAAGTTTGACACATTTTTCTCCCGAACGTTTTCAAGACTATTGTTCACAATATATTTTAATCAAATTTGGTATCTCTAATATCAAACGATTTTATATATTAGAGATAGGGGAGAAAATGTGATTAAAATGTGATCTAAAGATTCAAGCACTCATGGTTACGATCAAATACCCACAACATCTTTAATTCACGACGTTATTGCTGTCAAAAGGGTGGTTAGGTTTAAGTCCTATGATCTAACCAGAACCCGAGGGATCTTCCCAGGGACAATCCAATAGATTATTAGAAGTCCTTAGGAAAGATGGAGTAGAATGTGAACGAAGCTGAATGCCGACTAAGTACTGACGCTAGCACTGGAACAATCACAACAAGGTGTTAGTAATGATGTCTTCGTAAGCATTGAAGGGTTGAAGAATGAAAAAGAAATGTAAGGATAAAAGGTCTAAAAAAGAAGCCCTCCATACAACTTAGGCAGAAACCGGGTCAACACATCATGAAGACAACACATCATGGATCCCGTGATGTAATGCACAACCCTTTCCTAGCTAACTCAGGCTTCTCTCAAAAGAAGTTTGTTTTATTGTCACGGAGATCAACACAACTTCTATTGACTTTCTCACTCTGAGATAGTTGATATTGAATAGGTGGCATCTGCTCCAGCCTCCGACCACTAAAAGTGTACAAATCGAGTCTAGAGCCAAGAGATCAATCAAATATCGTTAGGACACACAAATGAAGATCAAGAGAGTCCTACGCTATATCCTTGTGATATTGCTAGAACATTCTGAGTGATACTACCTAGTATTCACAATGATGAGTGTAAAGCCTTCCAGTGTTAACATCAAACAACACTGCAGTAGGTCATGTGTAAGATTCTTTATGAATTGAACATGTGTAAACTGAAAAGCAACAGTGGTTTGTTTCTTTATCGATTCAAACTCGTTTCAGGTTTCTACGCAATATCTTTATGGTCTTGCCAGAACATTCAGAGTGATATTCATTAATATTCACAGTGACGAATAACGTCAACATTAAACTGCGCTACGGTAGGTAACTTGCGAGATTATTACGAATCAAACTTATGTCAACTGGAAAGCAACAATGGTAAGATTCTTAAGGAATCAAATTTGTTCCAGGAATTTGAATTGATGACTTTAATCAAGCGGATATTTATCCAACTGATTCACTCTTTATGTTCGCATTCTTGCTTTGAGACGGTCGAGTAAAGAGAACGGCTAGTACAACCGCGAAACCCTATCAAGGAGGTTCTTAATTGAATCTACCTAATCACAGGTACGATATTTAATATCGTGTAACGATCTTCATCGACCAGAGGTAAAACGCTACCGATTTAGGACGAATGTCAAAGCCATTCAGTCCGTGTCTAAGTTTTGTCTCGAGAAGGTGGCGTTACGGTGTACTTAGCAAAGTCAAAGATTCAAAAACCACATACTCATGCCCAAAGACATTCAACAATCAAGAAAGCTAAAGACTTCCGCAACTCTGATGATCAAAATATTCTTTAACAACTAATGTAGAGGAATGACCTCTATTCAAAGGAGATTGTTAGAAAGCTTTCAAGATAGTGCAAAGTATGAACATGTGGATAAAGACACAAGATCGCAAAATGGCAAAGACAAGTCAAGGATAATTTGAAGATATCAAGATAAAAGACAAAGTCGAAAGACAATGACAAAGGCTCAAAGATCATAGCATGAAGAAACAAGACTACTATTACACATTCAAGACTCATTTATGATGAAAATCATAATCTCCATTGATCTCCAAATATCAAAGAGGAATGACCTCACACTGGGGGAGATTGTTAGCCTCAAAATATTGAGTCAAACAAGAATGTTCGGTCATAGTTTATTATTGTAACATTTATTAGAACATTGTAATAGGTAGTATAATAGTCGTGACATTACGGGCTTTATGGCTAGCCTAAAAGGCCTCTTTCAAGGTACTAAGCATTTATTCAAGCCCGACCCAATCAAACATATAGCCCATTATGCCATATGTAAGCAAGGCTATATATACCCTTCCTAGCATGTTAGGAAGGGTGTTGATTGTCATTTTTCTTAATCTAATCTTCCCATAGTTTCACACACTTCTCTTTACTTTATCTCACTACTTTCTCTCTCTAGAATTCATCTACTTCATCGATTTTCTTTCTTTCTTCCTTGCTTAATCATCACAAATTAGGGACAACACCGTCCCTGATTCCAATGAGACCTTTTTGCAAAAATAAATTTAAATTTTGAGCATTTATTATAGCATTGTATTTTGATATTATAATGTAATGTCTGACTTATAAAAAACTCGTTTTCTTACGTCCAACGAGTAGGAAAATTCGCTTGGGTTGCGTTAAGGGATGCAAATGTGGTTCTTTTTTTGGCGTAGGGTTTGGCCGTCATTTTACTTTTCCACCCTACTTTCGGGTTCTCTCTTTTTACCGTTGATGGTTGTGAAATGGGTGGTGGCATCGAGTCGAGTGGTTGTTGTGAATGTTTTGTGGAAAGTAGTTGAAACGGGACTTGATGTTGTTGTTGGAAGATATACTTTTGTACGACTTTGGTTGTACCTTATGACGAAGAGTATTGAGTATCAAATGGGAGAATTTGTGGATCTTGAGACATCTCTAAATGCACAGACGAGGGTATAGCGAGTATTGCCGAAGATGAAGAAGAATTTTGATTTTGACACAGGCCGAGAATGGAATTAAACTAACGAATATGGGTCTTGTGTATTAATTTTTGTATAGTATGTATGAGATTATAATTGAAAATATGTAAATAGTTGATAGATTGGTTGTGTTTAATTGTTATTTATATGGTAGTTTTAAGAAAATATAAAAACTAATCGACGGTTCGACTGTCACTTTTGACTCACTTTTTCTCGCCATGAGGTATGTCGCGTCCTCAATTGCCTTGTGCCATTTGTCAAGACCCATGCCATTGGCCTTTGGTGTCGACCGGTCTCTCCTGAGGACACCTAATGCTCTACAACAAGTTAGGCTGTTAAAGTTATTATCCACTTTTCAGCAAGCTTGTAATTGTTTAAGGAAATATATGTAATCTTATTATAGCATGACAAAGTTAGTGAATGCTTTGTTAAGTTCTATTTTGCAGGGACTGAAGGTGTACCTTTCCATCCTATTTAACCTAAAAAGTTGGTGGCGTCGTATCATTGATTCATCTCACAAATTTTATCATCTACACACATTTTTCTTTAGTTGTTTTAGATTTCTAAGTTTGTTAAGATCATATTGATCTTGTTTCTTAAGTTGGTTAGGTTTTTCCTTATGTGAGTTGTTGTTTAGATTGATAGGATCTATATTTATTGACTATCTTATTTCTTTAGTATTTTTTGGTCGTGATGGGGACTCATCTTCTTGTGTTTATTGTTGTAATATAAGTAATAAGATTATCAGTGGGGAGGTTGGTTGAGTGATCAAATCTGTCTAGTTGGTTTTGGTGTCATTTTAACATGGTATCAGAGACCTGATTCTTGAGTTCGATTTGGTTGATTATAGTTATCTAAGTGATTCGGGTTTTTTTCTTGAAATCCTATTTTTGGGGGGTTTTGATCAATTGGTGGTTTTCGAAGGTTCTTGAATTGTTGCTTGGTTGTTTGATTTTAACGACCAATTTGAAGAAACTCTAATAAAAATTAGGGTTTCTTAATAATACAAGGGATTTGCCCAAGTATAAAATAATTTCGTTGTTCCAATCTCTTCGAATTGATTATTGGTAGAAAGTGCGACTCAATTGTTCTTGGTGGAAGATAATTTTGGGCTGGTTGATTATCTATTTTTAAACTACAAGCAAATAAATGTCGTTGAGTAAAATGTAAATGATTTAAAACTTAACAAGTAAATTTAGAGCTTAAAACTTTATAAAACTTTAAAACTTAAAAGCTTAAACTATCGGAATGCAAATAAACCAATCTATCAGAATGTACTAAAATCTAAACCATCGGAATAAATATAAAAGAAGCCATTGGAATATCCATCTGAATACCCATCGGAATATCAAAATCAATTCTGTCGCAATGTTGTTCTATCGGAATGTCCAGATCGGAATACAAGTGATCAATTTCTATTGGAATATGTCTGTCGCAATACCCTTCTATCGGAATGATTCAGATCGGAATCCAGCTTTTCTATCGGAATGTCACTAACAAAAATTTGGCAGAGTTTTGACTTAAAATAACCTTAAGTCCCGTCGGAATATGCGATCGCAATGAGCGATCGCAATCCCCATTCGGAATAAGGGGGAAAAACCAAGTGATCGCAAAGTAGAACCACAATGGGTTATTGCGATACAAATAAGCAGCCGTCATAATGAGGCGTCGGAATGTGTAAAAGCTCAATATTGCGATGAACACCACAATCCGAAAATGAAGAAAAGCTAAAAGCTCAATAAGCAGTACCAATAAGCGTTTGTCAAGAACTCACAAAGCCAATAATAAGGGGACTCAATAAGCTACGAATGGAAAACTTATAAAATCACTAAATAAGCAAACTTTCTAAGATTAACTTTTTAAAGGATGAAACTTTTTTAGAAAACTAAAAAGCAATAAGCTAAATATATGAAATAAGCCAATAAGCACAACAAGTTTATAGATTATACCGTATAAAAGCTTAATAAGAAATCAAAAGATTAACTTTTTAATCAACAAAACATAAAAATCACACACGAAGTTTTTAAAATTCGGATTAAAAAAAATTGAAACCAAGAAAGGAAGAAAAAGATTGAAGATTAAAAGCTTAAACTTGAACTTTTTGATTAATAAAACTCAAATACAAAGATTAACTAAAGCTTAACTTGAAAGAAAAGATGAAGTTTTAGTGAGAGAAAGTTAAACACTTTCTCTCTCTAAAATGAAAACTACAAAAAAGAAAATGACTAGATAACCACCCTCCTAATGTGTTTAGGAGGGTATTTATAGGGAAATGGGGAGGTGCATGTGTTGCCTCCTCTTTCTTTCTTCTCGGCTCTTCGTCTTTTAAGTTCTTCGACTTTTCTCGACGTAGTCTCGGGATTAATTAAACTCGTCTTATAAATTCTTCACTTATTTAGATTTGAGTTCTTCGACTTCATTAAACTTCCGTCTTTAGACTTTTTCTTCGATAAATCTTCAGAATAGGCCTTGGACTTCCGTTCTTTTTGCACTCTTGATCTTTTGACTTCATCTTTTCTTGTTTTCTTCGATAAAAGCCCGTGAAAGCCCGTGTTTTCTTCCTTTTTCATCTTTTGGTCCTAAAACACAATAAAAACACAAACCACGCATAATTCTGACTTTTATGACATAAAATACACGTTTTGATCATGTTATTATTGGAAATAAGTGGTAAAAGGATAAGTGTTTTCACAGTTATTACTTAATCTTGTGGTTATGTGAATTCTTGGGTTTTTTATTGGTTTCAATTGATCTAGACTAAGTGAATCTAGTTCGGTGATTGGTCTTCCACCGCTATTACTCTTAAATCTTCTTTTCATTTAAGCGATTCATTCCTTGGTCAAAAGGGAGCAAACAGACTGTTTAACATCTTGGCTTGCCACCTTTAGTGATTTGGATACCTATTATGGATAGACTCATTCTCTTGATGGGGAATTGAGGATCTCGGGTGTGTGCTGTCATTTCTCTTTTTTATATGATTTAGGGTGTCTAGGTCTGGGGGTTTTAGGTTAGTTAGTCTAGAGATTGCAACACCTGTGGTTGATTGTTATGGTTGTGGTAGTTTGTTTCTTGGTTGGTTATTTGTTTCTTGGTTCTTATTTGTTTCTTGGTTGTTTCTTGGCTGTTTTCTCTTGTTCTTAGTTAGTTATTTGTTTCTTGGTTTGTTATCTATTTTCTATTTTTTATTGTTGTTTTCTTTATTTTTGTATCATGGCTATTATGATTGGGTCTCTTGATCAGATTAGTCCTCTGCATTTGCATCAGAATGATTTTTCTTTTGTTTCTATTATTTTTGTAAATTTTTCTAGTACTGAATACTATAGAATTTGGGCTTGTGTCATGAAACTTTCTTTACAAATTAAAGTTAAATGGGTTTCGTTGATAGGACATGCAATAGAACCGACTGTGTTGTTGGTGCTCCATTGCTATCTCAATGGGATAAGTGCAATTTTGTTATGCTAAATCGGATTTTAACTTCTTTGTCTCAAGATGTTTATCTTGATCATGTGTTTTTTGATAATGCTGCTAATGTGTGGAAAGAATTAAAAGAAACATACGAAAGAATATATGGATATATTGTTTTTAATTTGTTGAAAAAGATAAACAACTTAAACAAGGTGGTTTGCCTGTTTTTGAATATTATTTAAAATTGAGTTCTCTATGGAAAGAATTTGATATCCTTACCAAATTACCTGAGTGTACATGTGATGCCAGAACTGAATTAATTGATCATGGTAAACTTTTAAAGATAATGCAATTCCTTATGGGTCTTGATTATGTGTATCAAGCCATAAGAAGCAGTCTTTTGACTAGGGAAATCCTTCCTAAAGTCAAAGATTCTTTTGCCATCATATATAGGGAAGAATCCCACATAGAGATTCCTTCACGTTTGTTAAAACTGAAAAACCTCAAGCTACTTCTTTTGTGTCTAAAGCTTTTGATAATAACAAGCAAAGAGTTACGAGTAATTGGTCTAATGGAAACAGCAATGTTAACAAATGGAGTTATGATTCTTTGATATGTAAGATTTTGGTTTAAAAGGTCACAATATAGATTTAGGGGCTTGAAATTATTGGTAATTGTTAGTGCAAACATTACGATGTTTTGTCGATATAATCTCTTTGTGTTTTGTTGATGACAAACGTATAATTCGTAATACATCATATAAAATGTTAAGGTACTCGTAATCACTCAAGAATACATTTGTATACTTCTCTCGTCATCTCCAAGATCGCATTCGGCATGAATCACTCAAGGTATGAATAAACATGTCATTAACTAACTAAGTGATCAAGGATTAATATTTTCTTAATATTCACATTTAATCAAATGTGACGAAAGATTTTAATAAACTTTATTTTTAAAAAAATGTTTTAATAAAAAGAAAATGGAAATTTGAATTTGGAATATTCCAAAGAATATTCGCTAAGGCATATTCCAAAGAATATTTTTTAATTTTAATTTGGCATATTCCATATGCCAAAGGAATATCCTTTGAGGGTATAAACTACCCCAGATGGCATATCCCAACTAAAGGACAAAAATGCACGGACTCCAAGCCGGAGGTTCCTTAAAGGAACCCGCAGTTCCTTATTGATAAGGAACCGCGAGGGCATTTAAGGAACCGCTGGTCTTTATAGCCGTTGCATTGTTGTCCTATAAATAGTGGATCATTTCCAGCTTTTCTTTCAACCCTTTTTGCACAGTTTCTTCAAAAACTTCTTTAAACTCCTTGATTAGTTAGTTTAGATTAATCTTGTTTAAGATGTGATTATATCCTCAATCCTCTCATCCTCTCAAGTGCAAAGAGAAGAACACTTTCATCACTATGAAGTGTTGGGTTCACTACATGATGAAGATCTCTCCTTCTATAGATCTAAGTTATGTTTTTAGTCTTCCTACATTGTAAACATGAAGATCCAAGTGATGTGTATACTTGGACTTGATGTGTGCTTAGAAGATCCAAGTGTTGGGTTCACTTGGATGTGTTTGTAAGGGTAGAAGATCCAAGTGATGGGTATCCTTGGATTAGGTGTTAGTTGTGTAGATCCAAGTTTGTTAATACTTGGATATAGTTTTAGAGTCATAGATCTAAGTGTTGTGTGCTTAGATCTATATGGTTTATGTGTTTAGGCCATAAAACACAAGGTTTGTTATGTTAGGCCATAAAACATAACTAGTGTGAAGATTGGTGTAGATGGGTGTAGATTGGTCCTACCTAAGATTAGGACTCGACATCTAGCCTTATGTCGGAAATGGTGAAGTAGACGACGTTGTGTAGATTGGTCCTACCTAAGATTAGGACTCGACATCTAGCTTAGTGTCGGAAATGTGTAAGTGACGTGTATGGTTTTCTCCGCCTTGATAGGAGTTTTGTTGACTAGTGAAGTAACTCTCGAGTAAGGTGTACTCGAGGAGTGGAGCAGGGCGAAGAGGAGCTTCGTGACCAAACAACTATAAATCATCGTGTCGGTACTTTCATTTACATTTATGTCTTTACCTTTTTAGATGTATTTATAGTTGCATTCTTGTTGTTGTGTGTTGTGTGCATCTCATAATCTAAACATCTAAGTTGTGGAAAAGATAAGGCTTAGTACGTGTGTGCTTCATGTTTAGATTATGGTCAAGTGTACATCACTTAGTCTAAACATCCTAGTTGTGGAAAAGCTTATGCTTAGTACGTGTGTGCTTAGTGTTTAGACTATTGCTTGATGTACTCTTGATTTGATGTGTTTGTGTGTTTACTTACTTGTATTCATCTTTCAGTCAAACACATCTTGTATCTAGTCAAGCTTGATCAAGAATTTGATACAAAGGAATGTTAAAGTTTAACATGTAACAAATGGCATCGTCCACTGTCGCCGGTTCCTTAAAGGGACACGCGGTTCATTAGTGATAAGGAACCGCGGGTATGTTTAAAGAACCGCGCATAATGGGTTTATGCGAAATGTTTTGAAAATTAACTAGAAAGTATTCAACCCCCCCCCCCCCTTCTAGTTTCTCGAGAATCCTCATGGTTTTAAAAAGAAATCCTAATCTTAAACATGTTAGTAATTTTAATAATAGCAGAATCAATAATGTTTCAGCTAAAGGGGAATGGGTAATCAGGATTTGAAACCTTCTACTAGTTCTTTTTCTTTGAGTAATGAACATATACTTAAGTTGATGAGTTTGTTGAATGATAATTCTGGTTCTGTTTCTCATGCCAATATGACAGGTATTGAAAGTTATTCGCTTTTTAACTGTAATGTTTTCTTTAATCATCACTTCTATAAGTTTTTTGTGATAATGTGAAAGTTAATGGAGTTAATTATCACTTAGGTTGGTAATAAGTGTGAAAACACTTATCCTTTTACTACTTAATTATAATAATAACCAAGCCAAAACGTGTATTTTATGTCGTAAATGTCGGAATTATGCGTGGTTTGTGTTTTTATTGTGTTTTAGGACTAAAAGATGAAAAATGAAGAAAACACGAGCTTTCACGGGCTTTTATCGAAGAAAAAAAGACAAAAGGCGAAGTCAAAAGATCAAGAGTGCAAAAAGAACAGATGTCCAAGGCCTATTCTGAAGATTTATCGAAGAAAAAGTCTAAAGACGGAAGTTTAATAAAGTCTAAGAACTCAAGTCTAATAAATGAAGAAATTATAAGCCGAGTTCAAATAATCCCGAGACAAAGTCGAAAAAGTCGAAGAATTTATAAAGACGAAAAGACGAGAAAAGGAAGAAAAGATCAACACATGTTAATCTCCCCTATAAATAGAATCCTTAACCTCATTTGTGAGGTGTTGGCTATTTGACACATAGTTCTTCCACCATTTATTTTCATGTCATTTAGTTTCTTGTCAATTTAAATTCCTTGTCTTGCAACTTAAATTTGTAAGTTTTAATATTTACTTTTAATTGTTGAATCTTTTCCTTTAATCAAGCTTTTCATTATCCATGTTATTCTACTTTTCTTGTTTTTGATTTTGATCTTGATTCGGATTAAGTATGCATTTTGCTTAATCTTATTGCTTATTTGATTAAAAAGTTTATCTTTTTATTCCTATATAAGTTTTTATACGATTTAAGCTTTAAGCTTGTTATGCTTTTTGGCTTATTTCATATCTAGCTTATTGTCTTTTAAGTTTCCTTAAAAGTTTAGTCTTTTTAAAGTTTGTTTTACAAAGTTTGTTTCTTTAGTGTTTTAAAAGGTATCAAATTTGTGCTTATTTAGATTTGGTTTTCGTAAAAGTTTAATCTTTTAAGAAAAGTTTACTTTATAAATTTTGCTTATTTAGTGTTTTGATAAGTTTTGCATTCGTGGCTTATTTTGTCCTTCTTATTGTTGTTTTGGTTAAGTTTTTGATAAGTGCTTATTCGGGTTTATGCTTATTTTTACTCCATCCGAATATTATGATCTTTCCATCACAATATCATTAGGGTTTTGACATTGTGATAGCTTGTTGTGATAGCTCACTCCGACAGCTTCATTGCGATCGCAATAACCCTAGTGGTTTTACTTTGCGATCGAAGTGTTATAATATTCCCTTATTCCGATCGAGGATTAGGATTGCCCCTGGCATCGTGGATTGCGATCGGGATTTAAGGTATATTGCGACCAAATGCTGCCCAAATTTTAACAGTCATATTGTGATAGTTTTCATATTGTGATAGTTTTCATATTGTGATAGTTTTTCATATTGTGATAGTTTTCATATTGTGATAGTTTTCATATTGTGATAGTTGTGATAGTTTTCATATTGTGATAGTTTTCATATTATAAGTTTTCATATTGTGATAGTTTTCATATTAGGATAGTTTTCATATTGTGATAGTTTTCATATTGTGATAGTTTTTTCATATTGTGATAGTTCTTTCATATTGTGATAGTTTTTTCATATTGTGATACATTTCATATTGTGATAGATTTTTAGCTTTAATATTCCGATGGATAGACATGCATGCCTGCATGCTTCATTTTGTCTTGGCGCCATTTTGAGCTAGTTGCCTGGGTGCTTGCTTATTTATTAATATTGTTCTGTAATCGTTTAGTTTAATCTGAAAGTTGTTCCGATTTTAATTTTGAAAGTCACGTATTTTTAGTTGAATTTTTCGTCAATTTTTAGTATTAATATTTTTTCGAATAGTTTAAGTTTTGACTTTTATTTAGTGCCCGCTTTAGCTTTTACCTCGTTTAGTTTTAAAGTACCCTCATAGTTTTATTTTCTCCTTTTTCATTAAGTTAATTTTTTTTTCAAGTCGAAAGTTAATTTACTCTTTTAGTTTTATTTTTATTAACTGTTTTGTTTTAATTTACGTTTTATTATTTGTTTTGCTCCTTTATTATTAGTTATTTGTTTTTTTGGCTTATTTTAAATACTTTTCGCGCTTACTTTTTAATTAGTTATAGATAATCAACAACATTTTCTATTTATTCACCAAAGACGACTGAGTCGCACAATTAACCGGAAATCAATTCGATTAGACACCGAGAAAACGAACTTTTTAACTAGCAAAATCACACTTTCAAATGGCGCCGCTGCCGGCTCTTTTCGTGAAGATTAACGGTTTTTGTGAGAGACGCGTTGGATTTTGGGATCCGTTCCCCCGGGAACGTTATTTTTCTTGCATATTTTTCGAAAAACGATAAAAAAGTCAAAAATCCAAAAACATAAAAAAAAAATCATAAAAAGCATTTCTTTTTCCAAGAGTTTTGCACCAAAAATATTCCTCTTCATCCTCTATCTTGTTTAATTCTTTTTCTCAACCCCTCTTATTTTTAATTCTTCATGGATTCGTATTGCCGAAGGTGTAGGAGACGATTATATGATGTCGAATCATGTGATTTATGTTATTGCGAGCAATGCGGAAAAGATCTTCCAACCGTTTCCGATTCACAATTTTCCCATTTTGGATTTTGTCCATCGTGCAATTTGACTAATATATCCTTTTCTTCTAATCCACCCACTCCCCCCTGCATATATTGTGGAAGCGATTCTCATTGGCATATTGTGTGTCCTATTCGATACCCGTCGCATGACGAGCAAGAATCGGGTTACAATTATGATAATGGTAATAGCTATCCACAAGACGCACCGGGTTTTTCTCAATACCCGTGTTGCATTCATTGTGGGGGCCCTCATGATACTTCTTATTGTCAACCGATGAATTTTTATGATCCAAATCAGTGTTCTAATTCTTCTCATCCGATGAATTATTATGAGCCACATCCGGGTTATAATTCCGGTTTTCAAAATTTTGAGCCCCCACAACACTCCCTCGATCATCAATCCTCTTTTATAGTTCCTGCTGAGCAACTAGCCACTCTTTTTGACCAATTACAAAGACTTCAAGCAGCTATCAACAAATACATTGGGAAATGTCAAGAAGATCATCGACAAGAGCAAGTAGCTAATCCTAGTGCTTATACTCCTCTTCTTGTGCGTCCATACTACTATTATGATGATGACGAGGATGATATCTATGATCTCAACCCATCTTCTGAGATTACTACTCCTACTCTTGATATCCCTAATGCGTCTAAGGATTGTGATACATCGAGTGAGATTAGTGATTATGGTCTCGACACATTATTCGATAAGGGGTGTGATGTATCGACTTTTGCGGAGCTTACGGACGAGGTCGCTTCGCTAGTCAATGATCACATACTCACAAGTCCACAAGCGATAACTGATTCTCCCAACAAGAGTTCAACAAGTGGTGAGTATGATGATTTCGTCTTCGATCCCGAGATTGAGGAAATTATCGACCGAGAGCTATCACTTTTACCTCCACTTCCACCTACGAGTGAGGACGATTTTTCCAATATCGAGGCCGAACTTGATGAGTTGGAACGTCTTATTTTTAACAATAATGACGAACCAACTCACATGACCAAACATCCAATTCTCGAGGAGTTACCTAATCAACACTCCTCTAATGAGAATTACGTTTACCACATTCGTGAGGATTTAACTTATCAACAATCCCCACATATGAATGAGGGTTTCGTACTTGATCGTGATCTCTTCGAGAGAGTTTCTAAAATCCTCAATGAGGGGAACGACAAACCTTGGTTCGACGAGCCTATCTATGATGAAGAAATCGAAGATATTCACGTTCATGAGGATGAGTGCTTTGACCCGGGAGGTGACATTGACCATTCTCTGATTGACACCTTTACGGCTTTGACGCTCAGTGATACTCATATGTCTTTTGGGGCTGACATTTTGATTCCTCGATCCACCCCACCTCCCGTGGATCATGATTTCACATACTTTTCGTATGTTGAAAGGACTTTTCTACACTTCAAGACTTATCCTCCTGCCTCTCATTTATTATGTTCCTCCGGGACCGAGGACAAGATTTTTGATCCCGGTATTACATTCGAGGCTTCCCCATGGACCATTTAATTCAGGGTCGAGTCAGGCTCGTGACTCGGTTAACAAAAACAAGCGCTTCTCGGGAGGCAACCCGCTAATCTATCCTTTTTATCTATTTTTCATCCTAAGTGTAAGGGGGAGCCCCGTTGTTGTTTGTTGTTTTCTTTCTTATGATGTGCAGGGATTGGAGCTTTCAAAGATCCACTGTTGATGACTTTTAACGACCCATGATTCCGTGTACCCGTCTTTTCGGTTCTATCCTAAACTCTTTTGATTCACTATTTTATATTTATTCAATATTAAAATAGGAATCACTTTAGTTGTCTCTTCCTTAGCAAGGTTTAAACAACGTGCACAATGTCCTAAGTGTAGGGGAGGTTACTTCTACATGCTTAAACATTGAGGACAATGTTTATATTAATTGTAGGGGGGACTTCTATCGAAGTTAAGTGGGCTTTTCTTTTTTTTGTCCTCATTTTAACCGGAAAATTGATTTTTCGACATTTTTCAAAAAACTTTTAATCTATTTTGGCCTAGTAGTTTTTCCTTTGTTATCGCTATTTACTTTCTTTGCTAAAATAAAGTTTAAATAAAGTGGTTTTAAATTTTCAAGCGTCATGAATCTTTTAACCCAACCCGAGTTTACTTATCTAAGTTTACTCTAGCTAGTATCCTTAACGTGTTTAAGTCAAATTTTGCTAGGCTTTTATATAGGGAACTTTAAAACGCGAAAGTCTTAACTCTTACGGGTTAAGAACAAGAAATTTTCGCAAGTTCCTATAATTGATCCTAGAAAGTCGTTTATCAGGGGACTTTAAAATGCAAATTCTAAACTTGAAAAAGTCTAAAAAGATGCAAGATCCTATAGACGACTTGAAAACACAAAACTTTGATTTAATTGGCTAAGCATCTACGAGTCTCATTCCTTGAGATTTTAAATTGTGGAGAACGAGAGATGATAGAATCAATTATAAGCTTGGTATTCTTTCATGAATTTATGTGAGTTTATTATAAGTTTTTTCTCCCATCGCTTGCTAATAATTTAATTGCAATAAATAAGGTTGTACGATTTGAAAAGTTACTTAGCTTCTAGCCCAAGATCGTTTAAAAGTTGCTCGGTATTAATTAGAGTTCATAGCCAATGCATAACTTATTGAAGCGGGATGCGAAGATTGGCGAGTCCGAAAAGTTTCTAACAAGGCACGAGGGCTACATTTTATTGCTAAAGATCCCAAGTGGTGTGAAGAATCATTTATCAAAAATCAATATGAAGGATCGAGACACACGACGAAAATCAAATACTCCCCAAAAGATCATGGAGAAGTCTATCCGAAAAGACCCTAGCAAGGTATGAGGATAAATAGATCTAAGTCCCGAAAGGAGGTGGATCGTTGTATATCAAAATCCAAAATAAAGATTGGAGAAAAATGAAGAAGTCGTGGTCCAAGTATGAAGAATCTCTCAAAAACTTCAAGTGAAGAAATTCCTATTATGAAGAGAAGACCATAATTTCAAGAATGACTCTCAAGATTCGAAGTATGAAGTCGCTGCCATATATCGGTCCGAGAAAGGTCTCAAATCGTGAAGCAAGTTATGCCAAGATATGAACTTTAAGAGGTCCCGAGAAGCAGTTTTAAAAGATTTTGTTCTTTAGCTAACTATTGATTAAATCGTCCTACTTTATTTTCAGCCTAAATAACTATCGAAATAAGTCAACAATGCATCCTCGTGATCATTCAAGACAACAATAAAATATAAAAGATACACCTATGAATAATGGAGTCTAAGTGAATAATTGGCTCACATGAGTTTGTGTTAGTTTGCTAACTTATAATAGCAATGATCTTGTTTTTAAGCTTGGTATGGGGAACGTGAAACTTGAGGGTGATAATCATTCATGACATTCCAAAACCCTAAGGTAAGTTTTTGATCTTTTTACTTGTTTTATTCCTTTGAATATTTTATAATTTTCTATCTCTTTAACAAAGGCCAATGTGGATTGATTATGATGAAAAATGTAAATCTTCCTTTGTAACTAATGCATTGCATGAGGGCATTGCAATGGTCAAGTGTAGGGGATTTAATAAGTGTGAAAACACTTATCCTTTTAATACTTAATTATAATAATAACCAAGCCAAAACGTGTATTTTATGTCGTAAATGTCGGAATTATGCGTGGTTTGTGTTTTTATTGTGTTTTAGGACCAAAAGATGAAAAAGGAAGAAAACACGAGCTTTCACGGGCTTTTATCGAAGAAAAAAAGATAAAAGACGAAGTCAAAAGATCAAGAGTGCAAAAAGAACGGAAGTCCAAGGCCTATTATGAAGATTTATCGAAGAAAAAGTATAAAGACGGAAGTTTAATGAAGTCGAAGAACTCAAGTCTAATAAATGAAGAAATTATAAGACGAGTTCAAATAATCCCGAGACAAAGTCGAAAAATTCGAAGAATTTAAAAAGACGAAAAGAAGAGAAAAGGAAGAAAAGATCAACACATGTTAATCTCCCCTATAAATAGAATCCTTAACCTCATTTGTGAGGTGTTGGCTATTTGACACATAGTTCTTGCACCATTTATTTTCATGTCATTTAGTTTCTTGTCAATTTAAGTTCCTTGTCTTGCACCTTAAATTTGTAAGTTTTAATCTTTACTTTTTAATAACTAGATTTTACTCAGTTAAAAAGTTCGTTGAAATCGGTTTTTTCGAATTGACTATTGGTTTAAGTGTGACCCAGTCGTCTTTTGGTGAAAACAAATAGATTGGCCGTTGTAGTAAAATTAAATAGCGAAACGTTAAAGTAAATGACGGTAATTAAAGCTAAAACTAATTAAAACATAAATTGTGCAATATTTAAACCTTATAAAAGTAAATTAATTAAATGACGTAAATTTAAAGCTCGAAGAAAAGTAAAATTGACAATGTTATAAAAATGCAAACTTGAAAACTTAAAACAATGCAAACTTAAAAATTAAACTAAGGCAAAAAAATAACACAACACCCCATCCATCGGAATCCTATCGGAATGCTGTCACAACAAAACCATCGGAATAAGCCGTCGGAATAGGATCGGAATGATGCTGTCAGAATGCACCAAAGTACCCCTGTGGGAATATGGTCGGAATCAACCTATCGGAATGATAAAAATCAAACCTATCGGAATAACTCTCACCTATCGGAATGTCAACAAACCTGTCGGAATGTGGATCTATCGGAATATGGCTAGTGAAATTTCGGCAGCACTTTGTCGCAATAAAACCTTAAGACCCGTCGCAATATACGATCGCAATGAGCGATCGCAATCACGATCGGAATAAGGGGGAAATACTCAAAACCCTATTCCAATGCAACGATCGGAATATTAGAAGAAGCTGTCGGAACCAAGGTCCTTTGCGTATTCCGATGAAAGTACAAAAACAAAAAGGAGCAAATAAGCAATAACGAAATAAGCACTTTGACAATAAGCAAACACCAAAAACTTAACTAAAACAAGATTAAGTAAAACTAAATAAGCACAAATTTTAAAACTTTCAAGACACAAAATAAGCAAACTTTATAAAATGGACTATAAAAAGATAAAACTTTTAAGAAAACTTTAAAACTAATAAGCTAAATACAAAATAAGCCAATAAGTATGTTAAGATTAAAGCTTAAATCGTACAAAAGCCTAGATAAGAATAAAAAGATAAACTTTTTAATCAAATAAGCAATAAGATCAAGCAAATAGAATGCTTAATCCGAGTTAAAAACAAATCAAAGACAAGAAAAGTAGAATAAGATGGATAATAAAAAGCTTGATTAAAGGAAAACAAAGATTCAACAACAAAATTAAAAGACTTACTTGGAATTAAAGGCAAGAAATTTATGGTACAAAACAAGGTAATTAAATTGACAATTAAGTAAATGACATGAAATTAAAGTGCATGAAAATGAAAATGGTGGAAGACTAGTTTGTCAAATTAGCCAACACCTCATAATGTGTCATTAGGAGGGTATTTATAGTGATTAGGGAGGTTAGCATGTGTTGCTCCTTATTTCTTTCTTTCTCGTCTTTTCGTCTTCTAAATTCTTCGACTTTTTCGACTTTGTCTCGGGATTAATTGAACTCGTCTTTTAATATCTTCACTTATTTAGACTTGAGTTCTTCGGCTTTATTAAACTTCCGTCTTTAGACTTTTCTTCGATAAATCTTCAGAATAGGCCTTGGACTTCCGTTCTTTTTGCACTCTTGATCTTTCGACTTCGTCTTTTGTCTTTTTCTTCGATAAAAGCCCGTGAAAGCCCGTGTTTTCTTCCCTTTTCACATTTTGATCCTAAATCACAACAAAAACACAAACCACGCATAATTCCGATATTTACAACATAAAATACACGTTTTGGCTTGGTTATTATTATAATTGAGTGGTAAAAGGATAAGTGTTTTCACACTTATTAAATCCCCTACACTTGACCATTGCAATGTCCTCATGCAATGCATTAATTACAAAGCAAGTTTTACATTTTTCATCACAATAATTCCACATTGGCCTTTATTAAAGAGATAAAATATTTGAAGGAAGAAAACAAGTTAAAAGATCAAAAACTTACCTTAGGGTTTTGGAATGTCATGAATGATTATCACCCTCAAGTTTCACGTTCCCCAAATCAAGCTTAAAAACGAGATCATTGTTATTATAAGTTAGCAAACTAACGCAAACTCATGTGGGCCAATTATTTACTTAGACTCCCTTATTCCTAGGTGTATCTCTTATATTTTATTATTGTCTTGAATGATCACGAGGATGAATTGTTGACTTATTTCAATAGTTATTTAGGTTGAAAATAAAGTGGGACGATTTAATCACTAGTTAGCTAAAGGACAAAATCTTTTAAAACTGCTTCTCGGGACCTCATAAAGTTCATATCTTGGCATAACTCGCTTCACGATTTGAGACCTTTCTCGGATCGATATTTGGCATTGACTTCATACTTCAAATCTTGAGAGACGTTCATGAAATAATGGTCTTCTCTTCATAATAGGAATTTCTTCACTTGAACGTTTTGAGAGATTCTTCTTATTTGGACCACGACTTCTTCATTTTTATCCAATCTTTATTTGGGATTTTGATATACAACGATCCGCCTCATTTTAGGACTTGTATCTATTTATCCTCATACCTTTTTAGGGCCTTTTTGGATAGACTTCTCCATGATCTTTAGGGGAGTATTTGCTTTTCGTCGTGTCTCGATCCTTCATATTGATTTTTGATAAATGATTTTTCACATCGCTTTGGATCTTTAGCAACAAAATGTAGCCCTCATGCCTTGTTAGGGACTTTTCGGACTCGCCAATCTTCGCATCCCGCTTCAATAAGTTTTGCCATGGCTATGAACTCTAATTAATACCGAGCAACTTTTAAACGATCTTGTGCTAGAAGCTAAGTAACTTTTCAAATCGTACAACCTTATTTACTGCAATTAAATTTATTAACAAGCGATGGGAGAAAAAGCTTATAATCAACTCACATAAATTCATGAAAGAATACCAAACTTATAATTGACTCTATCATCTCTCGTTCTCCACAATTTAAAATCTCAAGGAATGAGACTCGTGGATGCTTAGCCTATTAAATCAAAGTTTTGGGTTTTCAAGTCATCTATAGGATCTTGCAAATTCTTAGACTTTTTCAAGTTTAGAATTCACATTTTAAAGTTCCCTTGATAAACGACTTTCTAGGATCAATTATAGGAACTTGCGAAAAGTTCTTGTTCTTAACCCGTAAGAGTTAAGACTTTCGCGTTTTAAAGTTCCCTATATAAACGCCTAGCAAAACTTGACTTAAACACGTTAAGGATACTAGCTAGAGTAAACTTAGATAAGTAAACTCGGGTTGAGTCAAAAGATTCACAATGTTTAAAAATTAAAACCACTTTATTAAAATTTATTCTAGCAAAGAAAGAAATTAACTATACAAAGGTAAAACTACTAGGCCAAAATAGATCAAAAATTTTGAAAAATATCGAAAAATCAGTTTTTCGGTTAAAATGAGGACAAATACAAGGAAAAGTCCACTTAACTTCGATAGAAGTCCCCCCTACACTTAATATAAACATTGTCCTCAATGTTTAAGCATGTGGAAGTAAACTCCCCTACACTTAGGACATTGTGCACATTGTTTAAATCTTGCTAAGGAAGAGACAACTAAAGTGATTCCTATTTCAATCATAAATGATAAAATGATGAATCAAAAGAGTTTAGGATAGAACCGGGAAGACGGATACACGGAATCATGGGTCATCAAAAGTCATCAAGAATGGATCTTTGAAAGCTCGAATCCCTGCACATGATAAGAAAGAAAACAACAAACACATACTAGGGTCTCCCCCTACACTTATTATAAAAACAGAGAAAAAGGATAGATACTGCGGGTTGCCTCCCGAGAAGCGCTTGTTTTTGTTAACCGAGTCGTGAGCCTGACTCGACCTTGATTAGCATGGAAAGAAGCTTGAAACACATCCACCAGGATCAAATACATGGTTTTCATCCAACAAGTAGCACAAGATTAAGGCGAACAAGGCAAGCCAAAGAAGAGTAGGCAAGGTTCCCTTAAGCAATTGTTGAGCACGGTGGTAGCAAGGGTGATGAGGTGCAAGCATATCTCCAAAAGTTCCAAAAATCTTTCCTTTTATTGCATCAGATGGGTACTGAGATGGCTTAAAAATTGCAATACCGGGATCGAACACCTTTTCCTTTAGGGGAAAATAACACTCAGGCTCAGTAGACCTTGAAGAAGATCCGGTCATAAATATCACAATCTCATCCTCAGAAGGTGGATAGAGAGGTGTCAAGACATAGGTGCTACGGATGTTGGTGTCTTCTGGTTTCTTCTTCTTTGGAACGGGTTTCTTCATATCCGAAGGAGGATAAAGACCATAATCAAAGTCCAAAGGAGGAGAATCATGCTCATTGGGGATGTATGTATTAAGAAAAGTGGCAAAATCTTCCTCAAATGAGTAATTGTCCAAACTATCAAGAGTGTTGGGTGTAGGATCTTCATCAAAAATAGGAGTAAGGTCATCATGAGCAGAATCACTCAAGAGAGTATCAACAGGATCAAAATCATCATAAGTGGGCATGTCTGGATACTCTGAAACAAAAGCAGCATAATCATCCTCATCGGAACTAAAATCATCATAGATCCGTGGAGAATCATAGATTGGTGGGGGATCCACATTGGGGAGAGAATCATCAAAATCATCCACATCGTCTTGGAAAAGTGGATTATCATGGGAAGACTCGAAAAGAGGATTAGCATATACAAAAAAGTCATCAAGCTTAAAACTTTCCAAAGTAGAAGTAAGCTCTTCTTGAAGCACATTAATCATTTTCGCGGATTCTTTTCCAGTTGTTTTACTTGTAATCTTCCCCATCTTAAAAACTTGAGCATCATTCCCGAACCTTAAGATTAATTCACCTTCGGCAACATCGACTAGAGCTTTTCTGGTTCTCAAAAATGGCCGTCCAAGTATTAACGGAATATGAGGGTCCATTTCATAATCAACAACAACAAAATCGACCGGAAAAGTGAAGGTACCGACTTTAATAAACACATCTTCGGCAATACCAACGGGGTAAGCGAAAGTGCGATTTGCTAGCTCAAGAGTCATCTTTGTCGGTGTAAGGTCGGGTAATGATAGCTTTTTCCACACACTTAATGGCATCAGATTAATACTTGCCCCTAGATCGGCTAATGCAGTAAATTCTTCGGTTTTGTTAAAAATGCAAGGCAACACAAAACGACCGGGATCTCCAAGTTTTTATGGAAGTTCTTTAAGAAGGACTGTAGAACAGTTTTCATTCAATCGAGTATTGACAAACTCAACCATCTTCTCCTTCTTATTAAGAAATTCCTTAAACATCTTAACAAATTTAGGCATTTGGACAAGAGCTTCAACAAGGCTAAAGGTGATGGTTAGTCCCGAAATCTTCTTCAAATAGTTCGACACTTGAATGTCATCCTTGGTGAGCAATTTGACCTTGTCTAAGCGAGAAGGATAAGGGATGTTAGGTTTATAGGTGGAAGGTGGGGTTGGTGAAGGGTTTTTCTTGGGTACTTCTTCAGTAAGCGGTGGAGACGGTAATGGAGAACTAATACTAGGCGTGGGAGTAGGAGGGATAAATGGTGGTGGAAGAGGTGTAGATGGAGTAACTGGGGGAGGGATAGATGGTCCTACTAAGGTTGCTCCACTGCGTGTAGTAATAGCACTGACATTCGCTCTCGGGTTGGTGATGGTATTTGAAGGTAGAGAGCCCGAAGTAGAGGGTTGAGTAGTTGGTAAGAAACTAGCCAGCATATTCTTCAAATCATTTGTTTGAGTGCTAAAAGAGGTTTGTATATCATGTCGAAGCTCGGATCTAATATCATTACCTTGCTTAGTGATATCTCCTTTTAAGTTGATAATTTGGCTTTGCAGATTCTTGATTTGCTCTCCTTGGGTCCTCATGAAAGCTTCAACATCATGATTAATGGGTGGTGCTTGATGAGCGGGTGGGTGATAAGGATTAGAAACTCGAGGTGGGTTTGGGTTGCTTCTATTGTAGTTGTTGGGATTGTGGTTTTGAGGAGAAAAACCAGGTGCAAGAAAGTTGTTCGAATAGTAACTTAGCAAGTTACGATCACCTTGAGGTCGGGCTTGGTAGTTTTCCGTTGAATAGTTACCATAAGCCGCATACACGTTTTCCGGATTGTCATGAGTAAAAGGACAATCAGTGTATGAATGAGGACCCCCGCAAATCTCACAAGAAGTTGCAACAACTTTAACTTCTTGTTGTTGATTTATAGCCAAAAGTTGCATGTTTTTGCTCATTTCGACCATTGCGCGGGTCATTTCGGTGATATCAGGGTTTGAAGAAGTAGAAGAAACATTGACTCTCGGGTTTGATCTTGAAGATGCGGATGAATCCCAATTTTTGTGATGAGTAGTCATGTTCTCGATAAGCTCTCTACACTCCTCAGGTCTTCTTTTCATAAATGTGCCACCGGCGGCTGCATTAATCGTATCATGATCACGAAAAGTTAAACCGTTGTAGAAAGTATCAATTAAGGTGACGGGGAGCATGTTGTGGTTTGGACATCGATCGATCAAAACATTATATCGTTCCTAAGCATCAAAAAGTGATTCATCGGGTTCTTGAGTAAATCCACTAATTTGATACCGAAGGCTCGTGACCATGGATGGTGGAAAGTAGCGCGACAAAAAGCGTTGAGTCATCTCATCCCAAGTATGAATTGAATTCTTCGGAAGATGATCAAACCATTTTTCGGCATGATGGGATACGGTGTGTGGAAATAGGTGAAGGCGAAGAAAATCCATAGTAACACCCGACAACTTCATGCTTTGAGTAACGGTAATGAATTTTTCGAGGTGTTTGTTGGCATCATCATCCGACAATCTGCGAAATGGACAAGTGTTTTGAACTTGTTGGATCATGTGATGCTTCAACGAAAACTCCGGAGCCGTGATTTGCATCGGCGCAATCGGTCCTCCTCGTCCATTCATCGTAGGTTGACACAACTCCTCCATCGTTCTAAGATCAGGTGGGGGAACATTGTTGTTATTATTATTGTTGAGGTGCGGTGGGTTATTGTTATTGTTCACACCAGCCATATCTAAATCTTCACGAGTCTCGGGCTCTGAATAAGTTGAAGATCTAGTACGCATACACCTGCAAAAACAAAAGAAAAGATACCAAAGAAATAGAGAATATATATGTACGTGTAAAAATAAAAATAAAAATCTTTTTGGATTTTTGAAAATTTTTAATTTTTATGGATTTTTAACAATTTTAATTTTTATGGATTTTTGAATTTTTTGAGCAAGAAAAATAACGTTCACGAGTGAACGGATCCCAAAATTCAATGCCTCTCTCACAGAAAACCGTTAATCTTTACGAAAAGAGCCGGTAGCGGCGCCATTTAATAACTGGTTTTCACCTAGTATGAAAAATTGTTCTTGTATGTCTAATCGAATTGATTACTGGTTTAAGTGTGACTCAGTCGTCTTTTGGTGAAAACAAATAGATTGGTCGTTGTAGTACAATTAAATTGCGAAACGTTAAAGTAGATGACGGTAATTAAAGCTAAAACTAATTAAAACATAAATTGTGCAATATTAAAACTTTTAAAAGTAAATTAATTAAATGACGTAAAATTAAAGCTCGACGAAAAGTAAAATTGACAATGTAATAAAAATCAAACTTGAAAACTTAAAACAATGCAAACTTAAAAATTAAACTAAGGCAAAATAATAACACAACACCCCATCCATCGGAATCCCATCGGAATGCTGTCACGACAAAACCGTCAGAATAATGCGTTGGAATAGGATCGGAATGATGTTGTCGGAATGCACAAAAGTACCCCTGTCGGAATATGGTCGGAATCCACCTATCAGAATGATAAAAATCAAACCTATCGGAATAACTCTCACCTATCGGAATGTCAACAAACCTGTCGGAATGTGGATCTATCGGAATATGGCTAGTGAAATTTCGGCAGCACTTCGTCGCAATAAAACCTTAAGACCCGTCGCAATATACGATCGCAATGAGCGATCGCAATCACGATCGGAATAAGGGGGAAATACTCAAAACCCTATTCCAATGAAACGATCAGAATATTAGAAGAAGCTGTCGGAATCTAAGGTCCTTTGCGTATTCCGATGAATGTACAAAAACAAAAAGGAGAAAATAAGCAAAAACGAAATAAGCACTTTGACAATAAGCAAACACCAAAAACTTAATTAAAACAAGATTAAGTAAAACTAAATAAGCACAAATTTTAAAACTTTCAAGACACAAAATAAGCAAACTTTATAAAATGGACTATAAAAAGATAAAACTTTTAAGAAAACTTTAAAACTAATAAGCTAAATACAAAATAAGCCAATAAGTATGTCAAGCTTAAAGCTTAAATCGTACAAAAGCCTAGATAAGAATAAAAAGATAAACTTTTTAATCAAATAAGCAATAAGATCAAGCAAATAGAATGCTTAATCCGAAATAAAAACAAATCAAAGACAAGAAAAGTAGAATAAGATGGATAATAAAAAGCTTGATTAAAGGAAAAAAAAGATTCAACAACAAAATTAAAAGACTTACTTGGAATTAAAGGAAAGAAATTTAAGGTGCAAAACAAGGTAATTAAATTGACAATTAAGTAAATGACATGAAATTAAAGTGCATGAAAATGAAAATGGTGGAAGACTAGTTTGTCAAATTAGCCAACACCTCCTAATGTGTCATTAGGAGGGTATTTATAGTGATTAGGGAGGTTAGCATGTGTTGCTCCTTCTTTCTTTCTTTCTCGTCTTCTAAATTCTTCGACTTTGTCTCAGGATTAATTGAACTCGTCTTTTAATATCTTCACTTATTTAGACTTGAGTTCTTTGGCTTTATTAAACTTCCGTATTTAGACTTTTCTTCGATAAATCTTCAGAATAGGCCTTGGACTTCCGTTCTTTTTGCACTCTTGATCTTTCGACTTCGTCTTTTGTCTTTTTCTTCGATAAAAGCCCGTGAAAGCCCGTGTTTTCTTCCCTTTTCACATTTTGATCCTAAATCACAACAAAAACACAAACCACGCATAATTCCGACATTTACGACATAAAATACACGTTTTGGCTTGGTTATTATTATAATTAAGTGGTAAAAGGATAAGTGTTTTCACACTTATTACTTTTAGTTGTTGAATCATTTCCTTTAATCAAGCTGTTAAACATGGATTCACTATGAACACGGGTTTATGATCCGGAGGTCGGGGAGGATAGAAGTGGTGTTTAGCCATTTTAGTGAGAGAAACAAGAGATACTAGAAAAGTGTGTTTATTTCTGGTGAGAGAAAGGAAAAGAAAGAAAAAATAAGCCTCACCCCTCCATGGAAGTATGGAGGGGTTTATATAGCACGGGACTTGGACTTTACATATGACAATATTAGTCCCTGCAAGTCCCGGCTATGAAACTAATGTAATTCCGTTAGTCGCACACATTTTAAGGCTAACAATCTTCCCCCAATGTGGTGACATACGGAATTACTTACAATGTTCCTAACAAATGCAAGTACAACAAAAATATGACAATATTAAGTTTGTTTCCAATGCTGAGGGTGACACCGTTGTCTTCAAGTCTTCTAGAAAAACTTATACCCCAGTTTGAATCCTCTTTGTCTTTGCTTGTTGAGGAACCATTGTATCATGTATGAACTGGATTAACTTCCCCCCAATTCATACCACATGTCTTGAAAAGCTTTCTTCATAGACTTCTTTTTGACGAAGCTTCTGAATCAGCTTCCCCCCAAACCAAAATCCCTGTCTTGAGCAGAATCTGTAGCTTGAGCAATCTTCTATCTTTGACATATAAAGTGCACAGCGGAATTTTGTAGAAGAAGAAGTAAACCCCACCAAGTAATTGCTACCTTGACATTTTTGGTCTTCATGATTATGTGTTTGGGGGAACATGTAAGAAATCAGCAACAAATCTTCTCACACTTGTAGAATGCTTCCCCCTGGAAGTTGAACTAAGTACTTTAGAGTGGGAACTAAGTCTCCAAAGTACACGTTCTTCCCCCATGATGGTGACGAACTCTCGGAAGCATCATCTGACGTGTACGGTCAAAATCGCGAGATGTTCTTGTCGAAAGTATGATGGTGACGAACACTCGGTAGCGTTCTTGTCAAATGTATGGTGGTTAAGAACACTCGGTAGCATTCTTGTCAAAAGTATGATGGTTAAGAACACTCGGTAGCATTCTTGTTAAAAGTATGGTGGTTAAGAACACTCGATAGCATCATCTGACGAGTACAATCAGAATCGTGAGAAGTCCGTGTCTGAAGCAGAAATCTTTGTTGACATTTTGTTGCTCAAGTTGCTCGTGAGAATTGATTGCTGATCACATCTCTACTCTTGTACTCTCTGGCTAAACTTACCAACCTCGTATTCTTTCGGCTATCTGTAGTGACCACTGGTGAAGTAAACCTGATATTCCAAACTTGAAACTGAAGTACAATCCCCCAAATTTGTTACTTACGCTTAGCACTTGTGTTGATTGACGAACGGTGCAGAGAAACGTCTCTTAGAATCTTATACATAAAGAGAGAGGTAGAAGATGTAGAACACCTCTTGAAGTATCCACAACTCTCGGTGAGTGTGACACTGAGCACTACAACGTAACTCCTTAAGTGATAGTTGTCCATGTCGTCGACCATCCACCCCTTGACATTGGAAACTAGATAAATCAAGTCTCAATCATAAATGCTGAAGCGAATCATCAATCGATAGAGGGGGTGAAAAGGCTCGATGATGAATTGAGTAGACGCCTTCGTGATATTCCACTTCACCTTCAAATAATAAATACCAAATCCACTTCGTAATCACTTGACATTACTTTGCCTGAATACTAGCCGTTTTGACAATTTAAGTGAATCTTATAGGATCGTTTTGGTGTTTGTTTGTTTTTGTCTTCGTGTGTTGTTTTTTTGTGGTTGTTTGAGTGACGTTAACTAGAGAACCCAACGATAACTTGGGAAAGAGAAGTCGTCAACGTGGTCTAGCTAACTTAACTTTTAAAGCCCAAATCAATCATATACCGAACTGATGCGCGGATCGACCTCCGCGGTGAGGTCGTCGAAATTTTTTCGAAAGATTAGGGTTTTAAAACGAGGGTTTTCTTTGAACGAAATCGGATACCCGGCTCACACATGTAACTTTCGATTCAATAAGCATCAGGCTCAATTCTATTAACATCACCATAGTCCAATTCAATAAAATTTCAGCCCAATACCAACGTGAGTAATCTTTTGGCTCACACAGATCATATGCAAGCGAGCAACCCAAAACCAAAATATTTCGTGGCCCAATTTCAGCCCAGCTATGAATTGATCAACCCGGTCCACACCATCAAAGCAAGGGATATAAGAATTGTACTTATACCTAAAGATTAGGTCAATTAACCTAATCCTCTTACTTCGTTTCATCCGCCCCTTCCATATCTCCTTTCTAGTTTACACCGCCCCCAACACTTTCATCTAATCCCCATCTTAAAACACAAAACTAAATCAATCTCATCTCATCAATCACACATTAATTCGAACCATGGCCATCAATCTTGAGTCAAATTAAACACTGCCTCAATACCACAAGACGAAGGTGCTGCAAGGTCTCCAACTTGGAGGTCTCAGGTAGGTTTAATGTTGATTTAATTCGTTTGCATTAATATCGAACCAAAGATTGAATATAACAGTCTTGTTAATATTCTTTCTTTAATTTTCGAATATGTAGCAGTACACCCAACAAAGATCGATGATGATTTCATGTTTCAAGCTATTGATCGTGGCATGCATGAATAAAATGAAACGAATCTGAGATCACTTTCTGTTTTAATGAGTCTAGTTGAGATGGGTTTTAGGTGTCGAAGGGTTAGTTTGATACAGTTGGTGTTGATGGGAGTTAAAAGGTTGGTGTGAAAAATACTGGTTTTGTTTTTGATCTCGACTCACTGAGTTGACTCGGTGTCGTGATGAACTCCTGGTTTGGTCAAAAATATTTTCAGAAATAAAACTTATGTCAATGAGTCTCATGTATTTCTAACCAAAATAACCAGTCATCTCAAGTAAGTCTTAACCCATCGCAATGTCATTAAACATAATGCCATCGTAGTCAAGTCAACGGAACCCATCGCATTTAACAAACATAATGCCATCGCAGCATGAGTCCATCGCAATGTATTAGTCATCATTCCATCGTAATGGTCAAAATAAATAAGACCATCGCAATATTTCAAAATCCATCGCAATGTTCAAATTTTTTTTCCAGCATGACGACATGAATTCCATTGCGATGGATCAAGCACCCATCGCAATGAGTAAAAAATACCCCATCGGAATAAATCCGAAAAAAGAAGCCGTCGCAATGTCCATCTGAAAAGGCATCGGAAAGTGACCATCGGAAAGTGGTTTAGACACAGAAAAACATGGAACTGTTATCTTTTGTTTTTAACAGACCTTTTCCCAATAAAGCTTATCTGCTAATGTATCTTGTCCTTTGACCAATAAAATGGTAAAGAGAACAGTAAACGAGATGGAGAAATTGACTAGGCAACTTAAAAAATGATTATAAAGGAAACTTTAAATGGGATTAAAGGTGATAACTGATAAATGAGAAAATCAGATAGGACAATAGACACGAGATATTTTGACAGAATTATAGAATGAGAAAGAAATTCAAACCGTGAACGAATCAAACACAAACACGAACATAACGACGAATCAAAAACACGAAACACCCCCGGTTAGCTCTGATGCCAATTGTTAAACATGGATTCACTATGAACACGGGTTTATGATCCGGAGGTCGGGGAGGATAGAAGTGGTGTTTAGCCATTTTAGTGAGAGAAACAAGAGATACTAGAAAAGTGTGTTTATTTCTAGTGAGAGAAAGGAAAAGAAAGAAAAAATAAGCCTCACCCCTCCATGGAAGTATGGAGAGGTTTATATAGCACGGGACTTGAACTTTACATATAACAATATTAGTCCCTGCAAGTCCCGGCTATGAAACTAATGTAATTCCGTTAGTCGCACACATTTTAAGGCTAACACAAGCTTTTCATTATCCATCTTATTCTACTTTTCTTGTTTTTGATTTCGATCTTGATTCGGATTAAGTATGCATTTTGCTTAATCTTATTGCTTATTTGATTAAAAAGTTTATCTTTTTATTCCTATATAAGTTTTTATACGATTTAAGCTTTAAGCTTGTTATGCTTTTTGGCTTATTTCGTATCTAGCTTATTGTCTTTTAAGTTTCCTTAACAGTTTAGTCTTTTTAAAGTTTGTTTTACAAAGTTTGTTTCTTTAGTGTTTTAAAAGGTATCAAATTTGTGCTTATTTAGATTTGGTTTTCGTAAAAGTTTAATCTTTTAAAAAAAGTTTACTTTATAAATTTTGCTTATTTAGTGTTTTGATAAGTTTTGCATTCGTGGCTTATTTTGTCCTTCTTATTGTTGTTTTGGTTAAGTTTTTGATAAGTGATTATTCGGGTTTATGCTTATTTTTACTCCATCCGAATATTGTGATCTTTCCATCACAATATCATTAGGGTTTTGACATTGTGACAGCTTATTGTGATAGCTCATTCCGACAGCTTCATTGCGATCGCAATAACCCTAGGGGTTTTACTTTGCGATCGAAGTGTTATAATATTCCCTTATTCCGATCAAGGATTGCGATTGCCCCTGGGATCGTGGATTGCGATCGGGATTTAAGGTATATTGCGACGAAATGCTGCCCAAATTTTGACAGTCATATTGTGATAGTTTTCATATTGTGATAGTTTTCATATTGTGATAGTTTTTCATATTGTGATAGTTTTCATATTGTGATAGTTTTCATGTTATAAGTTTTCATATTGTGATAGTTTTTATATTGTGATAGTTTTCATATTGTGATAGTTTTCATATTGTGATAGTTTTTTCATATTGTGATAGTTTTTTTTTCATATTGTGATAGTTTTTTCATATTTTGATACATTTCATATTGTGATAGATTTTTAGCTTTAATATTCCGATGGATAGACATGCATGCCTACATGCTTCATTTTGTCTTGGCACCATTTTGAGCTAGTTGCCTGGGTGCTTGCTTATTTATTAATATTGTTCCGTAATCGTTTAGTTTAATCTGAAAGTTGTTCCGATTTTAATTTTGAAAGTCACGTATTTTTAGTTGAATTTTTCGTCAATTTTTAGTATTAATATTTTTTCGAAAAGTTTAAGTCTTGACTTTTATTTAGTGCCCGCTTTAGCTTTTACCTCGTTTAGTTTTAAAGTACCCTCATAGTTTTATTTTCTCCTTTTTCATTAAGTTAATTTTATTTTCAAGTCGAAAGTTAATTTAATCTTTTAGTTTTATTTTTATTAATTGTTTTGATTTAATTTATGTTTTATTATTTGTTTTGATTCTTTATTATTAGTTATTTGTTTTTTTGGCTTATTTTAAATACTTTTCCCACTTACTTTTTAATTAGTTATAGATAATCAACAACATTTTCTTTTTATTCACCAAAGACGACTGAGTCGCACATTTAACGAGAAATCAATTCGATTAGACACCGAGAAAACGAACTTTTTAACTAGCAAAATCACACTTTCATTTGGCTAATTAATTTAGGGGCTAGACAACATATGCCAAACAATACTAAAGATATGGATAAATGGTTTAATATATCAAATTTAAAACTTACTTTCAAACATCCTAATCAGACTAACTAAGATTACTCATATTCTAGCTAGCCTATAAGCTTCCCTCTCCGTTTAGGAATTTAAAGTTAATAATGGTGTTGTGTTGGGTAAGCCTGAGTATTGTGTCAGTTTTTTATTTGTTAACAAGTTGATTAAAGATAGTAAGTTGAGTGTATGTTTTGATGAATCTAAGTGTTATATTCATGATTTGAAAAAAAAAGTCATGGGGACTGGTAGTGGGAGTTTATTGGGTTATACTTGTTTGATAAAGAGTATAATAAGTCTAGTATTATTGACAATTGTGAATTTTTTACTTGTTATGTTTCTAAAGAAATCTCGCACAACATGTTAGGCCACCATGTTAATCAGGTTATAAATTTGCTAAAAGGAACTCTGAATTTAACTCATATAAAAATGAATTTCCTTGTGATGTTTGTCATAAGGCTAAGCAGATCAAAGATTATTTTCCTTTGAGTGAAAAAAGTCTATTGTTATTGGTCAATTAATTATTTAGATGTTTGGGGTCTTTAGAAAATGGTTACCAGGGAGGGTTAAGGTACTTTTGACCATTGTTGATGACTATAGTAGGTCTGTTTGGATGTATATGCTTAAGACTAAGGATGAAGTTTTCTAAATGTTTGTAAAACTTTTTTAAAGTTGTGTGAAGTCAGTTTAATAAAAAGGTTAAGGTTATAAGGTCTGATAATGGTATCGTGTTTGTTAATCATAAAATGGATGATTTTTGAATGCTATGTGTTGTACCCCGATATATATCACTTCACCATGATTGACTGTAAGAAAATAGATAGAGAAGAGAAGAAAATAGATGAAGTTTAGAGAAAGAAAGTAGTGAGAGAGGTAGAGAGAATTGGTTGGAACTATGTGAAATTGATTATAAAGAGAAAATAAAATGAACCAACCACCTCCTAACATGCTAGGAGGTGATATTTATACCCTAAGCCTACATGTGGCGAATGGTAGTCTAGATGGGTCGGGCTTTCCTTTTAGGCTTTTGGTCCTTAAACATGAACTTAATAGCTTAAAGGCAAGCTCGTGATTCATGACTATTTTACTACTTATTACAACGTTCTAATAATCGATGCAACCTATGACCAAACATTATTGTTTGACTCAATATGTTGAGGCTAACAATCTCCCCCAATGAGAGGTCATTCCTCTATGAAATTTGGAGATTTATAGAGATTAATAATCTTTCCATAAATGAGTCATGAACGTGGAATAGTAGACTTGTTCCTTCATGCTGTGAAGTTTGAACCTTTGTCGTTGTCTTTCGACTATGTCTTTAATCTTGAGATCTTCAAATCTGTGACCTAATCATTTTTTATTGACTCAATATTTTGAGACTAATATCTCCCTCACTGAGAGGTCATTTCTCTACGACATGAGAGGATTTATAGAGATTATTAATCTTTAGTATTGGGATCTTCAAATGAATGACTGATTCATTCTTGTTGGTCACCATCCTTTATTTGTCTTTGCTATCTTGCGATCTTGTGTCTTCATCCACATGCTCACATTATGCATCATCTTGAAAGCTTGTTAACAATCTCCTTTGAAGAGAGGTCATTCCTCTACATTAATAGTTAAGGAAGATTTTGATCATTAGGGTTGCGGTAGTCTTTAACTTTCTTGATTCTTTGATATGTCTTTGGGGATGCGTATCTGATTTTGAATCTTCGACTTTGCTTAGTACACCGTAACACCACCTTCTCGATACAAAACATAAGCACGGACTAAATGGATTTGACATTCGTCCTAAATCGGTAGCGTTTTACCTCGTGAAGACCGTTAGACGGCATTAAATATCGTACTTGTGATTAGGTAGATTCAATTAAGAACCTCCTTGACAGGGTTTCACGGCAGTACTAGCCGTTCTCTTTACTCGACCGTCTCAAAGCAAGACTGCGAACATAAAGAGTGAATCAGTTTGATAAAATAATCCATCTGATTAAAGTCGTCAATTCAAGATCCTAGAACAAGTTTGATTCATAAAGAATCTTACCATTGTTGCTTTCTAGTTTACACAAGTTTGATTTATGAAGAATCTCGCAAGTCACCTACCGTAGCGCTGTTTGGGGTTAACACTAAAAGGATTTCCATTCGTCACTGTGAATATTAATGAGTATCACTCTGAAGGTTTTGGCAAGACCATAAAGATATTGTGTAGAAACCTGGAACGAGTTTGAATCAATTAAGAGTCGAACCACTGTTGCTTTTCATTTTTACACATGTTCAATTCATAAAGAACCTTACATATGACCTACCGCAGTGCAGTTTGATGTTAACACTAGATGGATTTCCATTCATCATTGTGAATACTAAGTAGCATCACTCTGAGTGTTCTATCATTATCACAAGGAGAAAACGTAGGACTCTTTTCTTTGTCACGTGGTGTGTCCTAACGAGATTTGATTGCTCTCTTGGCTCTAGACTCGATTTGTGAACTTTTGGTGATCGGAGTCTGGAGTAGATGCCACCTATTAAATATCAACTATCTCGGAGTGAGAAAGTTAATAAAAGTCATATTGATCTCCTTGACAATAAAACAAACTTCTTTTGAGAGAAACATGAGTTAGTTGGGGAAGGGTTGTGCATTACATCACTGGGTCCATGATGTCGTGTCTTCATGATGTGTTGACCCGGTTTCTGCATAAGTTGTATGGAAGGCTATTTCTTTTCACCCTTTATCCTTACATTTATTTTTCATTCTTCAACCCCTTCAATGCTTACCAAGACGTCATCACTAGCACCTTGTTGTGATTGTTCCAGTGCTAGCTTAAGTACGTAGTTGGCATTTTTCCCTTTTCACATTCTACTCCATCTTTTCTAAGGACTTCTAATAATCTATTGGATTGTCCCTGGGAACCAATAACTTCTAATAATCCATTTTTCCCTTTTCACATTCTAGTCCTGTTGATAAAAAAGTTGGGTAGACCGAGCTTGACCGAAATTAGGTTTAATTTGGGGTCTTGTGGACTCCGGCTCTTGCAGCAAGTGAAACTTACTATGAGGACCCTGCTTACTAAACAGACACCGTTAGGCTTACCGTGGGTTTGTGACCCACGATTAGAATCCAGCGTGAGAATAAGTAACCGATTTGAGTATGTAGTGTTTAGGGTATTGTGTGTATCGTACCTTTGTGGAACCTATGGGGCTCCTTTTATACCCGAGAGAGTCCTGGCTCGGCTCTCTTACTCTTGCGGCCAAAGGAAGAGATAATGACCTAAAATAGCTTAATCCTTATCACATAACCAAGGCAAGTGTATATCCCACTCCTTTAGGCGAACATATCTATTTGATCGAATATATTCTCGTCTGATCCTGTCGCACTACGACAAGGACCTGGTTAAGTAATTAACCTTATGTGCGACAACGGCTTACCGGGCCTCCTGGGCTTGCGCGCGCACAACATAAGCATTCAATCCGTTCCTAATGAATGTGGGTAGTACCCATGGGTCGGGCTATCCAGCCCAACTAGGGACTATACGCCATCATGTCCCCCCAGTCTAGTGGTCGCAGGTTCTAACCGTGGCTGCTAGACTATAATTTAACAAGAACACTCCCATAGTCCAGATATGAACAAAGATTTCAAACATTCCCGCCAAGAAGACATTCATCCCCCCCTTTTACCTAACCTCCTCGGTACCTGGGAAAAGCGCCTGCCACGTCATAGTTACCCCTTCAACTTCTACCATTGGATCTAGCAAGTGGGAAACATGTGGCACATATCTAACCGTGAACAGTAAATCAATAGGTATATATATACCCTTGACGCCTATTTTAACTGTTTACCAAGTACAGAAACTCTCAAACCTCTATCAATGCTTTCAAGACACTCCATTATCCCCAGATCTCCAGCGAAGGTAAACTGCACGACCACCTTTTGTACACATATCACATCATGGTAAAACAACTATCCGCCATCACATCAACCTTAAGCATAGAGGAGCTAGACGAATTCACCATTGAGTTCTACATACCTAACTACCTACACCCAGAAGTTCCGAACCCTCGACATAACATAAGCCAGGCCCCAACGGGAAAGATAGGGGTGTACACTCGGTTCTTCGACTACGCCAACCAGCGTATACCCATGTCACGCTTCCTCCTGAGCGTGTTCATGCATTACGAGACCCACGTCTCACAATTGCATTGTATAGGGGCGGCGAAAATTTCAAATTTCGAAATAAACTGCCGTACCCTAGACATAGAGCCCACCATAGACCTTTTCCGTGTATTCTAACAACAACAATTAGCCAACGGCTATGTGTCCTTCGCTAAGCGAAAAGGCGGGATGCAATGTTACGACAGAAAAGTAGACTCCCTAAGGGACTGGAACGACAAGTTCTTCTGGCTGGATAACGTCGTCTTCCCTTTTCACTTTCCTTTTTTACCCCTGGAATGGTGGGAAGGACCCCGCACCTAGCCGCAACTCCTATAACCCTGCAGACGCGAAGAATTTAAACAACAATCGTATCCCCGTACAACCATACCCAGAGAGTGTGCTAGTCACCCTGGGACTAAGCCGCGCACCAATCTGTGGCGCGCATAGGATACCCGTCTTCTGCACCCAGGACGGCCATGGTTAGTGGTTCTTCCCCCCATACACCGTAGCATTCTGTAAGTACCTTCTTGTGCCAAGAAACTAAATTTTATATTTATGTGTGTCTGTTTACTTGCTGCGTAGTTATGGATCTTCTGGAACTCGTTCGTGGTGCATTCCCGGAAGACTTGACGGTATACTCTTGTCCTATGAGAGAAAATGAAGAATCCCTCCCAGACCGTGCCCAAAAGAACACAATGGACTTGGAAGTCAGAGAGGCATCTGCTGCCCAAGAAAATGATGAACAGGCGCGGATCAGCCACCATCCTCACCATCAGCACAACAGCCACAACAACCGCTAGTAGCACAACAGCCACCAATAGTACAACAACCACCACCGCCCTTCCTCAGCTCATCACTGTCTTCGGATGTTGAGAAAGGCGAAGAAGACTTTGACGAAGAAGACACATCTACCTTGGGGAAGAGACAAAGGATCACCCATCGCCTTCTCGCAAAGCTGTGCGCACCGGGGTTGGTCCCTCCTGGACAGAGGTGCGCACAACCGAAGAAGAATTCGAGGAGAACCTCGCAAAGACTCCCCCTCGCACTCCTTGAGTCACCATAAACCTAAGGTAACTTTCTTCCCACACATTCGTAGTGTAAGTTCTCATGATGTTTTCTTTTCCATTCCTTTGCATCAGTGACGATCTAGAGAAGTATTCTAGGAAAGCTGAGACCACGTCTTCCCCTACAAGGAGACTTCATCAGCAGGGGGAAGTGCGTTCCTCCAGGACCCTGTCTTTGCACCTAGCTGGCAATTGCCTGCATCTTCTGACCTGACAAGCACCTTTGACTGTGCAAGCTTCTTGGATAACATTGTGCCCCCTGGTCGAGCTGAAATTTTGGAAGGAATGAGTGATGATGTCCTGGCCGATGAAGCCAGCTACCTAGCAGCATAGCATGTGACATTGACGTCGCACCTTAAGAAAAGATTCCTAGAGTTGTCCGCCCAAGTCCGCACTACGGAGGACAGACTAAGGCAAATCACTGAAGAAAAATCCATCGCGCTGGGGGAAATGCAAGAAAAGATGGATCAAGAGATAGAGAGAGGCAGAAAGGACACAACCCTACTCCATTCTTTGAAAGGGGAAAGGAACAGGCTATCCAGCGCTCTAGATGAAGAGCGCGCCCAGCTCAACCAGCTAAAGGCCTCCAACCAAGTTGCTATCGGGGCCTTCGAAGAAGGAAAAAATAAATTTGTAGCTGATGTTGACGCATTGGGCGCCAATGTAAAGGAGGATGTGAGCGACCTCAACGATCAATTAAAGAGGCCGAGCCTAGAGCTTGATGAAGACCTGTATCCCCGCTTAATGAAGGAAGTGGCTGAGAAGCGGTGGTTAATGCGCCTAGCAGCGATGGGTTCCCTGGAAGACCCCACCTTGCGAACTTCTTTTTCCAAGTCTGTAATAGCTGCAATTAACGAGGGTACTTTCAGGTGTTTGGTGAAAGCACACGAGGCCAAGTTACTAAAGAAAGATCTAGTAGAGGTGTCCTTTTATGACCCAAAGTCTGACTCCAATCTGACAACAGCTTTGCAGGCTATGAAAGCCTATCCACTGCCATCATTTGTCTTAGAGCATAAGGACCATGAGGTAACCCTTTAAGTGGTGATGGAGAGCCTTACACTGGCACGCTACAAAGCAGAGGGCACAGAAGCATTGTCGGACTTCCACCGTAAACCGTCTATGAAGCAGCTGACAATACCTATATTTGCGCATCCTAGAGACGTGCTTGATCCATTTAGGATTAAGAAGGAAGTTCCATTATCCGAGGTGCTCCCAGCCCATGAGAGCCGCGCTGCTGCCAAGAGGGCCCTGCTGAACATAGAGGTTGAACCATCTGTTGGCGCGACCCATCTTGCGCCCTCCATTTCTGTGCTACCACTACCATTGCTAGAGAGGGACTCTCGCACGCTGGACCTAATGGAGAAGAGCTTAAGGGACCATCGCGCCACCGCTTACTTCCCACCGCTGTTGAAATTGAAGAGGTCATCATCCGAGACCCATTTCTCACTAACCATGCTACTGACTTGTAAATATGTTGTTTATTTTGTGATGCCCAAATGTTCGCTCTTGGTTGTAACAAACAATATTTTTTGATTTATGATAAGTGTGCTTAATGTTTGTAACACGACTTTGGTTATTGAGTTAATGTAAACTCATAAATGGTCCATATGGGTTTGAGAAGCTCATTACGTGCGGTATACCGCTACTACCATAAGGACGGCCAGGTGAGGCTAACCAATTGTTAGGTGTGCACGTTTGTGTCTTAATAGTCTTAGAGTTTACTGGCTGCATAACTTGATACGGCGTCATAAATAGCAAGGGGCCTAACAAGGATACGCGATCCATGGTCGATGGGGTTTCATCCCACTTACTCGACGAGTCTAATTAGTAGGGTAGGATCATTCCTTTTATTTCGCCTAAAAATGTTGTGCACGCGTGCGCCAAGAGGCAATATATAAGACAGAAAAAAAAGAATATGTATGACAAAAAGAAATGTTTTCAGAATGCGTCGTGGAACTAGCTAGGTACCACGACATGTTTATTAATACTTGCAAGTTTTAATACATGAAATAAAAGAAAATACAATACATGTATTCAAGAAATCCGCTGCTAAAGGTAGCACTTCTTTAGATGGCATATGTTCCAAGGCCTTTGTAGGTCGCGGCCGTCCATGTCACGCAGCCGATACGCGACATTCCCTAGTGAATCTGTCACTATGTAAGGTCCCTCCCACTTAGGTACAAGTTTTCTTGTATTCTCAGCGCGACTAGCCGCGTTTGAGCGATACACAAAGTTACTTAGCCTGAAGGAGGTCTTGCGCACCCTAGCATCATAATAGCCTTTCATTTTTGCTTTTGACTTAGCTTCGTGGATTGCTTCCAACTCTCGCTGCTCCTTGATTATGTCTAAGTTTAATCACAGCTCATCATCGTTAGTAACCATGTCTACTTCCGCTGTGCAGAGTGTTTGCAACCCGATCTCAGCTGGGATGACTGCCTCTTTACCATAGGTTAGGGCGAAAGGGGTATCACCCGTGGCTGTCTTGATCATCGTGTGATGTGCCCATAAGACATGCGACAACTCATTGACCCACTTCCTATTGTGTTCCCCCAGTCGTGCTTTTATTCCATCCCCCAAATTCCTGTTTGCTCTTTCCACGAGTCCATTCGTTTGTGGATGGGATACCGATGCGAACCGCTGGTGTATTCCATTCTTTGCGCACCAATCCTTGAATGGGATCTCCGCGAGCTGCTTTCCATTATCAGAGACTATTTCACCGGGCAGTCCGAAACGACATACTATGTTGTCCCATACAAACCTCTTCACCTGACTCCCCGTGATTGTTACGACTGCCTTCGCTTCAATCCATCTTGTGAAGTAATCTATCGCCACTATGAGGAACTTACTCCCACCCGCGGCTACGGGAAAGCGTCCCGCTATATCTATTTCTCATTTGAAGAATGGCTAAGGAAAGGTGATCGACGTGAGCTCCTCCTGGGGCTGCCGAGGTATTGGGCCTGTGCACCTGGCAGTCAATGCATTTATTAATGAGCGTTTACGCGTCCGTATCCATGGTTGGCCAGTAGTACCCGCTGCGCAACGCTGTTTCTACCACGGACCTTGGTCCTACGTGCATGCCGCATGACCCCTCGTGCATCTCGCTAATGATGTACTGCGCCTGGCGCGGCCCTACACATCTTAGCCATAGCTGCAGAAACGATCGCTTGTAAAGAACCCCATCTCAGACTTCAAATTGCCTTGAACGTCTCCGTATTCGTCGCAACTTGGTTTCGTCATGCGGGAGTGTATCATTCGTCAAATAATCCACAATCGATGTCATCCATGTAGGTCCATCTTCCTCTACGACCGATATGACCTCTTGCTCTTTTATTGACTTTTCCTTATAATTTCCACCAGGACTAGTTTTGATAGGTGTGCGAAGCTGGTAGATGTTATTTTACTAAGTGCATGTGCTTTCTTGTTCTCCCCCTTGGGTACTTGGCATATTCAGAATTTATTAAACTCGTCAATCAATGCTTTGGCTTTTTGTAAGTATTGCACCATGTTATCTTATTTCGCCTCGTATTCGCCAAGTATATGGTTTGCTACCAGTCGAGAATCTACGTTTGCTTCGAGATTACGCACACCCATCCGTGCTGTGATTCTTAGCCCTGCTATGAGCGCCTCATATTCTGCCTCTGATTTGTGGATGTGAACTCAAGACGCAATGCGTAAGTGAATTCAGGCTTGGTAAGTATGAGACCCGCACCTGATCCATCAGTGTAAGAGGACCCATCAGTGTAAGAGGACCCATTAGTGAACAAAACCCATGGGGTTGAGTCTTCTTCCTTTTGATCTAGCCCTTGAACTCCTTCTTCTGGTTTCTCAATGAGGAAATCTGCCAAAATTTGCCCCTTTATGGCATTGCGCAGTCTGTAAGTAATATTATGTTCCCCTAGTAGAACACTCCTTTTCTAAAAATCTACCTGCGACCTCTTGTTTTGATATTACCTGTTTTATAGGCTGATCAGTTATCACTACTATTGGGTGCGCTTGGAACTATCGACGCAACCTCTTTGCCACAAACACTAGTGCGAGTACTAATTTTTCCATTAGAGTATAATCTAGCTCCGAGCTTTGCAACACTCTACTTATGAAGTATACTTGAGTTACGTTCTCTCTATCCGTCATTAGCACTGCACTGATTGCTCCATGTGTAGCAGACAAATACATTATTAGCTCCTCGTTAGGTCGTGACGCGACTAACATAGGGAGCGTAGCCAAATGTGTTTTCAATTCCTCGAAGGCCTTTTCCGCTTCTTTAGTCCAATTGAATTCCCTTTCTTAATGCACCTTTTTAGCGTTTTAAATAAAGGGAGTGACTTATCTGCTGATTTGGACAGGAATCTATTTAGCCCTGCGAGTTTACCATTCAGCGACTGTACTTCCTTTTTTGTCTTTGGGCTTTGGAGTTGAATGACCGCATCTGTTTTTTCCTGACATGGTTTGATGCCATTAGGGTCAATTATGTATCCTAGGAACATGCCTTCCGTTGCCCCAAAAGTGCACTTCTTGGGATTTAAATTCATGTTTATTCTCCTTAGTGTCGAGAATGTTTCCTCTACTTCCCGGATAAGCTCGCTCTCTGTGTGACTTTTGATTACCAAATCGTCGACACACACCTCCAAATTTCGCCCTATTTGGCTTTCTAACGCCTTATCAACCAGCCATTGATACGTGGCCCCTGCATTCTTGAGTCCAAATGGCATTTTTGTGTAACAATACACACCCTGGATGGTATGGAATGCTGTTTTTTCTTCGTCCTCCTCTTACATTTGTATTTGGTGGTATCCCTTGTATGCGTCCAAGAAGCATTTGAAGGGGTATCCGCACAACGATTCCACCTTCCAATCTATCTTCGGGAGTGGATAGCAATCTTGGGGACAAGCTTTATTGAGGTCTGTGAAATCAACGTACATGTGCCAGCTACCATCATGTTTCTTCACCATTACTGGGTTAGCGAGCCAATCATGATAGTAAACTTCCCTCATGATTCCTGCGTCTACTAGTTTTTTCACTTCCTCGAGTATCACCTTGTTGCGTTCTGGAGCCTGCCCTCTTTTCTTTTTCCTAATCGGAGGATACCGTTCGCGGATCTGGAGCTTGTGCTCGGCTATTGACCTTGGTACCCCTGTCATATCTTTGGGTTCCCATGCGAAGATGTCTAAGTTTTCCTTTAAAAGGCGACAAAAGTCTGTCTTTCCTTTGTCAGACAGTGTTCCTCCGATTGTAATATCTTGATCTGGGTACTGCGGATGCACTGCTACCTTTAGATTTGGCGATGAATTTACCTTAGGTTCCATTGTGACCCGTGGAGGTTCTGTGACCGCGTTACACTCCGGGGGAGTTATCGCAGTATTGAAGATCGTTAGGATTCCTCCATCCACTGGGAATTTAATCATGCCATGAGTTGTGGAAGGTACCACTCGCATTGCCAGTATAGCTGGTAATAAGTTTGAAAACACTTATCCTTTTTCCACTTATTTCCAATAATAACAAGATCAAAACATGTATTTTACGACGTAAAAGTCGGAATTATGCGTGGTTTGTGTTTTTATTGTGTTTTAGGACCAAAAGACGGAAAAGGAAGAAAACACGGGCTTTCACGGGCTTTTATCGAAGAAAACGAGAAAAAACGAAGTCAAAAGATCAAGAGTGCAAAAAGAACGGAAGTCCAAGGCCTAGTCTGAAGATTTGTCAAAGAAAAAGTCTAAAGATGGAAGTTTAATGAAGTTGAAGAACTCAAGTCTAATTATAGAAGAAAATTAAAAGACGAGTTCAAATCCCGAGACGACATCGAGAAAGACAAAGAACTTAGATCGAGTCGAGAAGAAAAAGAAAGAAGAAAGCATACATGCATTCCCCACTCCCTATATATACCCTCCTAATGACACATTAGGAGGTGTTAGTCATTAGCTTGTTTTAATTTTCTTTGTTTTAGTTTTCATTTTAGAGAGAGAAAGTGTTTAACTTTCTCTCACTAAAACTTCATCTTTTCTTTCAAATTAAGCTTTGTTTAATCTTTGTATTAGAGTTTCATTAATCAAAAGTTCAAGTTTAAGCTTTTAATCTTTTATCTCTTTCTACCCTTCTTGATTTACTTTAACTTTTTGATCCGAATATTACACTTCACACGTTTGATTTGATGATTTCATGGTTAAAAGGTTAATCTTTCTTGTTCCTACATAAGCTCATATACGTATAGGCTATAAGCTCTTTGTGTTTATTGGCTTATTTCATATTTATAGCTTATTGCATTTTCGGCTTATTTAAAAAGTCTAGTGTTTTTAAAAGATTCAATTTATTAAGTTTGTTTATTTTGAGTTTTGAAAGTTGCCAAATTTATGCTTATTGAGTTGTTTAAGGTTCGGTTAAAGTAGCTTATTGTATGTGCTTATTGATTTTTCAGCTTACCACCATTTTCAGATGAAGTTCGTTTTCATCGCAATATTGGGGGTTTCAGCATTCCAACGAGAAGCTTGGTTACATCGCAATAACCCTTAAGGGTTCTACTTTGCGATAATTTGCTTTTTAACCGCTTATTCCGATCTGGGATTGCGATCGCTCATTGCGATCACATATTCCGACGAAACTTAAGGTTTCTATTAAGTCAAAACGCTGCCCAATTTTTGTTTGATACATCCCGATAGAAATCACTGGATTCTGATCTTAAACATTCCGATCTGGACTTTGCGATCTAGGACATTCCGACAAGACATCATTGCGACAGATTTAACTTTGTTATTCCGATGGGTATTCAAATGAACACCGATAGCTTTGCATTTGATTATTCCGATGGTTCTAATTTTGGTGCATTCCGATAAAAAGGATTTGTTACATTCCGATAGTTTGAGCTTTTAAGTTTTAAAAGTTTTACAAAGTTTTAAGTTCTAAAATTACTTGTTAAGTTTTTAGTCAATTACACTTTACTCAACGACAATTATTTAATTTTAGTTTAAAATTAGATAATCAAACCAAACCATCCTCTTGTTCACCAAAAGACAATTGAGTCGCACTTTAAACTGGTAATCAATTCGAAAGGAATTGGAACGAATTTATTTTATACTTGGCTAAAAACCTAGTATTAAATGGCGCCGCTGCCGGGGACACATTAGGAGGGTGTTAGTCATTAGCTAGTTTTAATTTTCTTTGTTTTAGTTTTCATTTTAGAGAGAGAAAGTGTTTAACTTTCTCTCACTAAAACTTCATCTTTTCTTTCAAATTAAGCTTTTTTTAATCTTTGTATTAGAGTTTCATTAATCAAAAGTTCAAGTTTAAGCTTTTAATCTTTTATCTCTTTCTACCCTTCTTGATTTACTTTAACTTTTTGATCCGAATATTACACTTCACACGTTTGATTTGATGATTTCGTGGTTGAAAGGTTAATCTTTCTTGTTCCTACATAAGCTCATATACGTATAGGCTATAAGCTCTTTGTGCTTATTGGCTTATTTCATATTTATAGCTTATTGCATTTTCGGATTATTTAAAAAGTATAGTGTTTTTAAAAGATTCGATTTATTAAGTTTGTTTATTTTGAGTTTTGAAAGTTGCCAAATTTATGCTTATTGAGTTGTTTAAGGTTCGGTTAAAGTAGCTTATTGTATGTGCTTATTGAGTTTTCAGCTTACCACCATTTTCGGATTAAGTTCGTTTTCATCACAATATTGGGGGTTTCAGCATTCCAACGAGAAGCTTGGTTACATCGCAATAACCCTTAAGGGTTCTACTTTGCGATAATTTGGTTTTTAACCCCTTATTCCGATATGGGATTGCGACCGCTCATTGCGATCGCATATTCCGACGGAACTTAAGGTATCTATTAAGTCAAAACGCTGCCCAATTTTTGTTTGATACATTCCGATAAAAATCACTGGATTCCGATCTTAAACATTCCGATCTGGACTTTGCGATCTAGAACATTCCGACAAGACATCATTGCGACAAATTTAACTTTGTTATTCCGATGGGTATTCAGATGAACATTCTGATAGCTTTGCATTTGATTCTTCCGATGGTTCTAATTTTGGTGCATTCCGATAGAAAGGATTTGTTACATTCCGATAGTTTGAGCATTTAAGTTTTAAAAGTTTTACAAAGTTTTAAGTTCTAAAATTACTTGTTAAGTTTTTAGTCAATTACACTTTACTCAACGACAATTATTTAATTTTAGTTTAAAATTAGATAATCATACCAAACCATCCTCTTGTTCACCAAAAGACAATTGAGTCACACTTTAAACTGGTAACCAATTCGAAAGGACTTGGAACGAATTTATTTTATACTTGGCTAAAAACCTAGTAATAAATGGCGCCGTTGCCGGCTCTTTTCGTTAAGATTAACGGTTTTTAGTGAGAGACGCATTGGATTTTGGGGATCCGTTCTTTTAGGAACGTTATTTTCCTTGCTACAAATTTTCAAAAATCCATAAAAATTATTTAAAAATTTCAAAAATACAAAAACATTAAAAAATCATAAAAAGCATTTCTTTTCCAAAGGTTTTGCACCAAAAAGATATATATATATATATATATATATATATATATATATATATATATATATATATATATATATATATATATATATATATATATATATATATATATATATATATATATATATATATATATATATATATATATATATATATATATATATATATATATATATATATATATATATATATATATATATATATTCTCTGTCTCTTTGGCATCTTTTTCTTCTGCAGGTGTATGCGTATTAGATCTTCAAATTATTCTGAGCCCGAGACTCGTGAAGATTTAGATATGGCTGCTGTGCATAACAATAATAACAACCCACCTCTACCCAATTTGAATGACAATAACAACATTAACAATGTTCCCCTACCTGATTTACGAACAATGGAGGAACTGTGTCAACCCACCATGAACAGACGCGGAGGACCGATTGCGCTGATGCAAATCACAGCTCCTGAATTTTCGTTGAAGCATCACATGATCCACCAAGTTCAAAACGCTTGCCCGTTTAGCGGATTACCGGATGATGATGCCAACAAACATCTAGACAAGTTCATTACCGTCACTCAAAGCATGAAACTACCTGGTGCTTCCATTGATTTTCTTCGCCTTCACCTCTTTCCACACACTTTATCCCACCATGCCGAAAAATGGTTTGATCGTCTCCCCAAAAACTCAATTCAAACATGGGATGACATGACTCAAAAATTTTTGTCGCGCTACTTTCCACCATCCATGGTCACTAGTCTTCGCAACCAAATCAATGGATTCACACAAGAACCTGACGAGTAGCTTTTCGATGCTTGGAACGCTATAATGTCTTGATCGACCGTTGTCCAAACCATAACATGCTCCCTGTTACATTGATAGATACTTTCTATAATGATCTAACTTTTCGTGATCGTGATACGATTAATGCTGCCGCTGGTGGTACATTCATGAAGAGACGACCTGAGGAGTGTAGAGAGCTGATAGAGAACATGACCACTCACCACATAAATTGGGATTCATCTGCATTGTCAAGGAATAACCAGAGGGACAATGTTTCTTCTACATCATCTAACCCAGAGCTCACCGAACTTACCCGTCAAATAGCTGAGATGAACAAAAACTTCTTAACCATGGCTACAAACCAATTTTAACAAGCCAAAGCTATTGCACCTTCTTGTGAGATTTGCGGGGGTTCTAATTCGTACATCGATTGTCCTTCTACTCTTGACAATCCGGAAAATGTGTACGCCGCTAACGGTAACTTCGGATACCAAGCACGACCTCAAGGAGACAGTAACTTGCTAAGTTATCGTTCCAACAATTATCTATCTCCACCCGATGTTTCTCCTCAAAACCAAAACCAAAACAATTTCAACCGCAACAATCAAAGCCAACCTCGAGCTACCAATCAATATCAATCCCAAAGAAACCCATATCCACCTCAAGGAAATAATTCAGCTTACCAAGCCCCACATCTCAACCAACCCACGACATTGAACCAAGACCTTGAAACTTACATGAGGACCAATAGAGAGATGGTGACAAATCTGCAAAGCCAATTCATTAACTTGAAAGGTGACATGGCAAAACAAGGGAACGATATTCGAGCAGAGCTAAGGAATGACATGGCGAAACAAGGGAATGCTCTTCAAGCCGACATGAGAAACTCAATGAACAATCAAACGAATAACTTAAGGGATATGATGGCTAGTTTTTTCCCAAGTAATCAAGCCTCTGGTTCGGGTACTCTTCCAAGTAACACCGTTGCTAATCCCAGAGGGGAGATGAAAGCAATCACCACTCGCAGTGGCAAAGGTTTAAAGGAACCCGAAATTCCTACACCTACACCGGTGATTGTGACAAAGGAAAACGAGCCCCCTTATCCAATACCACCACCTTCTACTTCCACCCCTCCACCACCCACGGATGTGAGTGAGGATTCCATTCCGAAGCCTTCATCTCAACCCAATATACCTTATCCCTCAAGGTTGAGGAAAGAGAAATTGAAGAACAAGGATGACATTCAGGTTTCTAACTTTCTCAAAATGTTTAAAAAACTGAATTTTAATATCTTCTTTGCTGAGGCTCTCGCTCACATGCCAAAATATGCCAAAATGTTTAAAGATCTTCTCAGTGATAAGGAGAAACTCCTTGATATCGCTCAGACCCAACTTAACGAGAATTGCTCTGCAGTCCTCTTAAGGAAATTACCAACCAAACTTGGTGATCCGGGTCGTTTCTTGATTCCTTGCAACTTCCCCGGGGTACAGAATTGTATGGCCCTAGCCGATCTAGGTGCTAGTATCAACCTAATGCCTCTAAGCGTTTGGAAACAATTGTCTCTACCCGAGCTAGTCCCCACACGAATGACTTTGGAATTAGCTAACCGTACGGTTGCTTATCCAGTTGGGATAGCCGAAGACGTCTTCGTCGGCATCGAAAAATTCACCTTTCCGGCGGATTTTGTTGTCGTTGACTACGAGATGGACCCCGTGTTCCATTAATCATTGGACGTCCATTCCTGAGGACCGGTCACACTTTCATTGATGTAGCCACTGGTGAATTAATCATGAGAGTTGGTGACGATAAAATCGTCTTCAACATGGGTAAACTTTCTAAACAGCCTTCTGAAAATGCGAGCGTTAATTTCATTGACGTTCTTGATGAGGCTTGTGAAGAACATTTCAAAGCCGCTTGTAAAAGTGGTTCTTCTTCTCTACCCATTGTTGAGACCGTTGCCTCTATTGCTCCATCACTAACTCCATTCGGAGAAAGTGATTTCATCTTAAAAGAATTCGAAGTAACTTTGGGACATGTGGACTTGCAATATGACGATTCTCCCTCCAATTGGGATGAAGACATTCATACCATTGAGAAACTTATCAATGAGGACCATATTTTTCCACCATCTCCTAAGGATATCTCTATCGATGATCCGACTTTGACTCCGCCGTCCATCGAACATCCTCCGGATTTAGAGCTTAAGGATCTTCCGTCTCATCTCGAGTACGTTTTCCTTGAAGACAACAAGAAGTCACCGGTCATCATCGCTAAGGACTTGAAAGAAGAAGAAAAATCCCGACTTATCTCTATGCTGAAGAATCATAAGAAAGCGATTGCTTGGAAGATCTCTGACATTCGTGGAATTGATCCTCACTTTTGCACACATAAAATTCTCATGAAGGACGACTTTAAACCCACTATTCAAAGCCAAAAAAGGGTGAATCCCAATATCCATGACGTTATCAAAAAAGAGGTTATCAAACTTCTTGGTGCGGGCATGATCTATCCTATCTCGGATTCACCATGGGTTAGTCCAGTCCATTGTGTGCCTAAGAAAGTCGGAATCACTGTTGTTCCCAATGAAAACAACGAGTTGATTCTTACTCGTCTCGTTACAGGGTGGAGAGTTTGTATAGACTATCACAAACTCAATGATGCTACGAGAAAGGATCATTTTCCCCTTCCTTTCATGGACCAAATGCTTGAACGTCTAGCGGGTAATGACTATTACTGCTTCTTAGACGGTTTCTCGGGTTATTTTCAAATACCCATCGATCCCCACGACCAAGAGAAAACCACATTCACTTGTACTTATGGAACATTTACTTATAAAAGAATGCCTTTCGGCTTATGCAATGCTCCTAGGACGTTCCAAAGGTGTATGATGGCTATCTTCCATGACATGGTTGAAGAAACTATGGAAGTCTTCATGGATGATGTAACACCCCCAAATTTTATACAACTTGATACAGCGGAAGACTAGTTGGTGTTACGGGATAGCACATTACTCACATCATAGACAACGCATAAAAATCGCGTCGTTTATTTATAAAGCATTTCCATTCAATAATATCAAAGTTACATCGGCCCCAAGTCATTATATTTCATACAAAGTTTTACAAAGTATTTGAATGGAAAAATATTGTTTAAGTGCGGGCCATGAATTCTTGTCGTCTTCCCGAGAATTACCTTCAAGTACCTGAGATAAAACATGTTAAGAGAAAAGGTCAGCGATAACGCCGAGTGAATTCATAGAGTTTAATAAAATCCATCAATATAATATCAGTATAAGATTATTACTGAAAATCATTTTGTACAAATCATTTTGATAGGCCATAAAATAGCCAAAGTCATTTTATACAAATCCTTATCGAAAATCATAATATAGGCATTTGCCTTAAAAATCATTATACGAGCCAATGTCGTAAAAACAATCATACAATACGTCTTATAACGTTGTATGAAAATAAAAACCGTTATATGAATATGGTTATGAAAACCAAAACTCAAACATAATATCAATAGTATGACCCTGTATTGCTAGTCAGGCAATACGTCGTAATTCTGAGCGTCTAGTAGTATTTCGTTAGTTTTTGGATTATTATAAGCCGCATGACATTGTTACCTTACTAAACCAAAACGGGTAGCTAACCCGATACCAATTTTTCCCACCTAAAGTAGCGTGTCGTCACAAAGGTCACGCTATGGAAATCTTCTCATACATAAATTCGCTTACCAATCAATGTGGCACGACGGGGATCAACCGTCAAGGCGCGAACTGGGGTGATCGTCCCTAAATAGTACTATTAAATGCATAAGCGTCTACCAAATCCCGGTAGTTCACAATTCATGCTAATGGGACTTTTAGTGACATAACCTAACTTTAATAATCCATTTAATTTCATCTATCGGGTCCTTCAATCATTTATCGGGTCATACAATCTGGTCATTCAATCATTCGGGTCCAAATCAATAAACAAACAATTAGGACAAATGGTGTCCTATTTTATAAAAACTAACATGTTATCTCCCTCGCGGGTTTATAAAACATTTATAAAACATTTAAAAGAGTGCGAGGCTATGAACTCACGTTGATGTGGGAAGGCGGGTTATCGGCAATTCGGATGTACGGTACGTGCTTCAATCACGGAAACCTAGACAAATAATACTCGGTCTTAGACGTTTGTCCAATGACTTTATAAAATAAAAATTATGTATACATATGATGATTATATATATATGATGATCAAGTGGGTTTACATATTCTCGTTTACTCATTTTAGAGTTATGTGTTGATAACTTTTATACTAGTTTTCTCGTCTTACCTATTTACGTGTTTTATGTCCAACAAGCTTATTATAAGTTATTTAACTTATTTTAATCCATTTTGTACTTTTATTATCAGTACATACACTTTCAAGTTGGGCCCAAATGGGTTAAGCCCAATAAGTTCTTTTTATGGGTGTTTATCTTATTTAGTCCAATTATTAGCCCAAGTATTAGTCCAATATGTTTACTTAGCTCGTTAATGTCCGTATGCCCTATAGTTCGGGTTTTATTGGTTTTTACTTGTTATACATGTCTATATATCAGTATATAAGTTTTATAAAGTTTACATTAGACGGGTCCAACCATCTAAGTTTTATTTAAAAAAAACGTTAATTTTACGGCAATAGCCGAAAAAGTCGTAAAAATCATGTTTATAGTTTTATAACTTATAAAACTTAACAAGTTTCCATTTTTATCATTTATACACTTATTACACCTTTTATATATTTATATAAATAGAATTCATGAGTTAGTGGGTTTTAATTTATATTTTATACTATTAAAATTTGAGTGCTTATATAATAGTATTATTCTTTTAATTTCCAAAAATCTGATTTTTAACTTCATCTTCACCAAAACTGCCATATCTTGAGTTCTATATGGAGATAGAAGCTCAAATTTTTATCACATAAACTACATGATATGTGCTACATGTAACTCTTCTATAGCTACTGTTGAATCATCTTCTAAATATTTCTAAAAATCGTCCAAAACAGTAACCTCAGATTTATACCCTAAACTTGTTTTGATCATATCTCACTCATTACAATGATTCCATTGCATGGCCAACTCTCACATGTGCACAAGACTCATAGCTTACTGTATATCAATTCTACTTCATCATTTTATCAGTTCGTGACATGTTTCTTTACTGTTTTTATACAGCCTATTATTTAAACAAGATTTACCCATTTTACATGTAGTTTTTCCATCTTTTTACCCATGTTTATCCAATCTATCAACACTAAATCCCCACATAACATTTTTATCATCATATAATCATCATATACATATACAATAGGAAATAAAATACATGTTTACATAATCAAAATAACAAGAAGATGAGGAGGACAATCTTTATACCACCATGTTGATATAGGTTGTGATTTGGACATGGATTTTGATGGAGAAACTTGTGCATAACCAAGACCATCTTAAAGACCACCAATCTTCATATACTCCTTGTGGAAAATCAGCCTTAGTACTCCATGGAAACTCCTCCTTGGATGTTATAAGCACCACCAATCAATAGGGTTTCAAAGGGGCTTCAACATATGTGTAAATAACACATGATTTTGTGGTGGAATCAAGATCAAAATTGGGTGTTTTTGGGTGAGATATGGACGAAATCCTAGAGAGAGGAAGAGAGGATTTAGCTTGTTTTGCATGGGTGGAAATGGGAAGAGTGGTTTTGGTTTGTTGTTTTGATGTAAGCTTGGCTTACTTTGTAAGCTAAGTAACAAGTGTAGTATGGAAGCTAGTTACTTGACACATAATGGGTTTGTGGCTTTATTTTAGCCATCCTTGAGTGGGGGTGGGGCAAAAATGGTTTTGTCTCATCCCCATTTATTTACGGGTACTCCTCGATTCTAGTTTCCTCGATTTGCGTGCCCTCGGGTCATTTTACGAAAAACGTTTTTATAAATTATGAATCAACGACACAAAACGAATCTAATAAAAATTGTCTCATCAAAAACGGAGTTCTAAAACGTAAATACGTAATCCTAAGGTTTCCAGTTTAGTCGTAAAGGACGTTAAAATAAAATCGTAAGTCTTAATCTCTTCTCGTAAATTTGTTAGTTTATGAACCAACACAAATTTAAAACTCCAAAATAATATTCATGGATAAATTTTATTTTCTGAAATGTCGGACTGTCACCAAAGACGGTGTATGTAAACGTAAGCACGTAACGTTGAATCCTCCGGTTTAGACGTAGTCGATGCTACTCCAAGACGTAAATCCAAATTTCTTCCCAAAAATATGTGAGTTCATATTGTAACATTAAAATAATGTTTTTAAATAATATTCAAGAATAAAATATCAATCATAAATTGACGGATTGTCACAGCATTTACCCCTAAACAGGATCTTTGTCCTCAAAGATCATCTTACTACTCGCTTCTTATAGAGTTAAAGCCATGTGGGTATTTCCTCCACATTCGGTCTTTTCTCACAAGTGTAATCCATTATAATACGCGAGTTTCATCAAACATAACTACGGGAATAAGATCAGGCTAAATGTTGACTTACTTTCTCTATCCATGATGTTCACGGGTTTCTGATGAATGCAACTTTTCGCCGATCTAAGCTTTACTAAGAACAATCTGATTTTCACTTGATAGATATTCCATGAAGTTCGATTTACGAAACATAATTCGCGCATTTCTTGAAGTCCTAGGGTAGATCCAGCTTATATGCCTTTCAATCCCAACTTTTACATCATCTCAATGGTCCCATACAACGGGGACTTATATCCCATGATTTGTCAGATCATGAATTCATTTTTCCAAGGTTAAAAATTGTGGCATAACTTCGCTACCCATTTGGCACTTCAAGATCTATATTTCACATTCACTTCAACAATGCCCACTATCGGTAGTTAATAATCAGATCCTAATTTCAACAATCATTTCGGATCTCGCGGGTCGGGTATTTTGCAAGGATAGGTTCGCCATCATAGGAAACCTTAAACCTAAGAGACATGTCCAACTCACAATGGGTGTATGTCGGATGTCTTCATCTCAACTCTTGCTTACAGATTCTCTAAGATTTAGATCCTAACAAGATTCGATCTCAATCCTAATACGATAATTATTAATGATAATCTTTCCAAAGGAAAACGATTATACGGTCTATTACCAAAGGTCAATCATTCAAACATAAAACAGCACTTATATTACTTTGTATCGTTACTTTACCTCGTCCCTTCGATTTGGGATGGTACATAGTACTATCATCAAGGTTCGTTCTTATTGATTTCTGAGAAAATCTCTAGAAATTCGATGCGAAGCGAGGATCTTGATATAGATGATCGATACAGGCACGCTATGTTTACACAACTCTTTTGCATTTATCATTAACGAGAATGATATTAGCAGATTTGGTCAGTCTATCGACGATGACCCAAATCGAATCAAATTCAGATGATGACCTTTGCAATAGCTAGATGTTTACTAATGTATGAGGCGATGTCTGCCTTCATAATTGCCATCAGTACAACTTCTTCAGACAAGGATACTTCTAGTCATAAATGACATAAATAGAATACTTATACTTACAAATTCCAACATAACTATATCTCCCAATCTCCATATTTAGGCAACCACAAGCGGTTTTTTTTTTTTTTTTTTTACATTTAACGCTATCGGCTTCTCAACTCTAATGGTTCATACTAGCCGTAAAACCTTTCACTATTTATTATCCTTCTTACACACATCGTTCATTTTTATATCGTTCGGCAATTTATTTTGCACGTTCATTATTAAGAAATATATCCTAATTGGTTCTTTATCCTTTTTGTATAATACGTCAGTATCTATATTCACTTCTCATGATGATATAATTATCATGTCCATCATTCACTCAGGCATTCTTTCTATATTATGCGTCAGTAATTACGTTCACCTTCCTGATGAAATAAATATCACAATCGTATTTATTCAAAATTCTTTCTTCATATCTTCTAAGTCTCAGTTTAATTTCAGCTATCATTTTTATCCGTTTTTCTCAATCCATCGTCTATAGCGTCGATAATTATTATAATTAATTAAATATTAAATATTTAATTTTTATGAAATGTAAACGTAAAAGTTTTTAAATTTCTTAGTTCGACCAATTATATAAAATGTTCAAAAATAATTTGAATTTAATTAACAAGATTTTTGTTGATTTATCGAAAATATTTAATGAGATTCGTAAATGTTCGAAAAAAACCTTTGTTTATACTTTGGTCAAAGTTTTCTTAGTTGAAAAGTAAATATTATCGTTTCAGATTTTAAGTCATGGTTTAACGGTTTCCTCAATCCTTCTTAGGTTGTCTTGAGGTATACACAAACATTTACCCCTAAACAGAAGTTTAGTTAAATGGTTTGTGTATAAGGGAATAATCCCTTAAAAATCCTTTGTTAAAACATTTGTCAAAACATATTTGCACTTTCTTTTTGGTAAAGCTAAAAGTCTTAAAAGGGCTCTTAATTTTTGAAGAGTCAATTTATATTCCATTATCTATTAATCTCATGGTTAAATCATGTAAAGATTCAAGTCTTTAATCACGTGTTAATTATTCAAGGTATATGTTTTTATTGTTCGGTCAATTCAGGGCAGTCTATAAATAATTATTAACTCATTCTTATTCTTATAAACAAACATATAGTTCTTAATGATCACGAGCATGAATTTATCAAATTACAGCCTACACACGTGATTCACCAAATTATGAATGCTACATGTGCATTGATCAATCCAAACGACATCACATGAAACTCATAATGTTCATTACAAGTACCGGATGTAGTGATTGGAATACATAATCTTTTCCGCAGATGCGAAGTTGATGATAACCATGTCGTGGATCAAATTGCTAGAACCTTGTAAATGATCGAACAAATCTTCCATTTCGAGTTATGGATATCGTTTTCGATTATCAATTTACTCAGTTCACAGTAATCTATAAATATAAGGAATGATAACACCATAGCTCTTCATAATGACGAGCTCGGTAGAATAAAATCTTTCTCCGACAACTCTCTCAGTCGTACGGTAATTCCTTTAATTTAGATGGTGCTGACGTAAAGTGCACAAGCCACAGGTGCAGCACCGGGAATATAATGAATACCAATTTTAACTTGCCTTACTGGCGAAAGTCTAGGTAATTCACCAGCAAATACCTCTAAAGTTTCAGATAACGGAAACATCTTTTAATAAATTAATATTAGGTTCTTTCTAGATTATAATATCTATGACCAATTCACAACCATTCACGATATAATTTCAAGTCTAAATACAGGATATGATCATCCATCAAGAATTATTTAGATCACTTTTGATAATCAACATCTTATCATTTAGGGGAATTCTACTCGAGTTCCCATCAATTAAGACAATGTCGTCATGTCATAATCAATCAATCCATTCTATTGGCACTCTCAATTTTCCAGTTTTATTGCCGTCGATAAGATGTGATCTTCTCAAAAGACTAATAATAACTCATAATCCTTCACAAGTTCAAGGATATATGGAGACACAACTACTATTAAAAGAGTAAGGTTAACGCATAATCTATGCGAGAGAATTTCAAATCAGATTCAGACGAAAACATTTAACGAATATGAATATATCCCATGTTTTCATGATTCGAGTACGCATTCTAAAGCTCCTCGGATCGTTACGCAGGTCATTCAAATGAAATCAAATCATAAGAAATGATGAGAACGTCAATACATCCAGTCGGGTATCAACACTCGGTAATCAAATACTTTTCCTAAGAATCTCACTACGGGAGAATTAGACAAGAAAGAATTGTCAATTGTCAAATAAGACAATTTCCACAGATGAGTAAATTCAACTCATAAGAATAGATACTACAGGCACATATGTAGGTGTCCCTATTTTTCACTTCTTGCAGATCTCATAAAATTTTATCTTTCACAATCTTCAAAGAAAATGTTGTGTCTATTAATCGGTTTTATGGTGACTACTAATCAGCCTTGCATGGTCCATTCCAAATTGTATGTAGGCGCGCAACTATATACAATTTCAAGATTAACGATGCAATACTCAGTTCGTCAAAATTTATCATCATATTTATAATAAAAACATTTTCATGCTTAATTCTTAAATAAGAATCAAGAATAAATTTACAAAGATTTTCTTTGTTATGAAAATAATTAAGTTTTCCAAAGCTTTTCATAAACATCTTCATTTTGATATCAGTCACTTATAATTCTCACTTTGAATAATCCTTATTGTGATGAAAATTAAATTTTCTCAAAGGATACTGTTTTATCTTATAAAAACAATGTGTGATCTGCAAAAGAGTGATGAAAAGTTGTTCACCAAGAACTAACTACGATATGATAGGAAATGAGCTTAGCCAATTAATCACGAGGTTCATGATCTCGATGGCACTCAAAAGAATAATCCACAACGTAACTCAAATCGAGATGAGTACTTGTTCCATGGTTGCATCACTAATGCGAACACTAGGATGAAGCAATAAGAGATAGCTAACATCGATACATGTAGAATTTAGCAATCAAAGGTAGTCTTTTCATTAATCACAAACAAGTCAAAATTGTACCGTAACACATTACGCATTACTATGTCATACAATTCTCAGAACTCATCCTACCAACTGATATCTCAGTTAAGTTAGGGATTTTTAAAAGATACCACAATGAATACTAATCTACAAGAGTCATTAGGTGTTCCACATGTCCCAAAAGATCCATCGGTCTCAATTCAGAAGAAGATTTCTTCAATTTATTTCTTGGACACTGGGCATCCTCGTTAGTGGACAATGGCCTAGGAACAACCCTTAACACAAACTAACAATCAATTAAAACCTTATAATTCAATCACAGAACTTAACGACTTATATTAACAATCTCATATTCCATACGGGTTAAATTTTACTTTATTCAAGTTGAACCAATTTGATACTCAATGCGATATCCTACCTCATTTTCCAATACTTTCAATCTTATTCTTCGGCCTTGTAAAGGCAATACAATCTCAATATGAATCAACACTCAATTTCCAATCCTATATCTCTTACAACAACAATTATCAAATGAGTCATTAATATGAAATGACTTGATCATTTAACTTAGACTTCTCGGAAAGGTATTAGTGGCATGAGGCTTTTGGGTAATGGTTCCAATGACAGCCTCAAGTGCAACATTCACCCTTTCGATTTCAATTTAAGAATTGGATGACAACGAATGAGATGACACCTTTCCAGGTGATAACATTTTGTCAAACTCCACTCTATAAGGAAAGATCGTCATGACATCGATATCAGATTTAATCTCGCCAATTCTTTTTCAATATCACGATCAACTAATATCTACATTTCTACGAATATCAACCATTTGTTGGGATTATAAATATCCACAACTTGGTTTAGATCTAGGATAGCTAGAATTCCTACGAGAATTCGATTAATTTACTAGGGGATTTAGGGTTACTTGTGACAATCTACATAGTATAAATACCTCGTATAAATATCAAAATAATCATCAAACAATCATGAAATAAAATTACATCATATATATATATAATCCAAGTTATATATATATATATATTAAAATAACACTTCTCAGTCTGGCCTTGTCGGTAACTCGGGAATTTTTCGGCACCGTTATAGTCAAAAGATTTTTAGACATTTTGTGAAAAATGTTTATAGTTAAAAGATTTTGAAATGTTTTATTCAAAACCTTGGTTTTAAAAATCTTTCGTTCTCTATAACGAGAGCTCTGGTACCAAACTGTAACACCCCCAAATTTTATACAACTTGATACAGCGGAAGACTAGTTGGTGTTACGGGATAGCACATTACTCACATCATAGACAACGCATAAAAATCGCGTCGTTTATTTATAAAGCATTTCCATTCAATAATATCAAAGTTACATCGGTCCCAAGTCATTATATTTCATACAAAGTTTTACAAAGTATTTGAATGGAAAAATATTGTTTAAGTGCGGGCCATGAATTCTTGTCGTCTTCCCGAGAATTACCTTCAAGTACCTGAGATAAAACATGTTAAGAGAAAAGGTCAGCGATAAAGCCGAGTGAATTCATAGAGTTTAATAAAATCCATCAATATAATATCAGTATAAGATTATTACTGAAAATCATTTTGTACAAATCATTTTGATAGGCCATAAAATAGCCATAGTCATTTTATACAAATCCTTATCGAAAATCATAATATAGGCATTTGCCTTAAAAATCATTATACGAGCCAATGTCGTAAAAACAATCATACAATACGTCTTATAACGTTGTATGAAAATAAAAACCGTTATATGAATATGGTTATGAAAACCAAAACTCAAACATAATATCAATAGTATGACCCTGTATTGCTAGTCAGGCAATACGTCATAATTCTGAGCGTCTAGTAGTATTTCGTTAGTTTTTGGATTATTATAAGCCGCATGACATTGTTACCTTACTAAACCAAAACGGGTAGCTAACCCGATACCAATTTTGCCCATCTAAAGTAGCGTGTCGTCACAAAGGTCACGCTATGGAAATCTTCTCATACATAAATTCGCTTACCAATCAATGTGGCACGACGGGGATCAACCGTCAAGGCGCGAACTGGGGTGATCGTCCCCAAATAGTACTATTAAATGCATAAGCGTCTACCAAATCCCGGTAGTTCACAATTCATGCTAATGGGACTTTTAGTGACATAACCTAACTTTAATAATCCATTTAATTTCATCTATCGGGTCCTTCAATCATTTATCGGGTCATACAATCGGGTCATTCAATCATTCGGGTCCAAATCAATAAACAAACAATCGGGACAAATGGTGTCCTATTTTATAAAAACTAACATGTTATCTCCCTCGCAGGTTTATAAAACATTTATAAAACATTTAAAAGAGTGCGATGCTATGAACTCACGTTGATGTGGGAAGGCGGGTTATCGGCAATTCGGATGTACGGTACGTGCTTCAATCACGGAAACCTAGACAAATAATACTCGGTCTTAGACGTTTGTCCAATGACTTTATAAAATAAAAATTATGTATACATATGATGATTATATATATATGATGATCAAGTGGGTTTACATATTCTCGTTTACTCATTTTAGAGTTATGTGTTGATAACTTTTATACTAGTTTTCTCGTCTTACCTATTTACGTGTTTTATGTCCAACAAGCTTATTATAAGTTATTTAACTTATTTTAATCCATTTTGTACTTTTATTATCAGTACATACACTTTCAAGTTGGGCCCAAATGGGTTAAGCCCAATAAGTTCTTTTTATGGGTGTTTATCTTATTTAGTCCAATTATTAGCCCAAGTATTAGTCCAATATGTTTACTTAGCTCGTTAATGTCCGTATGCCCTATAGTTCGGGTTTTATTGGTTTTTACTTGTTATACATGTCTATATATCAGTATATAAGTTTTATAAAGTTTACATTAGACGGGTCCAACCATCTAAGTTTTATTTAACAAAAACGTTAATTTTACGGCAATAGCCGAAAAAGTCGTAAAAATCATGTTTATAGTTTTATAACTTATAAAACTTAACAAGTTTCCATTTTTATCATTTATACACTTATTACACCTTTTATATATTTATATAAATAGAATTCATGAGTTAGTGGGTTTTAATTTATATTTTATACTATTAAAATTTGAGTGCTTATATAATAGTATTATTCTTTTAATTTCTAAAAATCTGATTTTTAACTTCATATTCACCAAAACTGCCATATCTTGAGTTCTATATGGAGATAGAAGCTCAAATTTTTATCACATAAACTAAATGATATGTGCTATATGTAACTCTTCTATAGCTACTGTTGAATCATCTTCTAAATATTTTCTAAAAATCGTCCAAAACAGTAACCTCAGATTTATACCCTAAACTTGTTTTGATCATATCTCACTCATTACAATGATTCCATTGCATGGCCAACTCTCACATGTGCACAAGACTCATAGCTTACTGTATATCAATTCTACTTCATCATTTTATCAGTTCATGACATGTTTCTTTACTGTTTTTATACAGCCTATTATTTAAACAAGATTTACCCATTTTACATATAGTTTTTCCATCTTTTTACCCATGTTTATCCAATCTATCAACACTAAATCCCCACATAACATTTTTATCATCATATAATCATCATATACATATACAATAGGAAATAAAATACATGTTTACATAATCAAAATAACAAGAAGATGAGGAGGACAATCTTTATACCACCATGTTGATATAGGTTGTGATTTGGACATGGATTTTGATGGAGAAACTTGTGCATAACCAAGACCATATTAAAGACCACCAATATTCATATACTCCTTGTGGAAAATCAGCCTTAGTACTCCATGGAAACTCCTCCTTGGATGTTATAAGCACCACCAATCAATAGGGTTTCAAAGGGGCTTCAACATAAGTGTAAATAACACATGATTTTGTGGTGGAATCAAGATCAAAATTGGGTGTATTTGGGTGAGATATGGACGAAATCCTAGAGAGAGGAAGAGAGGATTTAGCTTGTTTTGCATGGGTGGAAATGGGAAGAGTGGTTTTGGTTTGTTGTTTTGATGTAAGCTTGGCTTACTTTGTAAGCTAAGTAACAAGTGTAGTATGGAAGCTAGTTACTTGACACATAATGGGTTTGTGGCTTTATTTTAGCCATCCTTGAGTGGGGGTGGGGCAAAAATGGTTTTGTCTCATCCCCATTTATTTACGGGTACTCCTCGATTCTAGTTTCCTCGATTTGCGTGCCCTCGGGTCATTTTACGAAAAACGTTTTTATAAATTATGAATCAACGGCACAAAACGAATCTAATAAAAATTGTCTCATCAAAAACGGAGTTCGAAAACGTAAATACGTAATCCTAAGGTTTCCGGTTTAGTCGTAAAGGACGTTAAAATAAAATCGTAAGTCCTAATCTCTTCTCGTAAATTTGTGAGTTAATGAACCAACACAAATTTAAAACTCCAAAATAATATTCATGGATAAATTTTATTTTCTGAAATGTCGGACTGTCACCAAAGACGGTGTATGTAAACGTAAGCACGTAACGTTGAATCCTCCGGTTTAGACGTAGTCGATGCTACTCCAAGACGTAAATCCAAATTTCTTCCCAAAAATATGTGAGTTCATATTGTAACATTAAAATAATGTTTTTAAATAATATTCAAGAATAAAATATCAATCATAAATTGACGGATTGTCACAGATTATTTCTCGGTCTATGATGATTCTTTCTCTTCTTGCCTTGCCAATTTAGAACGCATGGTTAAGCGGTGTGAAGACACTCGCCTTGTTCTAAATTGGGAAAAATGCCATTTCATGGTAAAAGAAGGCATTGTGCTTGGATATAAAATCTCCAAAGCCGGTCTTGAAGTGGACCGTGCTAAAGTGGATGTCATAGCCAAATTACCTCCACCTTCAACCGTGAAGGGTGTGAGAAGTTTCCTTGGTCATGCGGGCTTCTATCGTCGATTCATTCAAGATTTTTCTAAAATCGCTCGCCAGATGACCCACCTCTTGGAAAAAGATACTTTTTTCATCTTTTCCAAAGAGTGTCTTGAATCCTTCAATATTCTTAAGGATAAGCTTACTAAGGCACCGGTCTTAGTTACCCCTAATTGGGAGCTACCTGATAACTTTGATTTTACTCAGGTTAAAAATTTATTGTTGTACTAATCTCTTCGAATTGAAAAACTTGTGTTTAATGTGCGACTCAGCTGTTCTTTGGTGAAACAAAAGTGTGTCGTTGTAGTATTTAAAATAAAAGTGCGAAACTTTAAAGTAAAAGTGCAATTAAAGTAAATCTAAAACTAATTTAAAGTAAGTGCAAGTATTTAAAGCGTGACTGAAATTAAAGGGCACTAAACGCAAATAACGCAAACTTAAATCTATCTAAGGCAAACTTAAAACGCAACAAAAATTTAAACTAAAGCAAGGCTAAAATAAAGCTAAGGCAAATAAACTTAAAGTGCAACTAAATAAAAGGGGGAAAAATAAAGCTTGAAAATAAAAGACAGAAATTTAAAAATAGATACTGACAAAAACCTGAAAGAAATCCTTGATTCGGAAGTTTCTGATCAATACTTGATTCGGAACTTTCCGTTCGTCCGGAAGATTTCGTCCGGAAGTCTTGACTCGGAAGATTCGTTCGGAACTTCTAAAGTTCCGAATGAGATTGTTGATCCGGAACTTGTCCTTGGTCCGGAAGTTTCGTCCGGAAGTTTTCGTCCGGAAGTTTTCGTCCGGAACTTTCGTTCAGAAGATTTCCGGATGAAGCTTGACTCGGAACTTTTAAAGTTCCGAATGAAAGCCTTTCTTCTCTTGGCTCGGAACTTTACCTAGAAAGATCAGATACAACAACAAACACCCCCGAAGAACAAGGGATCACAGTAACACGAATCTAACCACAAATTAATCGAAATCAAACAAAAGATTTAACCAAACTAATAACAAAACAACAATTAATCATAAACAAACAATCTATATTAACAAAACTAACAAATCTAACCACAATAATCAAAAACCCACTTGATCAAAATAAGAACATGAACATGAACACAAACATAAACATAAAAATCAAAGATCAAGAAAGGTAGATAGGAGATTAACAAGATAAAATAAAGATTGACAAGAATTAAATGGAAACTTACTTGAAATTAAAGGAATTTAAGGTGCAAGACAAGGTATTTAAATTTGACAAGTATTTAAATTGACATGAATTAAAGGTGCAAGGTAAATAAATGGAAGACTAATTGTCACACTTAGCCAACAAAATGAAAAGTGATTAATACTAAACTATATATAGGGGAGGATTAGGAAGCTTCCTCCCCTCTTTCCTTTTCTCTTAATTACAAGATTAAGTCCTTCCTTCTTTAATCTTCATTAATTGCACCATTAGTCCTTTATTCTTCTAATCTTCTTTAAACTTGGACTCTAATGACTTGTGGCTCGGGATTTCTTTTGAACTCGTCTTTTAATTCTTCAATAAAATAGACTTGAGTTCCTCGGCTTTTTAGTAAACTTCCGTCTTTTGACTTTTTCTTCGATAAATCTTCCGAATTGGTCTTGGACTTCCGTTCTTTTTGCACTCTTGACTTCTTGACTTCGTCTTTTCATCTATTTCTTCAATAAAAGCCCTTGAATGCCCGTGTTTTCTCCACTTTTCACAATTTCGTCCTAAGTCACAACAAAAACACAAACCACGCATAATTCCAACATAAAAGACATAAAATACACGTTTTGGCTTGGTTATTATTGTAATTAAGTGGTAGAAAGGATGGGTGTTTACACACCTATCAAATCCCCTACACTTGACCATTGCAATGTCCTCATGCAATGCATTCGTTACAAAGCACGTTAACATTTTTCATCATAATTAATCCATAGTGGCCTTTATTAAAGAGATAGAAAATTAAAAACATACAAAGTAAAGAAATCAAAAAACATACCTTGGGTTTTGGAAATGTTATGAATAATCATCATCCTCAAGTTTTCACTTTCTCCAAACCAAGCTTAAAAACAAGATCATTGTTATTATAAGTTAGCAGACTAACACGAACTCATGTGGGCTAATTATTCACTTAGACTCCCTAATTCCTATGGGTATCTCTTATATTTTATTGTTGTCTCGAATGATCACGAAGATGCATTGTTTGACTTATTTCGATAGTTTATTAGGCCGAAAATAAAGTGAACGATTTAATCAATAGTTAGCTAAAGGACAAAATCTTTTAAAACTGCTTCTCGGGACCTCATAAAGTTCATATCTTGGCATAACTCGCTTCGCGATTTGAGACCTTTCTCGGACCGATATTTGGCAGCGACTTCATACTTCAAACCTTGAGAGACGTTCATGAAATAATGGCCTTCTCTTCATAATAGGAATTTCTTCACTTGAAATTTTGAGAGATTCATACTTGGACCACGACTTCTTCCTTTTTCTCCAATCTTTACTTTGGATTTTGATATACAACGATCCGCCTCCTTTTATGACTTGGATCTATTTATCCTCATACCTTGTTAGGGTCTTTTCGGATGCACTTCTCCATGACTTTTGGGAGTTTTTGCTTTTCGTCGTGTGTCTCGATCCTTCATATTGATTTTCGATAAATGATTCTTCACATCACTTTGGATCTTAAGCAACAAAATATAGCCCTCATGCCTTGTTAGGGCCTTTTCGGACTCGCCAATCTTCACATCCCGCTTCAATAAGTTATGCCTTGGCTATGAACTCTAATCCATACCGAGCAACTTTTAAACGATCTTGGGCTAGAAGCTAAGTAACTTTTCAAATCGTACAACCTTATTTATTGCAGATAAATTTATTAGCAAGCGATGGGAGAATAGGCTTATAATTAACTCACATAAATTCACGAAAGAAAACCAAACTTATAATTGACTCTATCATTTCTCGTTCTCCACAGTTTAAAATCTCAAGTAATGAGACTCGTGGATGCTTAGCCTATTAAATCAAAGTTTTGGGTTTTCGAGTCGCCTATAGGATCTTGCAAATTCTTAGACTTTTTCAAGTTTAGAAATCGCGTTTTAAAGTTCCCTTGATAAACGACTCTCTAGGATCAATTATAGAATCTTGCGAAAAGTTCTTGTTCTTAACCCGTGAGAGTTAAGACTTTCGCGTTTTATAGCTCCCTATATAATAGCCTAGCAAAACTCGACTTAAACATGTTAAGGATACTAACTAGAGTAACTTAGATAAGTAAACTCGGGTTGAGTCAAAAGATTCACAACGTTTGAAAATTAAAGCCACTTTATTAAACATTTATTCTAATAAGGAATGAAAATAACTATACAAAAGGAAAAACTAATAGGCCAAAATAGATCAAAAATTTTGAAAAATGTCGAAAAATTGATTTTCCGGTTAAAATGAGGACAAATACAAGGAAAAGACCACTTAACTTCGATAGAAGTCCCCCCTACACATAAGATAAACATTGTCCTTAATGTTTAAGCATGTGGGAGTAAACTCCCCTACACTTAGGACATTGTGCACTTTGTTTAAGTCTTGCTAAGGAAAGGACAACTAAAGAGATCCCTATTTTAATATTGAGAAAATATAAAATAGTGAATCGGAAAGAGTTTAGGATAGAACCGGGAAGAAGTGGACACGGAATCACGGGTCGTCAAGAATCGTCAAGAGTGGATCATTGAGCTCGAATCCCTGATTAAAAGAAGAGAGGAGAAGAAAGCAAACCAAAGGGTCTCCCCCTACACTTATGATAAAGAAAGCTAAAAGATAGATGCATGGGTTGCCTCCCAAGAAGCGCTTGAGTTTTGTTAACCGAGTCGTGAGCTTGACTCGACCTTGATTATCAACGGAAGAAGCATGAAACATATCCACCAGGATCAAAGACGTAGTTTTTGTCCATCAAATAGCACAAGCTTAAGGCGAACAAGGCAAGCCAAAGAAGAGTAGGCAAGGTTCCCTTAAGCAGTGATGGAGCACGGTGGAAGCAAGGATGAAGTGGTGCAAGCATGTCTTCAAAATTTCCAAAGATTTTTCCTTTTATTTCATCAGGTGGATACTGAGATGGCTGCAGAATGTCAATACCGGGGTCGAACACCTTTTCCTTTAGGGGAAAATAGCACTCAGGCTCAGCAGAGTGTGAAGAAGATCCGCGAAGAAGCACAACCTCGTCCTCAGAAGGGGAACAAAGAGGTGTTAACTCATGCGTGCTGCGGATATTGGTGTCGATCGGTTTCTTCTCCTTAGAAAGAATGTGCTTCAAATCCAAAGTAGGATCAAGACGATAATCTTCAAAGTCATAAGGAGGAGCATCACTCTCATGAGGGAAGTAAGTGTTGAGAAACGTAGAGAAATCTTCCTCAAATGAGTAATCGTCCAAAGTAGGATCGAGTGATGGCGGAGGATCTTCATCGTGTGAAGAATCGCTCGAAAGAGTATCGGCCTCATCAAAATCATCGAAAGTGGGCATCCCGGGATACTCAGAAGTAAAATCATCAAAATCATCCGAGTCTGAGCTAGAATCATCATCATCATAAGCATCAAAGACCGGTGGAGAATCATAAATGGGAGAAGCTGCCAAAGTAGGGAGAGAATCATCCACATCATCTTGAAAAAGTGGATTATCAGTGGAAGAATCGAATAGCGGATTGTTGAAGACAACAAAGTCATCATGCACATTAATCATATTGACTGATTCTCGGCCTCCAAAAGATTTGCCTGTAAGCTTCCCCATTTTAAAAATTTGTGAATCATCCCCGACTCGTAAGACTAACTCACCTTTGGCCACATCCACTAAAGCTCGTCCGGTTCACAAGAATGGCCGACCAAGTATTAAAGGAATACGAGGGTCCATTTCATAATCAACAACGACAAAATCGACCGGGAAAGTAAATGTGCCAACTTTTATGAACACGTCTTTGGCTATACCAACGGGGTAAGCGAGAGTGCGATTTGCAAGTTCGAGAGTCATCATTGTTGGAGTGAGGTCGGGTAATGATAGTGTTTTCCAAACACTCAGTGGCATCAAATTAATACTGGCCCCGAGATCAGCAAGGGCAGTAAATTATTCAGTTTTGTTGAACACGCAAGGCAACACAAAACGACCGGGATCTCCAAGCTTTTCCGAAAGTTCTTTAAGAATAACTGCAGAGCAGTTTTCATTTAAGCGTGTGTTGGCGAGTTCAATCAGCTTCTCCTTCTTGTTAAGAAATTCCTTAAACGCTTTAACAAATTTGGGCATGTGGACAAGTGCTTCAAGAAAGCTAATGTTGAAGTTCATCTGAGAGATCATCTTTATATAGTTCGACACTTGACAGTCATTCTTGGTTAGCTCGTTGGTCTTGCCTAAGCGAGAAGGGTATGGGATGTTGGGTTTATAGGTGGAAGGTGTAGGTGTAGCTGGTAAAGGTTGAGATGTTGAAGGGTCCTTCCTAGATACATCGTCATGACGAGGCGGAGACGGTAATGGCGCACTAATACTAGGAGTAGGGAGAAATGGTGGTGGAGGAGGTGTAGATGATGGGGGCGGGATCGGTGGATCGACAATGGTAATTCCACTACGGGTAGTAATAGCACTCACATTAGCTCGCGGATTGGTGACGGTGTTTGAAGGTAGAGAACTTGAAGTAGAAGGTTGAGTGGAGGGCAAGAAACTAGCCAAATATTCTTTAATTCATTCGTTTGAGTGCTGAAGGAGGATTGAATATTATCGCGAACCTCGGTTCTAATGTCATTTCCTTGCTTCGTGATATCTCCTTTCAGATTGATAATATGGCTCTGAAGATTCTTGATTTGCTCACCTTGGGTTCTCATGATGGCTTCAACATCGTGGTTAATGGGTGGGGTTTGTTGGGCGGGTGGGTGATAAGGATTAGAAGCTCTTGGTGGGATTTGGTTGCTTCTATTGTAGTTGTTGGCCGGGTTTTGGTTTTGAGGAGAAAAACTGGGTGAAAGGTAGTTGTTGGACCGGTAGCTCAGCAAATTTCTATCCCCTTGAGGTCGAGCTTGGTAATTTTCCGGTGAATAATTAACATAAGCTTCATACACATTTTCCGGATTTCCTTGTGTAGAAGGACAAGCGGTGTATGAGTTAGGACCGCCGCATGTTTCACAAGGAGCAGCAACAACTTTAACTTGTTGTTGTTGTTGTTGGTTTGAAGCCAAGAGTTGCATACTTCTGTTCATTTCAGTAAGCACACGGGTGAGTTCGGTCATATCAGGGTTTGCTGAGGTGGAGGAAACATTGACTCTCGGGTTGTTCCTAGAAGAAGCAGAGGAATCCCAGTTTTTGTGGTGAGTAGTCATGTTCTCAATTAACTCTCTACACTCCTCGGGTCTCCTTTTCATGAATGTGCCACCGGCGGCTGCATTAATCGTATCACGATCTCGAAAAGTCAAACCGTTGTAGAAAGTATCAATTAAGGTCACAGGGAGCATGTTGTGGTTTGGACAACGATCAATCAAGACATTATATCTCTCCCAAGCATCAAAAAGAGATTCATCAGGGTCTTGCATGAAACCGCTGATTTGATTGCGAAGGCTCGTGACCATGGATGGTGGAAAGTAGCGCGACAAAAAGCGTTGAGTCATGTCATCCCAAGTGTGAATAGAATTCTTCGGGAGACGATCAAACCATTTCTCGGCATGATGCGATAAAGTATGTGGGAAGAGTTGTAGGCGAAGAACATCCATTGTGGCACCAGGAAACTTCATGCTTTGGGTGATAGTAATGAACTTGTCGAGGTGTTTGTTGGCATCATCATCAGGCAATCCACGGAATGGGTTAGTTTGCACTTGCTGAATCATGTGGTGCTTCAACGAAAACTCAGGAGCATTGATTTGCATCGGCGCAATCGGTCCTCCTCGTCCAAACATGGTAGGTTGACAAAGCTCCTCCATGGTCCGAAGATCGGGCTGTGGAAGAACATTGTTGTTATTGTTGAGGTGCGGTGGAATGTTGTTGTTGACACCTGACATACTTAAATCTTCTTGAGTCTCGGGCTCTTGATAATTAGAAGATCTAGTACGCATACACCTGAAAATGCAAAAGAAAAAGAAACCAAACACAAAGACAAAATATATACACAATAAAGATAAAATCTTTTTGGATTTTTGAAATTTTTAATTTTTATGGATTTTTATCAATTTTTAATTTTTATGATTTTTTTTTTTGAATTTTTTATGCAAGAAAAATAACGCTCACAAGTGAACGGATCCCAAAAAGCAACGCGTCTTTCACAGAAAACCGTTAATCTTTACGAAAAGAGCCGGCAGCGGCGCCATTTGATAACTTTGATTTTACTCAGGTTAAAAATTTATCGTTGTACCAATCTCTTCGAATTGAAAAACTTGTGTTTAATGTGCGACTCAGCTGTTCTTTGGTGAAACAAAAGTGTGTCGTTGTAGTATTTAAAATAAAAGTGCGAAACTTTAAAGTAAAAGTGCAATTAAAGTAAATCTAAAACTAATTTAAAGTAAGTGCAAGTATTTAAAGCGTGACTGAAATTAAAGGGCACTAAACGCAAATAACGCAAACTTAAATCTATCTAAGGAAAACTTAAAACGCAACTAAAACTTAAACTAAAGCAAGGCTAAAATAAAGCTAAGGCAAATAAACTTAAAGTGCAACTAAATAAAAGGGGGAAAAATAAAGTTTGAAAATAAAAGACAGAAATTTAAAAATAGATACTGACAAAAACCTGAAAGAAATCCTTGATTCGGAAGTTTCTGATCAATCCTTGATTCGGAACTTTCCGTTCGTCCGGAAGATTTCGTCCGGAACTTTCGTCCGGAAGTCTTGACTCGGAAGATTCGTTCGGAACTTCTAAAGTTCCGAATGAGATTGTTGATCCGGAACTTGTCCTTGGTCCGGAAGTTTCGTCCAGAAGTTTTCGTCCGGAAGTTTTCGTCCGGAACTTTCGTTCGGAAGATTTCCGGATGAAGCTTGACTCGGAACTTTTAAAGTTCCGAATGAAAGCCTTTCTTCTCTTGGCTCGGAACTTTACCTAGAAAGATCAGATACATCAACAAACACCCCCGGAGAACAAGGGATCACAGTAACACGAATCTAACCACAAATTAATCGAAATCAAACAAAAGATTTAACCAAACTAATAACAAAACAACAATTAATCATAAACAAACAATCTATATTAACAAAACTAACAAATCTAACCACAATAATCAAAAACCCACTTGATCAAAATAAGAACATGAACATGAACACAAACATAAACATAAAAATCAAAGATCAAGAAAGGTAGATAGGAGATTAACAAGATAAAATAAAGATTGACAAGAATTAAATGGAAACTTACTTGAAATTAAAGGAATTTAAGGTGCAAGACAAGGTATTTAAATTTGACAAGTATTTAAATTGACATGAATTAAAGGTGCAAGGTAAATAAATGGAAGACTAATTGTCACACTTAGCCAACAAAATAAAAAGTGATTAAAACTAAACTATATATAGGGGAGGATTAGGAAGCTTCCTCCCCTCTTTTTTTTCTCTTAATTACAAGATTAAGTCCTTCCTTCTTTAATCTTCATTAATTGCACCATTAGTCCTTTATTCTTCTAATCTTCTTTAAACTTGGACTCTAATGACTTGTGGCTCGGGATTTCTTTTGAACTCGTATTTTAATTCTTCAATAAAATAGACTTGAGTTCCTCGGCTTTTTAGTAAACTTCCGTCTTTTGACTTTTTCTTCGATAAATCTTCCGAATTGGTCTTGGACTTCCGTTCTTTTTGCACTCTTGACTTCTTGACTTCGTCTTTTCATCTATTTCTTCAATAAAAGCCCGTGAATGCCCGTGTTTTCTCCACTTTTCACAATTTCGTCCTAAGTCACAACAAAAACACAAACCACGCATAATTCCGACATAAAAGACATAAAATACACGTTTTGGCTTGGTTATTATTGTAATTAAGTGGTAGAAAGGATGGGTGTTTACACACCTATCACTACCTTTCGAATTGATGTGTGATGCTAGCGACTTTGCTATTGGAGCGGTTTTGGGCCAAAGAGTGAACAAACACTTCCAACCAATCCATTACGCTAGCAAGACAATGACGGGGGATCAATTGCATTATACCACTACCAAAAAAGAGCTTTTAGCTGTAGTGTATGCTTTTGAAAAATTTCGCCCCTATCTTGTCCTTTCCACCACCATCGTGTATACCGACCATTCCGCGTTGAAGTACTTATTGACTAAACAAGATTCTAAGCCAAGACTTCTTCGTTGGGTTTTACTCCTTCAAGAATTCAACATTGAAATTCGTGACAAGAAGGGAGCCGAAAACCTAGCCGCGGATCATCTAAGTAGACTTGAGGATCCGTATCAAGGGGATCATCCGAACCAAGAGATCAATGACTCTTTTCCCCTTGAGACCTTAATGTCTATTCATACCAATTTTGATGACACCCCGTGGTTTGCGGACATTGCAAACTACTTAGCGGGTGGAATTCTCATCGAAGGGTTAACATCCCAACAAAAGAAGAAGTTCTTTAAAGATGTTACGAATTACTTCTAGGATGACCCTTATCTCTTCAAACAATATGCGGAAATTGTCATTCGTCGATGTGTTGATGGGCCGGCAGCTTTACAAATCCTTGATGCTTACCATAAAGGACCCACCAGTGGTCACTTTGGCCCCAATTATACCGTGAAGAAAGTGTTTGACTCAGGATTTTATTGGCCCACCATTTATCGTGATGCTCACGAAATGGTTAAACATTGTGATGCTTGCCAAATACAAGGCAAGATCACACATAAAGACGAGATGCCTCAAAATTTCATACAAGAATGTGAAATCTTTGACGTATGGGGCATCGACTTTATGGGGCCATTTCCATCATCTAAAGGGAACAAGTACATCCTCGTAGCCGTTGACTACTTATCAAAATGGGTTGAAGCTAAAGCTCTCCCTACGAACGATGCGAGGGTGGTTGTGAACTTTTGAAGAAATTGTTTGCTCGATTCGGTGTTCCTCGTGCTATTATCAGTGACCGCGGGACTCATTTTTGCAATGATCAATTCGCAAGAGTCATGGCTAAGTATGGTGTCAATCATCGTCTTTCCGTCGCTTATCAAACTCAAACCAATGGTCAAGCCGAGATTTCCAACCGTGGATTGAAGCGAATTCTGGAACGTACTGTGGGAGAGCATCGTGCCGCGTGGGACGATAAATTAGATGATGCTTTATGGGCTTTCCATACCGCCTATAAGACGCCGATCGGTTGTACACCTTATCGTCTTGTGTACGGGAAAGCATGCCACCTCCCTATCGAGCTGGAACATAAGGCATACTGGGCCTTGAAGTGGGCTAACTTCGACATCAACAAAGCCGATGATCTTCGCAAGATTCAACTCAACTAACTTAATGAATTGAGGAATGAAGCTTACGAGAATTCATTGATCTACAAAGAGAAGACCAAGTTCATCCATGATGCAAGGATTAAGAACCGAGAGTTCCATGTTGGTGATCAAGTCTTACTTTTTAACTCTCGGTTGAAGATCTTCTCGGGTAAGTTGAAGAGCCGTTGGTCTGGTCCATTCACCGTCGCCAAAGTCTTTCCATATGGCACCATTGAGCTTTCTCAGCCAAATGGGCCCAATTTCAAGGTGAATGGCCAGCGCGTGAAGTTGTACTTTGGTGATCACATCTCTCATGAGATGATTCCATCCCTCACCACGTTTCCTATGAACTAGTTTTGGGTCGAGTCAGGCTCGTGACTCGGTTATAAAAAACAAGCGCTTCTCGGGAGGCAACCCGTGATCTATCCTTTACCGTTTTTATAATAAGTGTAGGGGGAGCCCCGTATGTGTTTGTTGTCTTGTTTCTTATTCTATGCAGGGATTCAAGCTTCAAAGAGCACCTCGATGACTTTTGACGACCCGTGATTCCGTGTACCCGTCTTCCCGGTTCTATCCTAAACTCTTTTGATTCACTATTTTATATTATTAAATATTAAAATAGGAATCACTTTAGTTGTCTCTTCCTTAGCAAGACTTAAACAACGTGCACAATGTCATAAATGTAGGGGAATTTACTCCCACATGCTTAAATATTGAGGACAATGTTTATATCAAGTATAGGGGGACTTCTATCGAAGTAAGTGGTCTTTTCCATGAATTTGCCCTCATTTTAACCGGATAATTGATTTTTCGACATTTTTCAAAATTTTTGATCTATTTTGGCCTAGTAGTTTTTCCTTTATTAGCGTTATTCACTTTCTTTGCTAGAATAAATTTTCAATAAAGTGGTTTTAAATTTTTCAAAGTCGTGAATATTTTGACTCAACCCGAGTTTACTTATCCAAGTTTACTCTAGCTAGTATCCTTAACGTGTTTAAGTCAAGTTTTGCTAGGCTTTTATATAAGGGACTTTAAAATGCGAAAGTCTTAACTCTCACGGGTTAAGAACAAGAACTTTTCGCAAGTTCCTATAATTGATCCTAGAGAGTCATTTATCAAGGGAACTTTAAAATGCGAATTCTAAACTTGAAAAAGTCTAAGAGTTTGCAAGATCCTATAGATGACTCGAAAACCCAAAACTTTGATTTAATTGGCTAAGCATCCACGAGTCTCATTCCTTGAGATTTTAAATTGTGGAGAATGAGAGATGATAGAGTCAATTATAAGTTTGGTATTCTTTCGTGAATTTATGTGAGTTGATTATAAGCCTATTCTCCCATCGCTTGTTAATAAATTTATCTGCAATAAATAAGGTTATACGATTTGAAAAGTTACTTAGCTTCTAGCCCAAGATCGTTTAAAAGTTTCTCGGTATTAATTAGAGTTCATAGCCAAGGCATAACTTATTGAAGCGGGATGCGAAGATTGGCGAGTCCGAAAAGGCCCTAACAAGGCATGAGGGCTACATTTTGTTGCTAAAAGATCCAAAAGTGATGTGAAGAATCATTTATCGAAAATTAATATGAAGGATCAAGACACACGACGAAAAGCAAATACTCCCCTAAAGATCATGGAGAAGTCTATCCGAAAAGACCCTAGCAAGGTATGAGGATAAATAGATCCAAGTTCTAAAAGGAGGCGGATCGTTGTATATCAAAGTCCAAAATAAAGATTGGAGAAAAATGAAGAAGTCGTGGTCCAAATATGAAGAATCTCTCAAAACTTCAAGTGAAGAAATTCCTATTATGAAGAGAAGACCATAATTTCAAGAACGTCTCTCAAGATTTGAAGTATGAAGTCGCTGCCAAATATCGGTCCGAGAAAGGTCTCAAATCGAGAAGCAAGTTATGCCAAGATATGAACTTTATGAGGTCCTGAGAAGCAGTTTTAAAGAATTTTGTCCTTTAGCTAACTATTGATTAAATCGTTCTACTTTATTTTCAGCCTAAATAACTATCGAAATAAGTCAACAATGCATCCTCGTGATCATTCAAGACAATAATAAAATATAAGATATACACCTAGGAATAAGGGAGTCTAAGTGAATAATTGGGCCACATGAATTCGTGTTAGTTTGCTAACTTATAATAACAATGATCTCGTTTTTAAGCTTGGTATGGGGAACGTGAAACTTGAGGATGATAAACGTTCATGGCAGCCAAAACCCCAAAGTAAGTTTTTGATTTCTTTACTTGTTTTGTATATATTTCTATCTTTTTATTTTTCTTATTGTTCAGTATTTAATAAAGGCCAAGGTGGGTTATTTATGATGGAAAATGTAAACCGTGCTTTAAAATTAATGCATTTCATGAGGGCATTGCAATGGTCAAGTATAGGGAATTTAATAAGTGTGAAAATACTTATCCTTTTTCCACTTACTTCCAATAATAACAAGACCAAAACATGTATTTTATGACGTAAAAGTTAGAATTATGCGTGGTTTGTGTTTTTATTGTGTTTTAGGACCACAAGACGGAAAAGGAAGAAAACACGGGCTTTCACGGGCTTTTATCGAAGAAAACGAGAAAAGACGAAGTCAAAAGATCAAGAGTGCAAAAAGAACGGAAGTCCAATGCCTATTCTGAAGATTTATCGAAGAAAAAGTCTAAAGACGGAATTTTAATGAAGTTGAAGAACTCAAGTCTAATTATAGAAGAAAATTAAAAGACGAGTTCAAATACCGAGACGACATCGAGAAAGACAAAGAACTTAGATCGAGTCGAGAAGAAAAAGAAATAAGAAAGCATACATGCATTCCCCACTCCCTATATATACCCTCCTAATGACACATTAGGAGGGTGTTAGTCATTACCTAGTTTTAATTTTCTTTGTTTTAGTTTTCATTTTAGAGAGAGAAATTGTTTAACTTTCTCTCACTAAAACTTCATCTTTTCTTTCAAATTAAGCTTTGTTTAATCTTTCTATTAGAGTTTCATTAATCAAAAGTTCAAGTTTAAGCTTTTAATCTTTTATCTCTTTCTACCCTTCTTGATTTACTTTAACTTTTTAATCCGAATATTACACTTCACACGTTTGATTTGATGATTTCGTGGTTAAAAGGTTAATCTTTCTCGTTCCTACATAAGCTCATATACGTATAGGCTATAAGCTCTTTGTGCTTATTGGATTATTTCATATTTATAGCTTATTGCATTTTCGGATTATTTAAAAAGTCTAGTGTTTTTAAAAGATTCGATTTATTAAGTTTGCTTATTTTGAGTTTTGAAAGTTGCCAAATTTATGCTTATTGAGTTGTTTAAGGTTCGGTTAAAGTAGCTTATTGTATGTGCTTATTGAGTTTTTAGCTTACCACCATTTTCGGATTAAGTTCGTTTTCATCGCAATATTGGGGGTTTCAGCATTCCAACGAGAAGCTTGGTTACATCGCAATAACCCTTAAGGGTTCTACTTTACGATAATTTGGTTTTTAACCCCTTATTCCGATCTGGGATTGCGATCGCATATTCCGACGGAACTTAAGGTTTCTATTAAGTCAAAACGCTGCCCAATTTTTGTTTGATACATTCCGATAGAAATCACTGGGTTCCGATCTTAAACATTCCGATCTGGACTTTGCGATCTAGGACATTTCGACAAGACATCATTGCGACATATTTAACTTTGTCATTCTGATGGGTATTCAGATGAACATTCCGATAGCTTTGCATTTGATTATTCCGATGGTTCTAATTTTGGTGCATTCCGATAGAAATGATTTGTTACATTCCAATAGTTTGAGCTTTTAAGTTTTAAAAGTTTTACAAAGTTTTAAGTTCTAAAATTACTTGTTAAGTTTTTAGTCAATTACACTTTACTCAACGAAAATTATTTAATTTTAGTTTAAAATTAGATAATCAAACCAAACCATCCTCTTGTTCACCAAAAGACAATTGAGTCGCACTTTAAACTGGTAATCAATTCGAAAGGACTTGGAACGAATTTATTTTATACTTGGCTAAAAACCTAGTATTAGTTGGTCGCCCTATAATCCCGTTATATTGCGATGGCGACCGTATGATCAGGAAATTCATGGAGACGTTTGTTGAGTGCTCATCATCTCCTACCTTCACTACTAGGTTTAGTTGACCCAAAGGCCACACGCTTCTCCACTAAAACCGATGAGCGGGGAGGTTGCAGGTATCATTTGGCTCTGTACCTCTGCACTAAGTTTCAGGAAGCAGTGCTCATACATTATTTCTGTTGATGAACCTCCATCGACATACATGCGATGTATGTTGTGCTGACCAATGCTTATTTCTATAACTAACAGGCCATCTGCGATGTTCCTCGCATTGAGTGGGGGAAAGGAAATGTCTTTTGATTTTGAGAATTTATGGCTCACCTTTCTGTCTGGTCCATCATTGCCATGATTCCACCATGTTAATATTCGCGCTAGCGACTTTTTGTTTATCGTCTTTTGTGGTTTCCTTGAAAAGGTGTTTCAGCTCGCCTTCCTTTACCATATTTTTGATATATTTTTGCAGCTGAATACATTCGTTCGTAGCATGCCCCGTCTCATCATGGTATTCGCAGTATCTATTACCAACGCGCTTTTCGACCGGGGTGGTCAATGGTGTTGGCCTTGGGAAACCCGCACCTTCTGATACGAGGATTTCTCGTGGGGTTAACATAAGGGGGTAAACCTAGAGTTATAATTTCGCCCCTCTCTTCTCCTTCCTAAGTAATCAAGGCCTAGAGGTCTGCCTTGCTTGTTGGGCCCTTCACTGGGCGCGCATACAGATCTATGGTCATAAGTGCTCCGTGCTACTTCTGAAGCAGCTGATTCTCCCTGTATGAAAGACCTTACCCGCCTTAGCACTCCATCGAAGGTTTCTAGCGTTCTTTCATTCAGCTTCTTTATTAGATCGCTGTTTCGTATGCCCGCTATGAAGCAAGATACTTTCAGAATTTCTGGGCAGTCTTTTATCTGAAGACACTCGCTCTTGAAATGTTCCAGAAAGTCTTCCAGGTATTCGCCCTGGTTCTGCTTTACCCTGGTAAGTGATACAGCACTCCTATCATGTCTATTCTGTTCCACATAGTTTCTTTTGAATGCTTTCCGCAACACTTCATACCCGTTGATTGTTAGTGGCGGAAGCCTATCAAACCACATCCGCACGTTACCTACGAGTGTAAAGTTGAACATGTTGCACCATAAGGGTTCTGGCCATTTTTCAATACCTGCCTGGGATTCGAATACTTTTAAGTGGTCATCCGGATCCGAAATGCCATCATAAGTTTTCACGTTTGATGGCATGCGATGCTTTCTTGTATGCGCCTCGTAAAGGCGTTTTTTTTATCTTCTCCAAGGTTTCGAGAAGCTTTGGTCATCCGAGGAGTAACACGCGCGTATATGTTTTTCCTGGAGGTTATCACTTGATCCTGACATGTTGCTTTCTGAGGATGCGGCGTGCTTCATGCACTTTGCTTCTTTTACCATCTTCTCGTGTTTAGCAACCAAAGGGATGAGGGCTTGTAGGTTATTAGCTACGTACTCCTCCATCATGCGTGCCTCCGTAGCAACGACTTCCCCGCCATCCTCTTGGAGCGTCTTTCTTTTTTGTTTATTGGGAGGAGGCTGAGTTGATTCTCGTTCGACGCCTTTTCCCCCTGCGGCGGGTAGGGGAGTTGAGAACAGCCCGCCTGTTCCGATGATTCGAGGATAGTTTACATCCCGGGTGTTTGCTTCACTGGTCGATCCAGGAGTAGCATTCACGGATGTGATACGACCATCTACCGTCGAGGATCCTTGACGGCCTTCATTCTTACCGCTTTTCGTCATTAGCTTGAGCTTAGTGTGGGTCCCACGGATGGCGGCAACTTGTTGATACAAAAGTTGGGTAGACCGAGCTTGACCCACATTATGTTTAATTTGGGGTCTTTTGGACTCCGGCTCTTGCACCAAGTGAAACTTGCTTTGAGGACCCTGCGCACTAAGCAGACACCGTTAGGCTTACCGTGGGTTTTTGACCCACGATTAGACTCCGGCATGAGAATAAGTAACCGATTTGAGTATGTAGTGTTTAGGGTATTGTGTGTATCGTACCTTTGTGGAACCTATGGGGTTCCTTTTATACCCGAGAGAGTCCTGGCTAGGCTCTCCTACTCTTGCGGCCAAAGGAAGAGATAATGACCTAAAATAGCTTGATCCTTATCACATAACCAAGGCAAGTGTATATCCCACTCCTTTAGGCGAACATATCTATATGATAGAATATATTCTCGTCTGATCCTGTCGCACTACGACAAGGACCTGGTTAAGTAATTAACCTTATGTGCGACATTGGCTTACCGGGCCTCCTGGGCTTGCACGCGAACCGCATAAGCATTCCATCCTGTCCTAATGGATGCGGGTAGTACCCGTGGGTCGGGCTATCCAGCCAAACTAGGGACTATACGTCATAAAGTCCGGTTTTGGTTGGATCATTGGACATATACCTAACCACCTTTTGACACCAATAACATCATGAATTAAAGAGGTTGTGGGTATAAGATCGTAACCATAAAACCACATTAAAGTTAATCAAAGTGTTTGAAAAACCTTTTAACACCATGATAGTTTTGACGTTTTAGAAAAGCTCCCCCTTCATAAGTGCATCGATAATCGAAAGTGTTTCGTACATGTGGGTAAGATTTAAAGTGCTTGAGTCTTATATATTCGTTTCATATATTAGATCACATTTTAATCACATTTATCCCCTATCTCTAATAAATAAAATCGTAGGATACTAGAGATACAAAATTTGATTAAAATATATCACGAAAAATAGTCTTGAAAATCTTTTGGGAGAAAAATGTGTCTTACTAATCATGAATTACGAGGAACAAATAATGTAGTGTCCAGCACACAATTTTTGAAAGATTTTGAATATGAAAAATTCTTGAAATAATTGTACTCGCACACTACATGTTCATGAACACATAAAAGATTGTTGTTGAAGTGCTCACGAACATTAAAGCCTTTTCATGTGAATAATACCAAATGATAATTACACATAATCTGTTGGATACATAAAAATTTCTTGACATAGTATATCTAACAACAATAAAAATTTGATTTTGGAAAGCTCCCCCTCGAAAATTGATCCAATTGAATTGTCATTACGAGGATGTGATCCACATTTCTCTTTTTTGGGATAGGAGTTGTTGAACACACAATTTTTGAAAGATTTTAAATAATCATTAAAAAATTCTTGAAAAAATATGTTCATCGCTTTTTGAAAAACCATTCTTTTTGGCCACATGGTTTTCTAAAGCATAAACTTGAGTTCATAGACTTTGAATGTCTTGACGAATCCACTCAAGTGTAAGAACATTTCTCTTCTTTTGCTGAGGGTAAGAGAACTAAATCGCATACTCCCCCGTGAATATAGATCCGGGTTGCCATCTGAAATTGATTACAAGCCATTGTGATGAGCTTAAAACTTTGAATGTTTTGTAACAAGCTCAACTCCGCGATAGATTGCTCTACCACGTTTTTGGAAAATTGTCCAAAAGGAGACATTTTCCTTTATTAAAAAATGGAAATAACATGGTTTGAAAATTATTTACACCTTTCATTCGAGCTTTATGTACACACTCGTGTCGTTCTTGAGCGACATTTCTGGGCGCGTCTATATTATTGATGCTAAAAGACGTGTCGAGAAGAATCTTTTTAGATTTTCAAAGATTTTTAATTTTGTATTTTTTTTCATAGATATGTACAAGTAGATGTTTGATAGATAGATCAAGTAGGAACCTTTGAAAGAATCTCCAGTCCTGCTGGAGTCAAACATCTCATACCAATTTGCCTAACTAGGTACTCAAACCTATCTTTCGATAGAGGTTTCGTAAACAAGTCAGCTAATTGGTAATCCGTTCCAACAAAGAATAATTCAACGATACCACATTCAACTTGTTCCTTTATGAAGTGACATCTGACATCAATGTGCTTCGTGCGAGAATGTTGTGCCGGATTGCAGGAGATGGCGTTTGCCGACTTTGAGTCACAATACATAGGTACTTTATCAAAGGGGAAGCCATAATCCGTGAGTTGTGTTCTTATCCAAAGAACTTGAGCACAACACGTAGATAGAGACACATACTCCGTTTCAGTTGATGACAGAGACGTGTAGTCCTGCTTCTTGGAAGACCATCCCACGAGCTTATCTTATCCTAGAAATTGTGCACCATCATCAGTACTTTTTTGAGTATCAAGACATCCTTCATGATCATAATCTGAATAGGCTGTTAGAAAGAAACCAATTTCCTTCAGATACCAGAGTCCCAAGTGAATGGTATTCTTGAGGTACCAAAAGATCCGTTTTAAGGTGATTTTCAATGAGCCTGGCTTGATATCATGCATAATAGCATGTTGCATGTGCAATATCTGGTCTACTTGTTGTTAAGTACATGAGGGACCCGATCATTGAAGGATATTTTGTTTGATCTATGAGCAATCCTCCAAGTCAGAATGTAGGAGTTCGTTGACAATGGTGTCCCAACGGGGGCACATGAGGTCATGTCATGCTTTTTGATTATCTCTTGACAATACTTAGCTTGGTTAATAAAGATACCACTTGGGGATTGGTGAAATTGAATTCCTAGAAAGAATTTTAGTTCGCCCATCACTGATATTTCATATTTGTTGTGCATTAGTTTTTCAAACCATTTTGAAAGTTTTAGGTTTGTACACCCGAAAATAATGTCATCAACGTAAATCTGCACAAGCAGGATGTCATCCTCATATTTATATATGAAAAAAGTTAGATCAATGGAACCTTTTGAGAAACCTTTGTGTTAGTGCAAACATTACGATGTTTTGTCGATATAATCTCTATGTGTTTTGTTGATGACAAACGTATAATTCGCAATACATTATATAAAATGTAAAGGTACTCGTAATCACTCAAGAATACATTTGTATACTTCTCTCCACACTTCCAAGATCGCATTCGGCATGAATCACTCAAGGTATGAATAAACATGTCATTAACCTAACTAAGTGATCAAGGATTAATATTTTCTTAAAACTTACATTTAAACTAATGTGACAAAAGATTTTAATAAACTTTATTTTTAAGAAAATGTTTTATTAAAAAGAAATGGAAATTTGAATTTGGCATATTCCATATGCCAAAAGAATATCCTGGAGGGTATAAACTACCCCAGATGGCATTTCCCCACTAAAGGAAAAAAATGCACGAATTCTAAGCCCGAGGATCCTTAAATAGACCCATGGGTCTTTATTGATAAGGATCTGCTGGTGTTTATGACCGTTGCACTTTTGCCCTATAAATAGTGGATCATTTCCAACTTTTCTTTCAACCCCTTTTTGCACAGTTTCTTCAAAAACATCTTTAAACTCCTTGATTAGTTAGTTTAGATTAATCTTGTTTTAAGATGTGATTCTCTCCTTTAATCCTCTCATCCTCTTAAGTGCAAAGAGAAGTTCACTCACACATTTGTGATGTGATTAAAGATGAAGTCTTGATGAAGATCATCCTTTCTTAGATCTAGTCATGTTCATCATTTGTTTTATTTGAGTCTTGTGTAGATCCAATGTAATTGTGAATACTTGGATTAGTCGTGTTAATCCATTGTATTTGTGAATAATTAGATTAAGACTTGTGTAAATCCATTATATATGTGTATAATTGGATTTGTGTTGTGTAGATCCAAGTTACATGTATATACTGGGATATGTGTTTTATTGAGTTGTAATAGTTGTGTCTTGTGAGTTCTCACTAAACAATAAAGTAACGTGGTTGTGTCTTTTGAGTTCTTACTAATCTATAAAGTGATGTGTAGTTGTGTCTTGTGAAGTTCTCACTTAGCTTCAAAGTGAAGAGTCGTAAAGATGGTTCTACCTTTCGATTAGAACTCGACATCTAGCGTTGTGTCGTAAAATGGTGATGTATGCAACGTTGTGAAGAATGGTTCTATCTTTCGATTAGAACTCGACATCTAGCCTTGTGTCGTAAAATGGTGAAGTGGGCGACGTTGTGTAGATTGGTCCAACCTAACATTAAGACTCAAAATCTAGCTTAGTGTCAGAAATTGTGTAAGCGACGTGTCTAGTTTTCTCTGCCTTGAAAGGAGTTTTGTTGACTAGTGAAGTAACTCTCGAGTTGGGTACTCGAGGAGTGAATTAGGGCGAAGAGGAGCTTCGTGACTGAGCCACTATAAATCATCGTGTCTGTACTTTCCTTTACATTTATGTCTTTACTTCTTAGTCTTTACTTTTATAGTTGCTTACTTGTGTTGTGTTTACTTGTGTTCATCACATAATCTAAACATCTAAGTTGCAGAAAGCTAAGGCTTAGTACGTGTGTGCTTCATGTTTAGATTATGGTCAAGTGTGCATCCTTTTGTCTAAATATCTTAGTTGTGGAAAAGCTAAGGCTTAATACGTGTATGCTTAGTGTTTAAACTATAGCTTGATGTACTCTTGATTTGATGTCTTTGTGTGTTTACTTACTTGTTGTTTACTTCTATGAAAAACACATCTCATATCTAGTCATGCTTAATTGAGAATTTGATACAAAGGATTGTCAAGGTTTATAATGTATCAATATTTTGCATTCACTGTCGGCGATTGATTATTGAGCCCACAGTTCTTTATTGATAAAGAATCGCAGGGATATTTAAGGAACCTTGGCCAGAGGATTAAACGAAATGTTTTTAAAACTTAATTAGAAACTATTCAACCCCCCCCCCCTTCTAGTTTCTACAATTGGTATCAGAGTGTGGTTATTCAAGATCTATGAAGTATATTGTACTTTAAAGCTTGGATCGATCTTTGCTCTCTTTTTCAAAACAAATTGTTTTCTATAAATGAAAACGGTTTTTAAAAATAAAGACGATCTTTGTAGCAAATTGTTCTTGAAGAGTGATTACTTATGAAATATGTTTTGTTGTATCATTCGTATAAGTTTTGGTGTTAAATAAACGTTTTATAATAGCTTGTTTTAAATCTTTTCATGTTTGGAAGTATAAAAATATTTTGTGTCATAATTAACTCTAAAATACGAGTTCTATGTGTCTAAAATGATTTATTAGAGTCCTAAGTCCTTCCAAAAAGTTACCAAATAATTTTAGTCAAAAACCCCATTTTTTCCACTGTCCACGGTTCCTTAATTGTTCCCCGAGGTTCGTTATCAATAAGGAACCACGGTCAGTCCGACTCAGATCTTTGCAAATTTTGTAAAATTATATAAAATCAACCGTAAGTCCGTAGAAGTCGTGCCACCCATCATTTCGAACGTAACTGAATCCTCTTTATTTTAAGACTACTTCCAAACCTTTATTCAAACTTTAAAATTTGGATGTTTTCTAAGTTCTATTCTTCGTCCAAAGAATTGAGTCTCGGTTTGTCATAAAACTTGTTTTTTACTCTCTTATATTAAGTTGGACATCTCTTGTTGATATATCTTTGAAAATTATATTTATAAAGTGTTGAACTTATTTAAAATTTTGAAATGGGTGGAAAACTATTTTTAAAATAAATCAAGCTATGTATACTTTGTTGTATCTAACACTCAAAACAAAGACGAATGTTTTTGTGTGTTTTCTTATGTGATTCGGACATTGTTAAGTGATCATTACTATCGGTGGTAGTGTTAATTGTTTGTCTTTTGCATTGCATATAGGATCAACATCCCTTGATTTACAAATGTTACATAAACATCTTGTATACCTTGTTATGTTTATTAACACTCTTAGGTTTGAAAGCTTTGTGAGCTTGTCAAATCTATTGATGATGGTCGTCTTACTCGATCATTGTGTTGTTAGTTCAAGTAGAAATGTCTCACTATAAAGCATGAAACACTCTTTGAAAACATTAACTATTTTCTCTTAAAGGAGTGTTAGTGGGAATCAAGAAGTTGAATATATATCAATTCATTATTCAAATTATGATTGATATCATTATCGAATCTAATTGACATTTTTTGAGTGTAGACATGATTGTGGATTCTTAATAATATACATCGGATCATAACTCACACTTGTGTTGATGATGCCATATTGAATCTACTTGTTCAAAATTATTAGACAAATTTGTTTAATAATTTCTTATAATACACAATGCAGTCGGTTTGACAACTTAGATATTTTATCCGAAATACTCAAGTAATTTACGTTGTAGTGCAATTGAAAAATGTGTCATTTCTGAAAGACCAGTCAAGAGTGTTCTAACAAATTGTGTAAACTTGTTTTATACAATTCAGTGTTATTGGCCTCAAGATCTATTAAGGTAAATAACCTTAACTAGACTCTTTTGACAAAATTTGTAATGGTACATTCTTAACCTTCATTAGGTTGTGCATTGTGTCGTCATATAATTTTTCATCCTTGCTACACTTTATTAGGCAAATGTAGGAATTACTTTTGTCTAACTTCAGAATGACTACTAGATAATTTATTGCACTAGAAATTCAATTCGAACTAACGGTGGATTGCTTCGAGGAGAAGTTGGATTCGTGTAGAACCCGTAAAAACGGTCGTGTTTTGCCTTAATTGAGCACCTCTAGTGATAGTCTCATACTCATTCTCTAAATTGATTAAATGGCTCTTCCTAAGTATGACTAATGATAGTTTACATCGATGAACTTTTTATGTCATTAGGAGTCTTTTTCTTTTGTAGCCATTAGGTTTTTGTTTGCTTTCTTCCTACATGCTAATTGAACCTATGTGTTTTACTTTGTGTGTGTTCTAGTTTTTATTGCTCTTTAGCATAACTTTATGATATATTAAACTAGAACATTAGGATTTGCTGAATTGGAAAATTCCATTGTCCACCAAAACACAACCTTTGTTCGCGGATCCTTAATTGTCTGACGGATCCATATATATATGGAACCGCAGGTACAATTATTGAACCGCGGGCAGACACCTTCAAAAATGAGTTTTCTAAAACTTACCAATTGTTCCAACACCTTTTGGAATCTTTGTTTTAAACTTTTGATCACTCCCAAAATATCTTGTGCTTTCTCTTCTTGACCCTAAGCATTCTTGCATCTCTTTTACACTAAAGCAAAATTTCTTTTTCACCAAATGAAAGCCTTGATTATCCACTATTTTCTCAAATCTCTTTCAACCTCAATTCACCAAAGAACTTAACTAATCAAATCTCTTCTATTTATAAGAAAATTGATTTTGGAAACTCTCCTTTTCATCACTTACCTTTTGTGTTCTTCCTCCATCACATGATAATGTCGAAACATGGAACATATTGCCATTGTTGTCAATATAAACATCTTGTCATGTCTTATATTTATGATGAGTTGAATTACAAGATTACCACCAAGCCTTCTCCACCAAATTCCGCTACCACTTTGTCTTCTAAATAAGAATGTGTGTTGCTTATTAATAAGACATCCAATTTAAGCAAATCTTAGAATTATAGTGTAACTAAGATTAAAATTATGCTTTTATTTTAGGCTTGTGTTTCATACATCTTTGTATGATCTTTATTCTCTTGTATTTCCTTTCATGTTTTCAACATGATTTATCTTTGGGTCTTGGATCTCGTTGTTCTTGTGATCCTTCTTTTATTCTTTATTTTCTCACTCGGTTGTCAAGGAAGGTTAGATTTAAATCAAATTCCTCTCCTAGTAAGAGTGACAACTTAAATATTTCTTTCGAAATATTCAAGTAACTTTAACTTGCATCTACAATTGTTAAAAGTTATATCTGAAGCATTGACTTTCAAGCCATTAAACAAATTATGTTAAATTGTTTGACCAAGTTATTTTATTTTGAGTCGATAATCGCTTTTAGAAACCCACTATCCATGGTTCCTCAAATGACCTAGTGGCTCATTATTGATAATGAACCGCAGACCTATTTAATGAACCGCGGCCAGTGAGTCCTTTTGTTTGTTTTTGGTATATCTCTCTCTTTGATGAGTTTTCTTGAAGATTCTTTCTTTTCTTCTCTTTTGAGTTTCTTCTCTTGTTTTCTTTCAAGATTTTACTATCACCTATGAGGTTACAGTATTCTTGAATTATTTTGTGAAGTTATCCTTAACTTCTTTGTTGAGTCTCTCTTGATTTCTTTTAATCATGCCTGTCTAAGTCGAGTCTATCTCTTCTATCCTTTCTAAAATAAGTTGAGTCGAGCCTCACCCTTTCCTCGTCATGTAATTGTTCTTTGAACATTCACAATGATTGAGAAGAGCTACAAAACTTTGAGCATGTAGTTTATCGTATGCTAAACACCATCCATCTTGGTTTTTCTCTTCTTTGACTTCTTTGATCTCTTTCTCTATATCATTGAGTCATCTTTTTGGTGTCGACATTCATACGCATCCTTGCCTATAATTTCTTATTTCTAGTATTTTTCTTAAAGCGTCGATTTATCCATTTTGGGTTTTCCTTTATTTTTGTACCTTGATTCCCGACTTAAAGCTTTTGAAGCTTTATAAAGGAATTATTTTTTGGGTAAAAAATGTCTCAGGTTTGAGATTTTTTTTGTGCTTCTTTGTTGAGAGTTGATTGCGGTTAAAATTTACAATTGATATGGGTGATTCCATAAATTCTATGTTTTTAACCCCTTGAGATAATATCTTCAATTTGTTGGATGTTTCTTTTCTACCTCTATTCCAACAATTTTGAATTGATCTTCTCAAAATCCTCTCCTTGTTTTTTTGGATTGATAGCATCGCGTGCACACTTCTTTCTTCAATGCTTGTCATTGTTTGTGCAAACGACTTGTTTAGCATCCTCATTTTCCTTTTCATCATAGTTATTATTCCTCTCTTTTCGACTATGTGGAATTGTTTTTATTGTCCATGTCATACTCTCTTTAATTTGGTATTTTTGCCATGATATTAAAGTGGAGTATGTCCTCTCAACAATTTTCTTTCTTTTATAAATTGGACATCTCTTTTCTTTCTTAGACCTCTTTATACCTTTTTTTGTCATCAAAATAAGTTGGGTTCTCTTTTCTATCTAATAGCCCTCTTATTTTTCTTAGCTTGTCACATTTTTTACACTTCTAAAATTTAAGATTGTTTTAGCTTTCTCTTGAGTCCCTCTCTTTGTACTCGAGTTGTTTAAATCTAATTCTGCTTGGGTGACCCTTGCTATATATGCTCTTGTCCACTAACTTTGTTTTGTAGGACTTTTCTAACCCTTCTTTGTAGCTCGTCATTTTTCTTGCTTTGTTGGTGCCTTAAGCAAGGGGAGCTCATATCAAGGGGGAGCATTTTTAAGAGTTCAACTTGTTACATTTGCGATCGTTGACTCACTTAAATTGCATTCATCAAACATCTTTCAAGTAATGAATTTTGGAATATCGAAGATAAGCATATTACTATGCTTGGAGTTGGTTAGCCTATGGTGATTGAAGACTTCACTAGGATGACGCAAGCTCAATATTTTTAGATGATGGGTTTATGGTTTGGATTCTCGCCTCTCAACCGAGAACTACAAGGGATGACTAGCTTTTTGGATGCAAGGTCTTTCAAAGTCGATCCTCCTCTTCTACTAATGAAGACTACTTTTCATATGCAAGCTCTCTTGACTTCAATTCTTCTCTTCCTTAAATGACGTGCAATCGATTACTACCACTTTGGATGTGTTCTCTCTCGACGTTAATTCTTCTCTTCTTCAAAGACGTTGACTACCTTTTTGATTCGACAAAGGGGGAGAAGTAAGTGTAAACGAGTAACTTATACATTCTAATATGCGTTGTGGTATACTTGTTTGTCATCATCACAAAAGGGGAGATTTTTAGTGCAAACATTACGATGTTTTTATCGATATAATATCTTTATGTTTTGTTGATTACAAAAGTATAATTCACAATACATTATGTAAAATGTTAAGGTACTTGTAATCACTCAATAATACATTTGTATACTTCTCTCGACACTTCCAAGATCGCATTCGACATGAATCACTCAAAGTATGAATAAATATGTCATTAACCTAACTAAGTGATCAAGTATTAATATTTTCTTAAAACTCACATTTAATCAAATGTGACAAAAGATTTTAATAAAATTAATTTTTAAGAAAATGTTTTACTAAAAAGAAAATGGAAATTTGAATTTGGCATATTCCATATGTCAAAAAAATATCCTTTGAGGGTATAAACTACCCCATATGGCATTTCCCCACAAAAGGACAAAAATGCACGGACTCCAAGCCCGAGGATCCTCAAATAGACCCGTGGATCTTTATTGATAAGGATTCGCGGAGACAATTAAGGATCTACGGATGTTTATGACCGTTGTACTTTTGCCCTATAAATAGTGGATCATTTCCAGCTTTTATTTCAACCCTTTTTGCACAGTTTCTTAAAAAACATCTTTAAACTCCTAGATTAGTTAGTTTAGATTAATCTCGTTTTAAGATGTGTTTCTCTCCTTCAATCCTCTCATCCTCTTAAGTGCAAAAAAAAGATCACTCACACATTTGTGATGTGATTAAAGATGAAGTCTTGAGGAAGATCATCATTTCTTAGATCTAGTCATGTTCATCATTTGTTTTATTTGAGTCTTGTGTAGATCCAATGTATTTGTGAATACTTGGATTAGTTGTGTTAATCCATTATATTTGTGAATACTTGGATTAAGTATTGTGTAAATCTATTGTATATGTGCATACTTGGATTTGTGTTGTGTAGATCAAGTTACATGTGTATACTTGGATATGTGTTTTATTGAGTTGTAATAGTTGTGTCTTGTGAGTTCTCACTAAACTATAAAGTGATGTGGTAGTGTCTTGTGAGTTCTCACTAAATTATAAATTGTTGTGTAGTTGTGTCTTGTGAAGTTCTCACTTAGCTTCAAAGTGAAGAGTCGTGAAGATTGGTTCTAACTTTCGATTAGAACTCGACATCTAGCCTTGTGTCGTAAAATGGTGAAGTAACGTTGTGAAGAATGGTTCTATCTTTCGATTAGAACTCGACATCTAGCCTTGTGTCGTAAAATGGTGAAGTGGGAGACGTTGTGTAGATTGGTCCTACCTAAGATTAGGACTCGACATCTAGCTTAGAGTCGAAAATTGTGTAAGCGGCGTGTATGGTTTCTCCGCCTTGAAAGGAGTTTTGTTGACTAGTGAAGTAACTCTCGAGTTGGGTACTCGAGGAGTGGAGTAGGGCGAAGAGGATCTTCGTGACCGAACCACTATAAATCATCGTCTCAGTACTTTCCTTTATATTTATGTCTTTACTTATTAGTCTTTCCTTTTATAGTTGCTTACTTGTGTTGTGTGTATTTGTGTGCATCACATAATCTAAACATCTAAGTTGCAGAAAACCTAAGGCTTAGTACGTGTGTGCTTCATGTTTAGATTATGGTTAAATGTGCATCCTTTTGTCTAAACATCTTAGTTGCGGAAAAGCTAAGGCTTAGTAAGTGTGTGCTTAGTGTTTAAACTATTGCTTGATGTACCCTTGATTTGATGTGTTTGTGTGTTTACTTACTTGTTGTTTACTTCTATGAAAAACACATCTCATATCTAGTCAAGCTTAATCGAGAATTTGATACAAAGGATTGTCAAGGTTTATAATGTATTAATATTTGGCATTCACTGTCGGCGGTTCATTATTGAGCCTACGGTTCTTTATTGATAAAAAACGTAGGGGTATTTAAGGAACCGCGGCCAGATGATTAAACAAAATGTTTTGAGAACTTAATTAGAAACTATTCAACCCCCCCCCCCTTTCTAGTTTCTACACTTAGGATACCAGAAATTTCGAGAGCTCGTAGTACCATGTCCTTGGATCTTGCTTTAGTCCATAAAGTTCTTTGTGGAGACGATATACCTTGTCAAAATAATGTGGATTATTGAATCCTTCAGGCTCTGTGACATAGACTTCTTCTTGCAAAGGAACGTTAAGAAATGTCGTCTTCACGTCCATTTGATAAACGAATAACCCCTTATCTGTAGCATAATCAAGGAAAATCCTGAACGCTTCCAAACGAGTCACTGGTGCAAATGATTCTTCAAAATAAATTCCCTCTTTCTTGCCATATCCCTTAGCCACTAGCCTAGATTTGTTCTTGATGATCGTGCTTTCTTCATCCTTTTTGTTTTTCCAGATCCATCGAAGGTTTAACGGCTTTACATCGTATGGTCGGTCAACAAGTTCCCAGACTTTAAGTCTTTCAAATTGATGAAGTTCTTCTTGCATCCATTAAATCCAATCATGATCACCCATGGCTTCTTTGATGTTTTTCGGTTTGGTTGTACTCACGGTGAGTTCGAACATACAAACATCGCCATCAGTTTCTAGTTGTCGTTTTGTACGAACGGGCTGTGAAAGGTTTCCAATTACTTGAACCAAAGGTTAATCTCGTGTCCAATGATGTGTTGATGGATGTCGTTAGTCAACGTATGCATATTTGATGGATCAACACGACGAGTAGAAAACTCTCCAATATCGTGTACTGATGTACCGAATGGGTTGTGAAAATCGTCTTTGTCACATAATGTATTGTTTGCTTGATTTATGTTATCCGGAGCAGTGACAGTAGTTGTGGATGTTGTAGGATCGGTTGTTGATGTAATATTCTGAGGAGGTAAATCTGCAACAACCCATGTTGAAGTAGATGAAGTTGTATCCTTTTGTCGATGATGATCGGTATCATTGTTCTTATCATGAGTGACAGCGGAAGACTTCGATACAACATGTTTCTCTCCGGTGAAGTTTTCATCAAACATTGGTCCATATAACATTTCTAACTCTTCAATTGTCGTTTCCACTGTCATATTTTCTCTTGGAATATTTTCTTGAACAAGCTTTGAACTTGATTGTTCATTGTTGTGGTCATGAGTTCCGAGTTCCATGTGGTTTTGCACAGAATTCTGTTGTCGTTGTGGATCGGGACTTAAATTGTTTTGTTCAAGTGCCATTTCTTGCAATTCATGGAATCTGATATGAATAGTCTCGACTATCAATTTTTTTCTCTTATCGTAAACTCTATATCCCTTGGACTGAGTTGCATATCCCATTAGAATGCATGCATCACCTTGCTCTTTCATTTTAGCCAGATTTTCACCATCTTGGATTATGTAACACGTACATAAAAAAACATGAAGGTGTTTGAGTGAAGATTTTTGATCATGTATTATGTGATATGGTGTCTTTTCGTGTCTTGGAATAATTAAGGAATGGTTTTATGTGTAGCATGCGGTTGACACGACTTTGGCCCAAAAGAATAGTGGTAGTTTTGAAGCGGATATTAATGTTCGAGTAGCCGCAACTATAGTACGGTTTCGTCTTTCAACAACTCTGTTTTGTTCAAGTGTTCTAGCAATAAATGTTTCATGTTCAATCCCTTCGTCTTCAAAATATTTCTTTAAAGTTGAATTCAAAATTTATGTTCCTCTATCGGTACGAACTACTCTTAGTTGACCTTGAAAACCACGTTGTATCTGCTTTAGGAAGTTAATGAGAACTTCAGGTGTTTCATCATTGGACCTTAAGATGCGAGTCCACGTGTACCTTGAGTAGTCATCAACAATTACCAAAATGTATTTCTTCCCATTGATACTTTGAAAACGTATGGGACCACACAAATCCATATGAAGGAGATCTAACCGTCCTTTTGAGCTTGGTGTAATCTTGGTCTTGAAACTAATTCGTTTAGCTTTACAAAGCTTACAAGAAGAACAAAGAATATATTTGATGAATTTCAAGCTTGGAAGGCCTCTCGCAATATTTTTCTTGGAAAGCAAGTTTATGATATCAAAATTGAGATGAGAAAGACGTTGATGTCATAACCATGATTAGGTCGTTGAAATGAAATTGTGTAGAGATATGTACCCCGTGAACCGGTGAGTAAATCATTCCTATCACAATCTCGAACAAAGCATGTCTTCTTTCTAAAAGCAACCTCCAAATTCGCATCACATAATTGACCAATCGAGAAAATATTGTGATTGAGCCCTTCGACGTAGTATACCCTTTTGATTGTGATATTCGCATGAACCAAATCTCCATATCCTAGGATTAGTGCAAATTGATTATTTTCGAATCGGACCGTTCCCCAGGAACTTCTCAATGAAGTTAATTAGAAGCTTGAGATTCCCCATCATATGCTTCGTGCATCTGGAGTCGAGTATGAAGAGAATTATTTCTATCACCTGTAGAAGATTTAAAACACGATGGAGCATTTGCTAAATTGGATTTCTTGTTAGGTGTGATTTTTGAATCATTAGTTTCCCTAGTTTCAACACTTAAAGGCACACTAACGCTCGTTATCACATTTTCTGTCATGACCTTAGGCACCCATTTATATCCTGGAGGACATTTATTAGCAAACCACCATTTCCAAGACTTGCTAGTAGACTCATATAATTCCCTAATTATTCTTCTAGCGTTTTTAGTAGCGGAGTTTGATGCAATACTTTTCTTAGGGGGGGGGGGGGGGTTGCACCAGAATGGTTCACTTTGCTTCTGGGTATACTAGCACTAATAGGCACCACAATTTGCTTCTTAGTTATAGTGTTTACGCCATTGACATTATTCAAAGCACACTTAGCATGATTAGCATTAGCAACACTTTTTCCACATTTAATACAAACAAACTTAACATTCAAAGCATTCAAAGCAGTCAAAGCATTAACATCATCATTACATGCGATTACATACATTTTACGCTTAGAAACGTTAAAATTCCTAGGGTGGTCTTTTACTTTCTTCATCCTCCCTTGACTCTTGTTTTGCCAAATCTTATCATTCATTTGAGTGCTCTTAAGCTGAGGCCGGCAAACACTAGCAGTGGGGACTACGTCTGTAGTAAAAGATACACATCTATTAGTGTTTCTAGAAGTCTGAGTCAATTAACTATCTTTTTTTTGTGGGTTTAGTAGCCAATCTATACATCCCTGGTTTAATCACATTTGTGTTCTTAATGCTTTGTGCTCGAATATTCGTTTTGGGATGAATCTGTGGTAACCTTTCCTTTCCATCCGTCTTGGGGGCAAACCAAGATTTTGCAAATGACGAATTTGAGAAAGAAGATGGTTTTCCCAAGACAGATGGTTTAGTCACTTTGTATGCATTGGGTTGTCTAACAACGGTTCTCACAACTCTAGGTTCCACAATTTTTCCACCCATCTTAGCAATGAGTTTCTTCAACTCTACTATTCCTATGTCCCTGTCTTGTAACTGAGCTTTCAAATCCGTAATTTCCATACTCTTTTCATTCATTTCTCGAAATGATTCGGATAGTTTTACTTGGAAGTTATTATCATTTTGAAAATTGCCGATTTTGTTTTGCAAAGCAAGTTCAAGAGAATGACAATGTTTTTGAAGGAAATCAGATCGGTGTTGAAGTAACGTAAACACCTTTTTATCAACATTTTCTTTTTGTTTCGAAAGCTCAGTTTCAAGACGTTTACACTCTTTGATCTTATCAAGATATTTGCATGGAAAATCAGAATATTCATCTATATCAGCACAAGATTTAACAGCAACACACAAAATATCTTTGGAGAGACATTCTTGTAAGAGTAGATCATATTAATTTGAAAACTCTGATTTTTCAATTTGAAGTTCATCAATTTCTTTTTCAAGAGACTCAACGTATTTCATATCATCAAACATTTCTAACAAAATTAATCTTTCAAATTCAAGAACATTTGCTTTCGTTTCCGCTGCAATCGGTATCAAAAGTTCTTTCACAAGCATAGTTATATCGTGAGGAATCTCTTTTTTCCAATTATCATTTTCACGTTTTTTCCAGCCTCTTTCAACAATTGATTGAAAATTGTCAATGTTATGTTTAACAATACCAAGTGCTTGCCTACTCTTGCTATTAGAAGCATCACGAGGCAGGTACCCAATATATCTAGAAACGTTAGATTTCTTAGTGGCAGAAATTCTTTTCCATTGAATTCTTCTTTATTTACTTTCAAAAAACAATTATGTTGGAAATATGTTTTTATAGTTAGAAAGTCTCGGTCACTCCAACAATATAATTAAGGGCTCGTAGTATAGTTTTAGTAACATTTTATGTTAGCCCGACCCATGAGCATGTTCATGGGCCGGAGGCCCAAGTCCACTTATGGACTTGGGTATATATAAACATCAACCTCACTTGTTAGATCATAGATTACCAATATTCTACAATTGGTATCAAGAGCCATGGGATGAAATAGAGGTGTGCTTTGTGTTGTTCATGGTTGTTTAGTTGTGTTCGTGAGTTTTGATAGATTTTTACCCAAGTTTCAAAAAAATTTCTTGTTTTTGGTGTTCCAAGTGATCTACATATCTCCTACATTGTTGTGGTAGAGATTTGGGTGCCTTGGATTGGTTAAAATCACGAATTTCTAAGCAAAAATATCATTTTTATTCACTTATTACGAAATCAGTCAGATTATTGCGGAATCTTGGCATAAAGAATTTTCGCAATAACTAGGGTATCTGTTATTGCGAAGATACAAGTTTTCAATATTGTGAACACTTCAATTTCATTATTGCGAAGATTCAGTTTTTGTGTTATTGCGAAGATACAAGTTTTGAATATTGCGAAGACTTCAATTTCATTATTGCGAATATTTAGTTTTTGTGTTATTGCGAAGATACAAGTTTTGCATATTGCGAAGACTCAAGTTTTTGTTATTCCGAAGATTTGAATTTCCACTATTGTGAAGTCCTCATTTTAGTCACTGTGAAATCTGTTACTTTGAGGGTATTGCGAAATCTTAAACAATTTTTTCACTACTTCGAGGATTTTAGACTTTGCATTTATTTGAAGACTTTCACAACAACACACAACCAAATGATAATATCATACTGGTTTCAACAACCACAAACACTTTACCTTTATTTCATTGTTCGATCATTTGGTAATCTTTCTTCAAGTGATCAAAAATGAATCATCATTCATTCATGCCTACAATGACATCGCTTACTGATCTATCTATCATATCGGATACCGATACCCGTCCACCGTTGCTTATCAAAGAGTTATTTGAGGCATGGCAAGGTCAAATGAATTCATACATTCTTGTTCGACCTAGTGGGAGGCTTATAATCAAATTCATTGAGCAAGGCCACTTGATTGGGGCACAATTACTGGAGATAATGTGACTCGGCCAATAGAATTTCATAAGTTAACGCAAGCCAACCAACTAATTGCCGATGCGGATGAAAAGGTTGTTCAGACTATTCTTCAAGCTCTTCCACTTGATATTTATCAAATAGTAAGTCAACACAAGATAGCAAAGGAACTATAGGATCGTTTGACGGTTTTGCTACAAGGGACTTCACTATCTAAGCAGGAATGAGAGAGTCAACTTTATGATTTGTTTGATAGGTTCACCTACACTCCAGGGGAAACTCTTCATGACTACTATTGGAGATTCACTACATTGATGAATGATTTGAACACTTACAATCTCATGATTGCTTAATTTCAGATGAATACCAAGTTCCTGAATACGTTGCCTCCAGAGTGTAGCCACTATGTCACTGATGTTAAATTGGTAAGGGATTTGCACAAGTCAAATCTAGATCAACTTTATGCTTTCTTGCAACAACACGAGAAGCATGTGCTCATGAAACGTATGTCTCAAGGATCTAATCCCGAACCATTGGCTTTAATGGCAAATCATCCAATGTTGTCATATAATAACATATCTCATGCTATGGGACAACAATCTTCTTATCAGCCCCTATATCAAAACCCAAGTTATCCACAGTACTCGATGTTACCACAACCACCTACATTACATCAACAATATCAGCTATCAGCACCATCATCACAAAGAGACTCACATCTATCACCTTATGCTCAGCAACTATACTCTTCTTATCAACCACCTACAACTCCTGCTATCACATACCATCAACCTAAAGTTCTTCAACCCAACTATTCACAAAATGCCAGTACTTCCTCAAGTGTTTATCAAGCTCCACCAGCACACCAGTTCTGTACTGTGATGATGAGGTTCCAATTCCCGAATTCAAACAAGGTGATAATCCTAATGACGTGCTAGCTGCCATGTCTGCCTATATCACTCAAACGTTGAACAGACGAGGTTACAGAGGACCATCCTTAACAAATAATCATTTGAGAACCTCTTCTAACTCTCGTCAACAAGCTACAATTCAAGACGGTAGGGTCATGGTTCAACCACTTCAGAGGAGACCAAGTTCATCAAATACTGGTGCACGCACATATAACACTGCTCCAAGGGGAAATACTACTGGCAAGGTGAAGATGATAATATGCTACAACTGCAAGGGGGAGGGACATATGGCTAGGGAGTGTAAGCAACCCAAAAGTAGAAGGGATGCTTCATGGTTTGAGGACAAAGTGATGTTGGTCAAAGCTCAAGCAAATGGCCGTGAGTTAGATGAAGAGGAGTTATAGTTTCTTGCGGATCCAGGAGTTGCAGACAATGTGGGACTCACAACGGCTTTCACTCAAAATGTAGCATATCATGCAGATGATATCAATGCATATGACTCCGACTGTGATGACTTCAACACCGCCAAGGCAGCTCTTATGGCAAATCTCTCGCTTTATGGGTTTGCCAAATCTCTGAGGTACCAAGTACTACCATTGATACTAGTATTCTACCATATCAAGTTGGGCAAGAGTCTCAGTATCCGGAAGAGCCTCCGGTGGTTAGTAATTCAAACGAAGAGACAAACAATGATAGAAATATCAACGCAAGTCCCCAGACTTTGAGTGAAACACAACCTTGAGCTATTACGAATACAAATTCTCCTACTCAACAAGATTTGGTGATGGTTTCGGCAACCATGCTTGGACAAATGAATACTGCGTCCTTGAAACCCTAAGTGTTAATCAGACCTCATATGTCGAGCTTGCTTTGTACAAGGAAAAGGTTCAAACCTTGGAATTAACCCCCTCGACCAATACCTTAACTAATCCCAAATTTGATGGGTTTAGAAAATTTCAAGATGTGACAACCCAAAACCGAGGTTATTGATTAATCTTATTTTACGATTATTTTTGAAATTTTTGGATGAGTTTGAACGATATTTATTTTTGGAGGTTTAAGTTTAAACCGATGTTGGAAGGTCTATATTTAATATTTATTAAGTATAAGGAGTATTAGCAAGCGTGATGTCGATGGATGCCAAATATTTTACATCTTATTGTCGGTTGTTCGATTTTTATTATTTTTGAGGTTTTATTTTAAATGACGTGTTAAGTCGAGTCGAGAGTCGATATTATTATTTTTGAGGTACGTTTTAAATTTTTAAAAGTATCTTTATGAAACCCGAGCCCCGTAAATATTTTAAAAATTGACTAATAGTTATTTCCCGCTTTTTAGCTAACTATTTACATTTTTAGCCACAACTTTTACTAAATTGCAACTTTGGTCCCTACCCCACTATATATAAACTAAAAACAAACACTTAAAATTTTCACTATCACTACTACAAAAAAGTCCATAGAGACTGGTCCAAAAAGGCAATGGAGACTGGTTTTGTAGGACGTCTCTATGTGGAGGATCTCCTTGCTCGAAACATAAAGAGACTGGTTTTGAAACCAGTCTCTATTAAAAGAATAGACACTGGTTACCTTCATAAAAACAAGTCTCTTTAGAGATTGGTCTCCATACTAATCTCTAGAAAGCGGTCTTTTTAAGAGCATCTAACCAGTCTTTTTATGGAGTAAAAAATGTGTTTTTTTTAAAAAACCACTCTCTTTTTACTTAATTCTTTTAAAAAAAATTGGAATTTTTATTAAATTCAAAATTTTACAAATTTAACGCTCTACAATGGAATAATGTAAATACAAGAATTATATAAAAAAACTAAATTAAAGGACTTGAATTGTCATAAACAACAAATGTATGTAAATAAAGAGAACTTTATTAATTGGAAGGATTAAAATTGTCAAATACATATTTCGAATCAAATTTGTTTTTATTTAACTTGTCGCCACAATTGAACCAAGCTCCAACAATCGCGTTCAACTCTTTCTTATCCAACCAAGGGAATTAAAAGCTATAACATTGGCTTGTGGAAAGAGTTGTTAAGGATACTAACGGATACTAACACAACTACTATAGCTTATTGATACTATCAAACCCATTACGCTCCCAAATAGACATCAAACCCATTATCCAAACGCCCTAGTATGACAATTTAAATCTAAATCCAAACACTCCTAAAGCTGCCACAAAACCACTTACCAAACACCTTTTTGGCAGATTTATACACACAAACAACCACACTAGTTTACAGAAATTTAAAATACAAAATGCCTGACACAACTAAGAACTGTGTGACATATCATATGGCAAATGTCAAGAATGAAAAATGACATGACAGCCATCTGCAAGTGTAGATGTTAACTAGAATAACTAAGATCTACTATATACGGGAAGAAAATAGCTTACAGCTGTGATAGGTATCTCATGAAAGTCAAACCAAGAAGGCATCACAGAACCATCTGAAAACCATCTGAAAGAGTAGGTAAGATATCAGATACCATATAAAAGCTCCAAATTCAATATAGACTACACAGCTTCATCATCTGACAGACTTCAATACATTTAAACACAAAAACTATGCTGATAGAGAAAAAGTACTAGCAGAGTCAGATAATAAACCTATTACTACACGATTACCTAGAACAGAATCTAAGGAAGTTTTTCGAAGAAACTATAGTATGAGATATTGAGATATACTTGTCTTCTCAGCTCGCGTCGAATTGAAATCCGATTTTAATGTTTCGACTTAATTGTTTTTGGTTAATACAAGCGAATTTGGTATTTATAACTACTTTCGACAAATTTATAAATGACACAGAAAACGAAGTAAAACTCTCTTATAATATACTACTATTATTATAATGCTAATCTTATACTAAAAATGAAATAGCTAAAAAAAATAAATTAATAAAATCAACAACTTTTAGAACTAAAACCTACGTAGGAGATCAAAAAGAAATATGCTATAAGACATAGCAGACTTGATTCAAACGATTTTGTGAAAAAATCTTATCTAAGTCACTATCTAATTCAACTTCTTTTGAAGTCTAAGTAACGCAGCCAAACTTACACTATATGAACCTTAAGCTATCTAACTAGGTAGCATTTACGAAGCTAGAATTTAAACAAATCAATTGAGCTATGTATCTAATCAATAAAAAACATATCAACTCTAACATTTCAAAAACAGAATTCAAGTGAAAACAACCTCTAAAATATCCTAACCAATTTGTAATTGAACTGCAACAACTTGACTGTTCTTAATCCTATTATGAGTACTTAACTAACTGATTTGACTTGTTGAATGAACAAAGCTGGCTGACTTAACAGACTGACAGACTGACTGGACTTAATAGACTAACTGGACTTAACAGACTGGCTAACTGGCAGACTGACTGGACTTAACAGACTGGCTAACTAGCAGACTAACAGACTGACTAGACTTAACAGACTGGCTAACTGGCAGACAGACTACTAACAAACAGGACTTAACAGACTAACTAACAGACAGAATTTAACAGACTAAGTAATAGACAGGAACTTAACAGGTTTGGACTAACAGACTGGAACCTAACAGGTTTGGACAAACAGATTTGGACTAACAGACAGGAACTAACAGAGCTGGACTGACATTGTAACGCAATTATTTTAAACAGAATACAATTTCGCTACTTGCAGATGACATTTACTTTTGCTATAACCATATTTATTTTTGTTCGAAAAAATTCAAAATGAGTAAAGGACTTCGGATAGCAGGAGTAAAAGACCACATAACATAAACTCAAGCACACAATCTAATCCAAGTCAGATTGGAACATAGAATAAACAAGAAAGTTTGCTTCATTACTATAAGCAATAACCAACAATGAAAATACCATCTTGGATTGATTTATCATTTCAACGACATACATGAACTTAAGCTCAAGCAAAACAGAAGTAAACAAATGTCTAAAAAGCACCCTAAAAGATCAACAACATATTCATCAAGTCAAAATAAACATCAAAAGAAAGCATCTGAAAAGCATACCTGGCAATGCTCCTCTGATAATGATTGGTTAGAACGAATAATTTGATGGAGATCGGTGTCCATGAGCTCAACATCATTGAAAGCCATCCTCTCTGGAGGTCGAATTATATCTCGAATTGCAACGACCTACATGAAAAAGGAACCGGGCATCGTCAGTCACAGAAATTCACACCAACAGTTGAATCTGATGATTCCTTAATTCTCAAAATTTATTTTCACAAAACGAGGAGTCAATAACAATAGACGTGAATGTAAATAACTTAGTCATGTTGTGAGCCAAGCTCAGTAATTTGGTTTTGCGTTAAAAAGCGGCACTGCGACGAAGTAAAGGTTATACTGCACTCACGTAATAACTAACACGCACACAGGAAACAAAAACCTTGCGTCATAATTAGAGGTGGCAAATCTTGCCCATTTAATAACTTACGGGCGGTTTTAGACAGTTTTTTAAAATGAATGGGCGTTTTTTGCCCCAACCTTTTTTGTTTATGGGCGGAATGGGCGCAGATTAATCTAAAATGGGCTAAATGGGCGAAACTTGATAAATGAGTGGGCGAATTTCGCCCAAACCTTTTTCTTCCCGTTTTTTTTTCTTTCTTTCTCGATATCTGCTTCTCAACCTTTTTGCCCCAATCTTTTTTTGTCATGTCTCCATTACAGCAGGTAAAAACGTCTTTTAAGGACATGAATCAAATTCAATTTAGAGTTTTATTAATCCAATCATTTTATACACAATTAGGATTGTAGTTTCAATTCAGTATATGTTTTATTTTATGCTTTCAATTATAACATTAAATTTAAGGGTTTTAAAAGATTAACCAAAGGGATATATGGGACTGAATTAAAGCGTGCTTTTTTTATGCTTTTACTCATAGCTAGATGTGTTATTCTGACCCTACATCAGGCACACACACTGGTTCATAGTTTCATACTGCCTAATCCTTTATTTTTCATATTTGACACACTACATGTGAGGTGTGGGAGAATGGAAGTGGCTATGAAGTTTTTTTTGACAGGATCAGTGTAAAAGAGGTTGCGACATGGAATGCTATGATCTCGGGGTATCCACAAAATGGTTATGTAGGTGAACTTGAAACTGTGAGCCTAATCCACAAAATGGATAAAGAAAATACACCATAAGCCATAAGAAAAATGGCAATCAGTTTCAGCAACAAATCAATGAAACACGTTCTGTATCATGATGCTTATGAAGGAAATCCATTGCTAAAACTGGTTTTATCAGTAATCTAGTTATTCAAACAACGAGTTGTTTTGTTTCGGGATTTTTTTTATAAGATAACCGTTTAAGCCCGCGCCCGTTTGGCCTGTGCCCGTTTTGCCCGCGCCCGTTTGTGCCCAGGCCCGTTTGTGCCCGCGCCCGTTTCGCCCGCGCCCGTTTCGGCCGCTTCCGTTTCGCCGGGTGCCAGTGCCCGCCCGCCCATTTTGCCACCTCTAGACTCATAATAAACTAGCTAATTTGAGAGAATATGGTATCAAATTTCAAGTATAAGCTGAAGTGATAAAAGATCTTAAAGCAACTAGCTAAACAGATTGAAAATAAGATAAGACTGCAATCGCCAGACTAGAAGTATAACTATAATTCATCCACCTAGAAACTCCAAAGCTACATTATTAATCTCAAATTCCATTGGCGCAGTCTGTTTGGACATAATAAATAATCATAAGATGATCAGAGTCCAATCCTAAATTTCTTATGCAAGAAAAAGATGTACCCATATCAGGCATTTGACTAATTTTCACTTTTAGATTAAAAATCATAAGTGGCTCACATAGGAGTCGACCAAGTTCTAGCCGTAATTATCCTCTCGTTGGCTTTCCATCCCACACAGGTGTTAGTAACCCTAAATCTCAGATCCAGAACTTACAAATTGTAACAAACACAAAAAAAACATTGGGTTTATAAACATCAATTAAATTTAGCTAAACATACACATCCAAACACACCATTATAATCATAAAACTAAATCTAAAAAATGTGAAAATATGAGAATACTCAAATAGATAGTTTAATTAGAACATACCTTTACTTTCTAATCTTATGTTAGTGGGACGTGCCGCCGATGAACTAGCGGCATCGGATAAATAAATCTGCATATGTATCTTGATATCCATCTTTGTGATCTGGTGAGAGAGAGAGAGAGGAGAACACAAAGATGGATAAAAAAGAGCTGAGGTGTATTCGGATGAAATTATGATTTTGGGTTTAAAGTTTTGGGTGAAATAGATGGAGGGATAATTCCCGCTTGTTAGTTTTAAGTAAACTGAAAATAAAGTTTTGGGTTAAAATGTGTACAAACACTGGTTTTTTTTATAAAAAATGGTGTCCATAAAACAAACACATAGAGACATGTTGTTACGTAAAAACCAATGTCTTTACTTTTATAAAAAAGACTGGTTGCATCTTAAAAACCGGTTTATTTAGAATTCACATTATGAAGACTAGTTTTTTTCAAGAAAACCAGTTTCCATGCATTCTCTTCCCACCAGTTCTGGTCATTGAGACATACTTTTTCATAACCAGTCTTTTTAAGGGGGTCTCTTTAGCGTTTTGTGTAGTAGTGTATCTCTCACTACTACACAAAATGCTAAAGAGACCTCTTTAAAAAGACTGGTTATGAAAAAACATGTCTCTATGACCAAAAATGGTGGGAATGGAATGCATGGAAACTGGTTTTCTTGAAAAAAACCAGTCTCCATAATGTGAATTCTAAAGAAACCGTTTTTTAAGATGCAACCAGTCTTTTTTATAAAAGTAAAGACACTGGTTTTTACGTAAAAACATGTCTCTATGTGTTTGTTTTATGGACACCATTTTTTATAAAAAACCCAGTGTTTTTACACATTTTAAGACATTGGTTTTTAAAAAACCAGTCTTGTTTTATTTTAATAGATTGTGGTTAATTTTTTTTAAACTTAAAATCATAAGGACTAAACGGTACATACTTGTATTAAAATTGTATTAATTATCATTCGAAATCCATTTTTGAGCGTTAATAAACTTATTGGATTTGAAAACATGACATATTATGCAAAATTTGAAAAATCGCACAATATACGTACCGACACAGTTAAAATTTAATTTTTATATTTATATGGCATGAGATATTTAATTAAAATGATTTTTAGAAAAGCATGAAGACTATAAATACTGGTTTTCTAGAAAAGCATAGTCTTTATAAGTTGAAATGTATAAAAATTGGCCGAGTAAAAAAAACCTGTCTCTATAGATAGAAAAAACTAAAAATTCTTAAATGACCGCCCCGCTTTTCTGAAAAGTTTTCATAATTAAACCCAAAATTTTGATTTTCCAAAAGTTAACAGCGGGAATTATTCAATTTCACCCCAAAAATTTAAACCGAAAATTATTTCACCTTATTTTCCTAAAACCTATATTAAAATACATCTCATCTTTATCTTCGTATCTCCTTCTATGTCTATCATCTTAACAATCATAACAGATCTATAATATTCAAAATTCATGTCACTGAATCACTGATATTTTTTATCCGGCAAAACACCTATCCATGGTAATTTTTCTTCCCGAAATGTAATCCAAGTTCCTATCAAGTATGTCTATTTCCTTCTTTGATTCAATTCACTATGCTAATTGGATTTGTTAAACCTTAATTTTGTAATTCATGTTTTAATTGCGGGTTTCTTTTGATATAGAGTTTAACAACATATTTTGTGTTCTAATTAACGAATAAGAATTTGAATCTTTTGCATCTCATTGTTATTTCCCTATCATTTTCATGTATAAATAATAAACTATATATTATTGCTATCTATATGAACATTAAATGTTTGCTAAAGTGCCTCAATTACATTAAATATTGATACCGGATGCTTCATATTGGGGGTTTTGCTACGATGATTCATTAAAGGAGTTTCGCTTACTTGAATTTCATTTTAATGATTGTGTTATTTGAATGTGTTTTTTGTGGGTTTCAGCATGATGCTTCATAGTAGAGTTTTTTTTATATGATGATTCATTTTAGGGGTTTTATAAATTTCAATCTTCATATTACGATTTTGTTAATTTTGTTTTCATTTTGCTGTTATTCTATTGTTACCCAGTTGCATTAGATTTGATTAGTACAATTGGTATATATACATAGAGTAATTGACTATTATTTATCCTAAGAAATATATAATTTGTATTAGTTAGTAAATCGAAGTCAAGCTTCACATGTTTCTCAATGATATTCATTTGGAACTAAAATTCAATTTCGGCTCTATGCTTTCTAATAACCTGTCATTATATAAGCGGAGACAAACCAGAACACAACTGATAATCCTATTTGACATTATGGCAACTATTCAGATCGCTAATTATTTGACATGATATCGCTAGTCTATCTGCCTAGCCCCGTTTTGACCAAAATCTATTGCTTAATCCTCACATCTATACCCCTATATAAATTAATAAATATCATGTTTGCATTAAAAAGTATACACTATGGAAGATGGACTTCCAGTGGTTATGTTCTATTTCCTTGAGCGTTTATCCTCTTAATTATTTATTCTCCTTCATTAGTATCTCTACTAGAGCAATATTCTTTGTTTTGATACTAATGTTGTAATTTTTGTTGTTATATGCAGATGTGATCTTTTTGTATATGCGACGTAGCATGATAATGATGACACGAAATCCCACATAACGGTGGTTAATGGAAGGATTGTTATCTTACCTATTAGTTAGAGGTAAGTTATTTGTATATGCTCATTGGAGTCAACTATATTATTGCAATTTCAAATGTCTCTACCTGATTTAAGGCTTGACATGTCTTTCAGTTTTTTAGGTTTGGCAAATGAACCATGCATATGAATATTGAGAGCATGAAGTTCGAGTATAATTTAAACATGACTATGTTGCAGCATCCTCAACGCAACTCAAAAGAATTTTGTATTGGGCCTGTCTATGGGCCTGCCCCACACATAATAGGAACCTCTAGAAACAAAAGGTTAGTCGAGGCTCAATACGTGGATAATTTGGCTGATACTTAGTGACCTCAATATCACAATAAAGGTAGATTTCTGAATCATGACTAATATTCTTTACAACTTTTCTAACAAAAGCTAAGTAGATTCCCTTTGAAACGTCGTTAGTTTGTAGACCTACATATCTATATATCTTTGTCATTACTTAACCATTAAATAATTGCTTTTCTTTAAAATATAATTTTTTTGCATGCTAACTATAAGTTTAAAGGGTATGTTACTTTTGTAGGATACTTATTATTGAGTGGCAATGGAAATTAGATGTCTAACACTCATATTACTGACTTGGGTAGCGACCTGCTACAATTGTACAGTTTGATACCACCAAAATCAATTTCTTGCTTCGGGTAATGAGTTGTTGATTGAATATATGGATATAGATAACACCAGTTTGTTGACAACCATTGATGCAGAAGGTGGTTCACCCGTACTTACATAATACTTTCTTCCAATTATTATCTTTCCGATACACATTTTCACTTGATACTAACCACTGCAATACTTCCGATCTGAGCACCTCCATGAAAATTAAGTCCTTTTTATTACAAGTTGTAGAACGTGAAAATTGCGTATGTGTTCATTGTATGTTAGAAATAAAAACGGATTTAAGTTCAGAGTGGTGTCCTATTTACAATACTTGTTGCAGGAAAGGGAAACAGGTGGCCCAGTTAGCTTTCAAGTTCTTTTTGAAGATACACACTCACAAAAAGGTGTCTACATTAACCAGAAGGCACAAAAGCTTGGGGTATGTTTCTTTGTCTCAATAAAATTAAATGCAATGTTTTGATTTTCTCTTATTTGCTAGGCTGTAAGTGAGTAGTTTGCTTGTTTTCGATGTTTGGCTATTTACATATATGTTTGGTTATTTTAGCTGCAGTTAGGTTGTTTTTATGTTAGTCTAAATATTTTGTATACTTCTGTGTAACAGAATGCCTACAAGGATAAGAAAGAGTTGAACGCGATTGTTGGAGCTTGGTTTACATTGTGGCGACAAGTTTAATAAAAACAAATTTGATTCGAAATATGTATTTGACAATTTTAATCCTTCCAATTAATAAAGTTCTCTTTATTTACATACATTTGTTGTTTATGACAATTCAAGTCCTTTAATTTAGTTTTTTTATATAATTCTTGTATTTACATTATTCCATTGTAGAGGGTTAAATTTGTAAAATTTGGATTTAATAAAAATTCCATTTTTTTTTAATAAAAACTGAGTAAAAAGAGACTGGTTTTAAAAAAACACATTTTTTACTCCATAAAAGACTGGTCAGATGCTCTTAAAAAGACTGCTTTCTGGAGATTAGTATGGAGACCAATCTCTAAAGAGACTTGTTTTTATGAAGATAACCAGTGTCTATTCTTTTAATAGAGACTGGTTTCAAAACCAGTCTCTTTATGTTTCGAGCAAGGAGATCCTCCACATAGAGACGTCCTACAAAACCAGTCTCTATTGCCTTTTTGGACCAGTCTCCATGGACTTTTTTGTAGTAGTGTCTCTCTCTTTCTCTCCATTTTGTCGAAACCCTCAACACACCCAAAACGCACATTCAATCAATTTTATCTTGAGTTTGAGGTTGAATCAAACTAAACCAAGGATAGACCCACTCTTATAATTGCATAAGGATCATATTGGTGTAAGAATTTCTTACATGCAAGCACATTTTTTTTTCTTGATGTTGGTAGGTAGGAGCTATGATCATGCATGGCATTTTCATGATGATCCATGGTGATTCTTGCTAAAAATCTTGTTAAAACTTCATTTTGATTTAAAGATTTTATTTTGATTATGATTTTGATGTTATGGTTGATGTATGATGATATTAGGGTATAGAAATGACCATTTTCATGGTTGGTTTTTATCAAAAAGTTGATTTTATACAAGATTTTTATAGTCATTTTATAACAGTAAGTAAAGTATAAAATCCGAATTTTTATGTTTTGAAAATGGCTTAACTTATAGCCTAGGGTTTTAGATAATTTTCTTAGCTTCGATTTAATATAAGGTAGAGCTTCTAGCTCCAAACGAGCGCGAAGTTATGATGTTTTGAATGATCGTGTACCGGGAGACGAGTATCGGCACTACAAATAGTTGTTGTCGATATTTGGATCGAATCTCGGGGACTCTAAATGGATGTTTTGAAAAATTTAACCTACTGATAATGAGGTGTTTACTTATTTGGTTGATTTTACTTTAAAACCCGAGTGTCGGTTTTGTAAACGGAGTCGTTTAAATAAGTTAAAACGGTTGTATGAAAAATTAACGTAAATCTGTCCGGATTTTGTAGTTTGAAAATGAGTTGGGTAAAGTACGTTAAAAGTAATTTCATTTGATAAACTTGTAGGATTACTTTCTATATATAGTAAGTTAGTTTATCGAGTCGTTTCACAAACGGTTGACGAGTTTAAAAGGGGTAAATAAGCTAGTACATGTAGTATGTACCGGCGGACTTTGTAAAAAGTGTAAAATGGTTAAGTAAATGTGTAGTAAAGTATAATGAAGTTATTTATATTGTTTTCTCTCGAGTTTATCGTGACTTTATGAGTTTGAGTTTGATGTTGTTATGTATGATTTATTTCTCGATTCATTATTAATGAACGCGCCTTATTTGATAGGTAGCGGTTCTCGTGTTTGAAAGGCATCCATTATCGTCGACGATCATCTCGCTAGATCTCTTATACAAAGGTGAGTCTATAGCCTCGATTTCTACTCGTTTTAATGATTTTAAATACCCGCGAGGGGATACATGCAATTTGAAAATAAATGAACACAAGTCATGAGTAATTGTTGGACCCGAATGTTGCCTAAAGTTGATTTCATTGTATTGAGTAACTTGTTGCTAAAGACCCTAAATTCATGAGCCGTTAACTATCTTCTGACTTGATGTTGTGAGTCGGGAATAACCGCTTATTCTAATGATAGTACTATTGGGTTGACCACCCTATCTGAGACCAGGGCATTACGTTGAGTAACCCGCTGGGAAGGATAATTTTACGTGAATAAGATTGTGGTATTCTAGCAACTGATACCCTAGAGGGGTAATGGTTTTATTCTAGTCATGCCGGCATTTGGTGTGGGTGACTATTTGGTTAAAGGGTCGGTGTCATGAGCTTAAATACAATGTTTGTTTAATAATATCATTATTATTACTGCCTTGAATATAGATTATGTGTACGACAATTCTATAAATGATTATGATTGATTTTCTTCTTGTGTTCAAATGTGATTTGATAAACCTATAGTCTCGCTCAACATTATTGTTGACTCATTTTATGCATGTATTTCAGGTAATAGGAAGTGATGGAGCAAGGAGCTTTGCTGTAGAGGTTGTGGCTTGGCTTTTGGAAGAATGTTGGTCTAAACTGTTTCTACCTTTTAATGTTGAACAATTTACTTTATGTTGATGTACTGTACTAAACTTGTTGGTTATTGGTCGAGATCCATGGGGACTAAACGCTTTACTCTGGTATCGTGTCAGTACAATTTGGGTTGAAATCTATGTTTTAGACCATTTATGAAAATCATGTTTATACTTTGTGTAAACGTCTCTATTTTGAGTCGTTCAATATACCTTGTGTGATGATGCTTGTGTCTAGCACCCAATCGTGTATTTCCGCTGCGCAATGTAAATTAGGGGTGTTAGAGATTGGTAATCAGAGCTGCAAGTTATAGAGAACTGGGTCGATTTTGAAAATTGTCCTAAACTATAACTTTGGTGTCGAAAGTATTTATTCTTCAAAAGCACACAACTCCTCTGCAACGCTCCGGTAAGATCACTTTTAGTTTTGTTTTGCATTGTAGATGTATCCCTCATAACTGAAATGATTTCATGAGTATTTATTAAGTAAATACTACGATATTGTATTGGAATTATTGAAAGTACGCTAAGTGCTTGTCAGTATCATATTTAATTTTTTGCGAGCATTGCATAAACATCATTTGCATTGTGTTGCATAGCATGGATAATGTATGACATTTTCATGAGCATTGCATACTAATTATTATTTTATTAACGATGTCCTTAAGTATCCTTAACCCTTATAATTATAGAAAATGGCTGGTTTACCTCGTGAGGATGGATGGATGGATTGATATGAATAATGTAGTGGATGGTGAGGAAATAGATAACTTTGGTGCTAGTGACGATGAGGAGCCTTTTGAGTTTTTAGATGATGGGATTCCACTTACTGTAGTTGGTCAGACAGAGCCTGAGTTGATACAAGGTAGTTATGTTCCAAGGGTTAATTTTGTGCCACATACTGTTCCAGATTGTCAGCGACCGGTTGTTCGTTCTTCGACTCCTACTTGTGATGCTTATATTAGCAGTTTGCCTGGGATTACATTTGCTAGGGGTGATGTTCCTATTGAGTCGAGTAGGGCTGCTAGTGCTCGATCTATTCAAGATGGTATTCCTAAGGTTTATTGTCCAGGTCCTAGGTCTTATGATGATATTTTCTGGTTTCTTAAGAAGTTTGATCGATCCTTGTTTGAGAGGTATTTGGTTGAGACTCGTGTGATTAGGTGGTTTGAGCAGAATGAGAAAAAGTTTGACAGGTTTGCTGGTAGTGTGAGGAGGTCAAAGTTTGTTAGGGCGAGGGAAATGGATGAAGTTGTTAGATTGAGATCTATGATGCTGAATTTGAGTGGGCAAGTTGAAAGGTTGCGTATGGAGCAAGAAAGGAATGCTAGGTTGAGTGCATGGGGTTTGCTGATGAGATATTTTCCTAGTCAAGGTGTTGTGATTCGTGATGTGCCGAATCAGGTTGAAGCTCAAGTGTCGGTGAAGCCGAGTGAAGGAGGTAGTCGTAAGGGGAAGGAAAAAGTGGAGGAAGAATCTGATGATGATGATAGCAGCAGTGATGACGAGCCGATGTATAAGAAGCCGCGAGGATGTGATGTTTAGATCTTTATGTTGTTTTTATTTAGCCATGTTGTAATAGAACTTATGTAGACTCGTACTCTAGTTTGTGATGAAACTTAATGACTTTAAGTTGTTGTGATGAAGGATTGTAGTGACATTACTTGTCACAATTTTGTGGAGATTTTTCCAAAGCAATCAAAAATTACCTTCATGACTTATGATTTGTCTTATTAGTTCTTGTGTGAATTGGTTAATGATTCATTCTGATGTTGTTGATGCATGTAGTATCCATGTTACATCTTGATAGAGAAATCCTTCTTCTTATCTCGATATGAATACTTACTTGTTCTTTTTCTGTTATGGTTATACAGGAAGGAGTTGGGAGGCATTTTTCTGACTTTACTAAATTATTTTTTGGTTAGTTTTCCTGTAAACATGCCGCCTAAATTGACGACTGCTACTGTTAATACCATGATTGAGCAAGCTATTGCTAGAGCTTTGGAAGCTGAACGTGCTGCGAGGAACCAAGAGGATGAGAATAGGAATGTTGCTGGTCAGGTTGGAGGGAATGTTGGAAATCAGGTTGGAGGTAATGCTGATGAACAAGCAGAAGGAAATGCTGCGGGACAAGTTGGAGGTAATGCTGTTGTTCAGCAGATTCAAAAGGAATGTTCTTATGCTAGTTTCATGAAATGTGGACCTACCCAATTTCGTGGTGCTGGTGGTGCATTGGAATTAAGGAGGTGGATTGAGAAGATTGAAAGTACTTTTGAAATTAGTGAATGTTCAGAAGCTAGTAAGGTAAAATTTGTTGCAGCTACTTTTCAGGATGATGCGTTGAGTTGGTGGAATAGTCAAGTAGCTACTGTGGGATTGGTTGAAGCGAATGCTAGAACATGGACTGTGACCAAGGGACTGTTGACAACAAAGTTTTGTCCTGAGGAAGAGTTAGGTCAGTTGGAAGATGAATTGAGGCATTTGGTGCTGAGGAACAATGATATTGTAGCTTATACAAGGAGGTTTTCTGATTTATGTTTGTTGTGTCCTGATACATTTGCTGATGACCGTAAGAAGATGAAGCAGTATATTAGAGGTTTATCTAGTAATATCAAGGGAGAAACTACTTCGTCGAAACCCAAGTCATTTGATGAAGCTGTTCAAATGGCTCATGCTTTAATGGATGTAAAGCTGCAGGATCGAAAGGATAGTATTGCTGAAGGAAATAAGAGAAAGTGGGAAGCTGCACACTCAAGCCAAGGGCAGAATCGTGGTGGTTATCGTAATAACAATAACCAAGGACCGAATAGGAATCAACAATATAATTTGAGAAGGAATGATGGTGTCCGTGCTGCTACAGGAAGTCAAGGTAACAAGGTGAATCCGAAGTGTGGTCGGTGTAATCTGTATCATGTTGGAAATTGTCCACCAGCTTGCAACAAGTGTGGGAAGGCCGGACATAAGATGGCAGATTGTAGAAACAAGGGTGTAGCCAATGGGGCTAATGCTGTTAAGGTAGTTTACTGTTCTGGATGTGGAGGCCGTGTACATAAGCAAGGGAACTGTCCGAGGGTTGGCATACGACAGGGAGGCAATGTTGCTGCTGTTGCTGCTGGGATTGCTGCTCCAGCCTATGTCGTGGGAGATGCTGACAAACCTCAAGGGCCGAACGTGGTGACTGGTACGTTCTTACTTGATGCTTGTTATGCTAGTGTGTTATTTGATTCTGGATCCGATAGAAGTTTCGTAGATGTTAGATTCAGTCAGCTATTGGATAGAGAACCAGTGAGATTGACAACTAGTTAAAATGTGGAGTTAGCTGATGGTAAGGTTGTAAGTACTAGTTCTATACTGAAAGGTTGTTCCTTGAAGTTAGGTAATTATGTGTTTAGTATTGATTTGATGCCCATAGAATTAGGATCTTTTGACGTGATTATTGGAATGGACTGGTTAGTTGGTAATGGTGCAGTAATTGTTTGTGGAGAAAGATTAGTTCAGATACCGCTAAGGAATAGGGTATTGACTGTGAAAGGTGATGAATGTACGTCTCGTTTGAGAGTTTTTTCTTCTTTAAAGATGATGAGGTATATAGAAGTAGGTTGTGATGTGTTTCTTACACAGATAAGTAATGATGGTGTGAATGAAAGGAAATTGGAGGATGTGCCTGTGATTAGAGAGTATCCTGAGGTTTTCCCTGAGGAATTGCTAGGATTACCGCCGCAACATGAAGTGGAGTTTCGTATCGATTTAGCGCCGGGTGCTGCGCCTGTTGCTCGTGCACCGTATCGTTTAGCTCCATCTGAGATGAAGGAATTATCTAATCAATTGAAAGAATTGATGGATAAGGGATTTATTAGACCGAGTTCGTCGCCGTGGGGTGCGCCTGTTTTGTTTGTTCGGAAGAAAGATGGTTCTTTTAGAATGTGTACTGATTATAGAGAGCTTAACAAATTGACTGTCAAGAATCGGTATCCACTGCCTAGGATTGATGATTTGTTTGATCAGTTGCAAGGTTCTTGTGTATACTCAAAGATTGATTTGAGATCTGGGTATCATCAACTGAGAGTTAGGGAAGAAGATATTCCTATAACAGCTTTCCGTACTCGATATGGACATTTCGAATTTCAAGTGATGCCTTTTGGATTAACAAATGCGCCTGCTGTATTTATGGATTTGATGAATCGTGTATGTAAGCCGTATTTGGATGAGTTTGTTATCGTATTCATTGATGATATTCTCGTTTATTCCAAGAGTGAAGAGGAACATGAGAAGCATTTGAGAACAATTTTGGAATTTTTGAAGAAGGAGAAGTTGTATGCGAAGTTCTCTAAGTGTGAATTTTGGTTGAAATCAGTGCAATTTTTGGGGCACGTGATTGATAGTGAAGGTGTTCGTGTGGATCCTGCTAAGATTGAGGCAATTAAGGATTGGTCAGTGCCGAAGACGCCGACTGAAGTTCGCCAATTTCTTGGTTTGGCTGGGTATTATAGAAGGTTTATTGAGAAGTTTTCGTTAATTGCTAAGCCGTTGACTAAGCTTACGGAAAAGAATCGAGTGTTTGAATGGGGATTTGAAGAGGAATCTGCATTTAGTATGTTGAAGGATAAGTTGTGTTATGCGCCGATATTGTCTTTGCCAGAAGGATCTGAGGATTTTGTAGTGTACTGTGACGCGTCTCATAAAGGATTTGGAGTTGTAGTGATGCAAAGGGAGAAAGTAATAGCGTATGCATCGAGACAATTAAGGAAGCATGAAGAGAATTACACTACGCATAATTTAGAACTTGGGGCTGTTATTTTTGCTTTGAAGCTATAGAGACACTACTTGTATGGAACCAAGTGTGTGGTTTTTACTGATCATAAGAGTTTGCAGTATATTTTGGATCAAAAGGAATTGAATATGAGGCAAAGGAGATGGGTTGAGTTGCTGAGTGATTATGACTGCGAGATTCGTTACCATCCTGGTAAAGAGAATGTGGTAGCTGATGCACTTATTAGAAAGGAAAGAGATAAATCTATAAGAGTTAGAGCTTTGACGATGTTGGAAAGTGTTGATTTGACAGAAGAGATATTGAAAGCCCAAACTAATGGTTTGAAGGAAGAGAATGTTGAGGCAGAAAATTTGGGTAGAATGTTGAAACCATTGTTTGAAGTGAGGCCAAATGGATTGAGTTATTTTAAGAATAGGATTTGGTTACCGTTGTGTCCGTCCGAGGAAGATTCGTTAGGGGTGCGAGATTTGGTGATGAATGAATCTCATAAGTCGAAGTATTCAATACATCCTGGATCGGACAAGATGTATCAAGATCTTAAGAAAGTTTATTGGTGGCCGAATATGAAGGCAGATATAGCACAGTATGTTAATAAGTGTTTAACTTGTGCGAAGGTGAAGGCTGAACATAAGAAACCGTCTGGATTATTAGTGCAACCTGAGATTCCTGAGTGGAAATGGGAGAAGATTGCAATGGATTTTGTGACAGGTTTGCCACGGACTGCAAATGGTAGTGATATGATATGGGTGATTGTAGATAGATTGACTAAGTCTGCTCACTTTTTGCCAATGAAGAAGACAGATAGTATGGAAAGGTTAACAACAGTGTATGTGAAGGAGATTGTTTGTCGACATGGTGTGCCTTTGTCAATAATTTCTGATCGTGATAGTAGATTTGCTTCAGAATTTTGGAAGTCTTTGCAAAAAGCGATGGGAACAGAGTTATGTTTAAGTACAACATATCATCCGAAAACTGATGGACAAAGTGAGAGAACGATTCAAACGTTAGAGGATATGCTTCGTGCATATGTGATTGATTTTGGAAATGGTTGGGATAAGCATTTTTCCATTGGTTGAATTTCCGTACAATAATAGTTATCATGCAAGTATTAAAGCCGCTCCATTTGAAGCTTTGTATGGACGTAAGTGTAGATCTCCAGTGTGTTGGAGTGAGGTAGGAGAAAGCCAATTGACTGGGCCTGAAATGATATTTGAGACGACTGAAAAGATTGTGCAAATTAAGAAGTGTTTGTTATCTGCAAGAAGTAGACAAAAGAGTTATGCTGATAACAGAAGGAAACCGTTGGAGTTTGAAGTAGGAGACATGGTTATGTTGAAAGTATCTCCATGGAAAGGAGTAATACGCTTTGGGAAGAGAGGAAAGTTGAGACCGAGATATACTGGACCATTTAATATTATCCAAAGGATTGGATTGGTGGCTTATAAGTTAGAATTGCCTGATGAGCTTAAGGCTATTCATAATACTTTTCATGTGTCTAATCTGAAGAAGTGTTTAGCTAAAAGGGATGTGGTGATTCCATTGGAGGAAATTCAACTTGATGATAAGTTGCATTTTATAGAGGGACCTGTAGAGATAATGGATAGGGAAGTTAAGAAGTTGAAGCATAGTAGAATTCCGATTGTGAAAGTGAGATGGAACTCTAGACGTGGGCCAGAGTTTACGTGGGAACGTGAGGATTTCTTTAAGGACAAGTATCCTCATTTGTTTAGGAAGGATTAAGCGCCGCGGACGTCGCTTCTTTTAAGAAGGGGGGGATGTGACAACCCAAAACCGAGGTCATTGCTTAATCTTATTTTACGATTATTTTTGAAATTTTTGGATGAGTTTGAACGATATTTATTTTTGGAGGTTTAAGTTTAAACCGATGTTGGAAGGTCTATATTTAATATTTATTAAGTATAAGGAGTATTAGCAAGCGTGATGTCGATGGATGCCAAATATTTTACGTCTTATTGTCGGTTGTTCGATTTTTATTATTTTTGAGGTTTTATTTTAAATGACGTGCTAAGTCGAGTCTAGAGTCGATATTATTATTTTTGAGGTACGCTTTAAATTTTTAAAAGTATCTTTATGAAACCCGAGCCCCGTAAATATTTTAAAAATTGACTAATAGTTATTTCCCGCTTTTTAGCTGACTATTTACATTTTTAGCCACAACTTTTACTAAATTGCAACTTTGGTCCCTACCCCACTATATATAAACTAAAAACAAACACACACACATCATTTATCCACATTAAAAATTTCACTATCTCTCTCTTTTTCTCTCCATTTTTCTGAAACCCTCAACACACCCAAAACACACATTCAATCAATTTTATCTTGAGTTTGAGGTTGAATCAAACTAAATCAAGGATAGACCCACTCTTATAATTGTATAAGGATCATATTGGTGTAAGAATTTCTTACATGCAAGCACATTTTTTTTTTCTTGATGTTGGTAGGTAGGAGCTATGATCATGCATGGCATTTTCATGATGATCCATGGTGATTCTTGCTAAAAATCTTGTTAAAACTTCATTTTGATTTAAAAAATTTATTTTGATTATGATTTTGATGTTATGGTTGATGTATGATGATATTAGGGAATAGAAATGACCATTTTCATGGTTGGTTTTTATCAAAAAGTTGATTTTGTACAAGATTTTTATAGTCATTTTATAACAGTAAGTAAAGTGTAAAATCCGAATTTTTATGTTCTGAAAATGGCTTAACTTATAGCCTAGGGTTGTAGATAATTTTCTTAGATTCGATTTGATATAAGGTAGAGCTTCTAGCTCCAAACGAGCGCGAAGTTATGATGTTTTGAATGATCGTGTACCGGGAGACGAGTATCGGCACTACAAATAGTTGTTGTCGATATTTGGATCAAATCTCGGGGACTCTAAATGGATGTTTTGAAAAATTTAACCTACTGATAATGAGGTTTTTACTTATTAGGTTGAGTTTACTTTAAAACCCGAGTGTCGGTTTTGTAAACGGAGTCGTTTAAATAAGTTAAAACGGTTGTATGAAAAATTAACGTAAATCTGTCCAGATTTTGTAGTTTGAAAATGAGTTGGGTAAAGTACTTTAAAAGTAATTTCATTTGATAAACTTGTAGGAGGACTTTCTATATATAGTAATTTAGTTTATCGAGTCATTTCATAAATGGTTGACGAGTTTAAAAGGGGTAAATAAGCTAGTACATGTAGTATGTACCGCCGGACTTTGTAAAAAGTGTAAAATGGTTAAGTAAATGTGTAGTAAAGTATAATGAAGTTATTTATATTGTTTTCTCTCGAGTTTATCGTGACTTTATGAGTTTGAGTTTGATGTTGTTATGTATGATTTATTTCTCGAGTCATTATTAATGAACGCGCCTTATTTGATAGGTAGCGGTTCTCGTGTTTGAAAGGCATCCATTATCGTCGACGATCATCTCGCTAGATCTCTTATACTAAGGTGAGTCTATAGCCTCGCTTTCTACTCGTTTTAATGATTTTAAATACCCGCGAGGGGGATACATGCAATTTGAAAATAAATGAACACAAGTCATGAGTAATTGTTGGACCCGAATGTTGCCTAAAGTTGATTTCATTGTATTGAGTAACTTGTTGCTAAAGACCCTAAACTCAGGAGCCGTTAACTATCGTCTGACTTGATGTTGTGAGTCGGGAATAGCCGCTTATTCTAATGATAGTACTATTGGGTTGACCACCCTATCTGAGACCAGGGCATTACGTTGAGTAACCCGCTGGGAAGGATAATTTTACGTGAATAAGATTGTGGTATTCTAGCAACTGATACCCTAGAGGGGCAATGGTTTTATTCTAGTCATGCCGGCATTTGGCGTGGGTGACTATTTGGTTAAGGGGTCGATGTCATGAGCTTAAATACAATGTTTGTTTAATAATATCATTATTATTACTGTCTTGAATATAGATTGTGTGTACGACAATTCTATAAATGATTAATGATTGATTTTCTTCTTGTGTTCAAATGTGATTGATAAACCTATAGTCTCGCTCAACATTATTGTTGACTCGTTTTATGCATGTATTTCAGGTAATAGGAAGTGATGGAGCAAGGAGCTTTGCTGTGGAGGTTGTGGCTTGGCTTTTGGAAGAATGTTGGTCTAAACTGTTTCTACCTTTTAATGTTGAACAATTTACTTTATGTCGATGTACTGTACTAAACTTGTTGGTTGTTGGTCGAGATCCATGGGGACTAAACGCTTTACTCTGGTATCGTGTCAGTACAATTTGGGTTGAAATCTATGTTTTAGACCATTTATGAAAATCATGTTTATATTTTGTGTAAACGTCTCTATTTTGAGTCGTTCAATATACCTTGTGTGATGATGCTTGTGTCTAGAACCCAATTGTGTATTTCTGATGCGCTATGTAAATTGGGGGTGTTAGACAAATGGATCATTTACTTGAGATTGAACATTTAAGAGCAAATCCTTCAAAAGAAATTAAAGAGAAAGAGCCAGTCATCACTAATTTTCAAAAACTTAAAACGGATTTCGAAATTCTCGAGTCTAAAAAGGTTGAAACAGAAATTAATACGTCTAATCAAATTAAGGAGATTGATAATTTACTTTTGAAACAATACTCCGCTTCACACTTAGTACATTTGTTTGATTCATCTATTATGGAATTTAACTTATCGCGTCTACAAGACCTTCCACCTAACCTGGGTTATGCAAAGCAAGCTTTTATCCGCAACCCAAGACTTTATGATGCAACCAAATTATGATTTGTATTAGATCCGATTGTTATTCTGGATGACCCCTAGTATATGTTACTAGTTGAAGAGGATCGGTCACAAATGCTTTTGAAACATCCTAAGTTTGAGTTTGATAAACTTAACCAAGAGTATGAAAGGGCGAATTTTAGAACTCGTTTTAACATACAAAGGGAATTTACCAAAACACCAACTTCCGTGTCTACTAAAGAGAACCCTAGTACATTTCCTAGACTTGTCAACACGGATGAACCTAAGGAAATTCCAATGGTTCTTCCATCGGTAAGTACAGTATTGTTAAGTTTGGAAGAGATTCAACGATAATTTACCAGGTTTGACAAGGTCATTATGGAATGTACGACTCCGACGGCTCAAACCGAAGGAGAATGGACTTCCGAACACATGAAAGCAGTGTTTAAGGCTGAGATCGTTCCGTTTGTAGAAAATCTTAAAAACGATTTTTATATCTCTCGGTGACAATCTCAATTTTGAAATGAAATAAGTTCAAAAAGTTTTCCCTAAAATGAATGATGCTTATGAGCAACATATAATTGAGAAAGAACATATTTTGTCTGAATATGACCGATTCTTGGAACAAGTGGTGTCTCTCGATGTGATGACTGTTGTGACTATTAATTGTGCTAATGAGATTACATCTGTTGTGAATAAATGTGATGATGTGCATGATCGCTATGTGAATATTGCTGAGACTGTAAATGATGTAGATAATCATTTTTGTCACGAATCTAACGTTGAATTTTCGAAGCTTCAAGATTCTTATAAAACACTTTCAAAATGTTTTGACGAGCTTCAACAACATTGTATATCTCTTGAAATCGGACAAAAATCTAAAAATGAAACTCTTTTAATAACGAGTGATTGTGAAAACAACGTTGAGACAAGTGACAAGATGATTCAGGTGGTTCAGGCATTAGAGGAAGAAATTATGAGACTTAAGAGAGTCATTAGTAGAGAAAGTGGAACTAGAGGCTGCAGAGAATAAAAACCATGCCTTAGAAAATAGAATCATCTATATGCTAAGGGAGCTTGAACGAGCAAAGCAGGGATTTTCACACCTTTATGGTTCACTAGAAGAACGCTTCGCTTTTAATGCGGCAGAGCAAAAGTCACTTGTTGACCAACTGAACCAAAATTCTGAGGAAATATCTGACTTAAATATTCAACTCATAGACAAAAACATGGTTTTAGCTGAGTTAAAGGAAACACTTCGACTCAAAGGACAAGAAGTTGTTGAAAATGCATCTACAATCTCTGCCCGACCCCTAGTGCTCCAAAATCAAAGGAAGTGGTGATTTATAAGAACCCATACCATAAGAACAATCCACTATCATATATGGATTATATGAAAAATGCAATTAGGCATGTGCTTCTCACAGTGGACCTATTAGATGATTTATATGAATCTGATCTCGCAAACAATGATTATAATGTTGCCCATTTATATATTGACCGGGTTGAATGGTGTTTAGCACATCTTAATTTCACCTGACAACCGGGTTCTGCACCACTCAAACAATAACCCATTACCATTTCCATTACTCCATTCAATAAAACCCCTGGAGCTAAACCTACTTTAAGTACACCCGACAAGGAAAAATCAAATTTGGTCACTAATGATTCCTTGCCTTCTATAGGAGTAAAAGTTGCTACTCGGGCTAAAGGATCTCAAGTCAAGAAAAATAGGATCAAGCCTTGCACTAGTAGGACTATGAAGAAGAAAGTAGAAGCCCACCCTAGGAATGTTATTTCAAATTTGAATAAAATGAATCATGTCACTAAGACTAAAGGCACTGTCGTTATGTAGCCGCCTAAGCGCAAAGTGAATTCTAATTTGAGATGTTGGAATTTTAATGAATGTATGTTTTCTTAGCGTCATGATTTATGCCTTGTCGATCATGTTAATGAAATGTGAACAATCTTGAATGGATTCCAACGGGGAAGAAATTCACCCAAGTTGGATGGCAATGGCAACCCATTGGTAGGAACTTCACTAAAAATGGAACTAAGTGCCCTTTAACTAGGATCAGATCCACTGAAGTTAGATCTCAACGTCCTTTAAATAGGAACTCTAGCATTAAGAAATGGGAAAAACGCCCTTTAAATAGGTTTGCGTCCACTATTGTGCCTACCAGTGAAGAAGTACCTCATGATCTTAGACAACTAGAATTTAAGCTGACAACTAGGAAGAAAATTTGGAAACCTAAGAAATCTTTTGATAGCATATCTAACATAATTATATCTGTACCTGCTAACATAGAGGAACAATTAGATTCCGATACATCGTCTTTGTCTGGTGATATTTTCAGGTGGTCCAAATCATCCTCTGGTACTTGGACTCTGGGTGCTCCAAGCACATGACCGGAGATCGCTCGATGCTCAAAAATTTTGTCAGCAAGTTTCTAGGCACGGTTAAATTTGGTAACGACCACATTGCAAAAATCATGAGTTATGGTGAATATCAGATTGGGAATGTTATGATTTCAAGGGTGTATTATGTGGAAGGACTCGGTCATAATTTATTCTCAGTAGGACAATTTTGTGATTCCAACCTTGAGGATGCTTTTCGACAACATACTTGCTTCATTCGTGATCTAGCAAGAAATGATTTGTTAAAAGGTTCTCGAGGAGATAATCTCTACATGTTGTCTATTCAAAACATGATGGCCGATTCTCCTGTATGTGTTCTCATCTTAACTTTGATGCTAATAACCACTTGGCTAAAACGAACTTGTTCGTGGTCTTGCAAAGCTCATGTTTAACAAGGATCATTTATGTTCCTCGTGTTCATTAGGGAAAAGCACCAAGAATTCTTACAAACCTAAAGCTGAAGACACCAACCAGGAAATAATACATCTTTTGCACATGGATCTTTGCGTGCCAATGCGTACGGCCAGTGTGAGTGGTAGAAAATACATCCTCGTCATGGTGGATGATTTTTCAAGGTTTACATGGGTAAAGTTCTTAACGACCAAGGATCAAGCACCAGCATTTATTATCAAGTTCCTTAAGATGATCCAAGTGCGTCTTAACGCTACTGTTCGCCGCATTCGAACTGATAATGGAACTGAGTTTGTTAATCAGACTCTATGGGACTACTATGAAGAGGTTGGCATTTCACATGAAACATCAGTTGCTCGCACTCCACAACAAAACTGTGTCGTGGAAAGACGTAATCGTACACTTATGGAAGCTGCTAGAACTATGTTAATTTACGCGAATGCTCCTTTATTCTTATGGGCTGAAGTAGTGGCAACCGCATGTTATACCCAAAACCGCTCCATCATTCGTAAGAGACATGGAAAAATACCATATGAGCTTCTTCATGGACAGAAACCCAATATCTTCTTTCTTCACGTGTTTGGTGCACTTTGTTATCCAAATAATAATAGTGAGAATTTGGGCAAACTTCAACCGAAGGCTGATATAGGAATTATCATTGGCTACTCACCCGCAAAGAAGGCTTACCAGATTTATAACTGTCGTCTTGGCATTATACTAGAAACTATGGATGTCGATTTTGATGAGCTGACAACAATGGCTTCTGAGCAACGTAGCTCTGAACCCGCGCTTCATGAGATTGGAACCGGTACTATTAGTTCTGGATTAGTTCACAACAATCCTACTTCTCCATCATTTACACCACCTTCAAGGCCCGAGTGGGATGAGTTATTTCAACCGATGTTTGATGAATTATTTGATCCTCCTAGTGATGATGTTCCAACCCTTGTAGTAGTAGCTCCGATTCTCGAAGTTGCTGCTCAAGATAATGGAAATCAATCTGATGCATCTACACTCACTACTGAACCAGATATACCATCCCCCAACAATTCTCAAACTACACCTGAATCAACATCCCCACTTGTTCATGATGATGTTGAAGAGGATAACTATGATCACGATTTGGAATTTGCTCACTTACAAGAGCTTCCATTCTTTGGTTTACCAATACCCGAAAACCCTAACGGTGCGTCTATCTCATAGGAAGCTCTTACAACCGTTTACTCCAGGCCCTATATGATTGAAAATCACAACACAAAGTGGACAAAGGATCACCCAATCTGAAATATTATTGGTGACATCAAAAGTCTAGTCTATACACGCCATCAATTACAATAGCACGCATTATACTGCTACTTTGATACGTTTCTCTCTGAGGTTGAACCTAAAACATGGTAAAAATCAATGACACAATCATCTTGGATTGAAGCCATGCAAGAGGAACTTAATGAATTCCAACAACTTGAAGTATGGGAATTAGTTCCTTTACCCAACAACATCAACATTCTTACCTTGTTGTGGGAATATAAGGTCAAACTCGATGAGATGAGTGGAATTTTAAAGAATAAGGCTAGATTGGTTGCTTGAGGTTACAAACAAGCATTGGGTATTGACTTTGAAGAATCCTTTGCTCCTGCTGCAAGATTGGAGGCAATTAGACTTTTTCTTGCTTATGCTGCTCACATGAATATTATAGTCTACCAAATGGATGTAAAGACGACATTTCTAAATGGTGAATTAAGGGAAGAAGTATATGTAAGCCAGCCAATTAGATTTGTGAACTCGGAGTATCATAATTATGTGTACAAGCTTAAGAAGGCTATTTATGGGTTGAAACAAGCTCCACACGCGTGGTACGATCTCCTATCGTCTTATCTCATCTCGGAAGGCTTCTCCAAAGGAAAAGTGGACCCAACGACATGATACTAGTACAAATTTATGTTGATGACATAATATTTGCTGCCATTACCCAAGAATTTTCTGACCATTTTGAGAAAATCATGTCCACACGCTTTAAGATGTCGATGATGAGAAAAATCTCTTTTTTCTTAGGGTTACAAATTTCTCAGAATCCTATAGGCATCTTCATTAATCAGTCTAAATATGCTCTTGAATCTTTGAAAAAGTATCATTTTGAAAACTGTGACCCCGTGGATACTCCAATGGTGGAGAGATCCAAGTTAGATGAGGATAGGGATGGGATTGTTGTCGATCCGAAACTTTTTCATGGAATGATCGGCACCTTTCTCTATCTGATTGCTACCAGGCCTAATTTACAATTTGCTATATGCATGTGTGCCCGGTATCAGGCTCGGCCTACCGAAAAGCACTTACATGTTGTGAAAAGGATCTTTCGGTACCTTGAAGGAACACTTCATCGTGGTCTATGGTATCTGAAGGACTCCTCTATTGCTCTAATCTCAATATGCAGATGCGAATCACGTTGGGTATCAAAATACTAGACGTAGCACATCTGGAAGTGTGCAACTACTTGGAGATCGTTTGATAAGTTGGGCCTCCAAAAGGCAGAATACATTGCCATGTCTGGTTGTTGTGCTCACGTTCTTTGGTTGAGATCATAATTGACTGACTACGGTCTTGGATTCAACAAAATGCCGATGTACTGTGACAACAAAAGCGCCATTACCCTTTGCTACAACTACGTTCAACACTCTCGGGCGAAGCATATTGACATACGCTACCATTTCATCAAAGAGCAAGTGGAAAACGGAGTAATCGAGCTGTATTTTGTCAACACTGAGTATCAGCTGGCGGATATGTTCACAAAGGCTTTAGATCGAGGACATATCGAGTTTTTGATCGACAAGCTTGGTATGAAATCATTCTCACCGGCGACTCTTCAGGAGTTTGCAGAATAATCTACATAATAGTGGTGGTAAACTATTCTCGAGTATCCTTGTATCGTGATCACGTATGTTCTGTATATATTTAAACCACCAAAATAAAAAATACAAAATATAAAACCCACAAAAACCATAAAAATATATATATAAAACCAAGAAAATCCAAAAATAATTTCTATTTTCAAAACATGCATGTATTTTAGTACGATAATATTTACGGCCTCAATTAAAATTGACACGGCGCCATAAATATAGTTCGTATAAGAGTTGTAAATATTTTTAAAACATGACCATATGGCTTGTAGTTATTTCAGACTGCAACCCGTTTTTCGCATTAAAGTCACGTATTTCTTTTGAAAACGTTGGCTCAACGGGAATTAGTTTTCTCGGGTAAGGTTTACTTTAAAACCTTGCAAGGGATCAAGTTTACTTTATAACTTGATCCAACACAAATAAGTGTACGATTTAGTGCATTTATTTGTTTAAATAAGAGAAATCTTATTGCCACCAGAATCGTTTCTATAAAACACTAAAAGGAAAATGTCTTCATGGGTATTTGACTCTTTAAACAACGACTACAACTCTTTAAATAGAAAACGGGTCCTTGTTTAAGGGGGAGAAATATCAAATCGTCTTGGTAATTAAATTGGTCTTCAAAAATTTTTTAGAAAAATGCAAAACAGTTTATGTCCTCTATCATATCCTATGTGCTAGGAGATTATGATTTTTTGTGCCTTAGGATATGTCTCACTTGCCTTAATCCATTAAGTTTATGTGCGATAGTCGAACAAAGTTGTTAACGAGAATGAACAAGATAACGGGAATTAAGTGGTGAATTAAGAAAACTTGTTTAATTACAAGTTGAATTATTTTCAAAACACGGGGGACTATTTTTTGCCATTTAGCAAAATAGCTTGAAAGTTTGAGTAGGCCAAACAAACACCCCCCCTTCCCCTCGTCTTTATGTTTCCTTCGTCGCAAAAACAGACATACAAACACAAAACCACCATTTTTGCCATTGTTGGAAGCCCTCAAAACTCTCGATCTTAATCATTCCTAGCAGATTCAACCTCAAGGTATTTATTCCCATGTTTAATACGCTATAACAAACTCACCCACTTTGTTTAATTTCAAACAAACGAACCCTAAATTCGAATCTAATGGATTTAGGGTTTCGAATTTTTTTTGTGGTATACTTTGAAATTGATAGAGGGGAAATGCACATCTAGGCTAGATAATATAGGCTTATTCTTAGATTTGATCAAAACATTGCCTAGTTCTGAAATCGAACCAAACAGAAAAGACATCATAATATCCGTTGGGTATTGCGAAATGTGTTTTTGTTATGGCAGAATGTTGCCTCATCTGGTATTATGGAATGTGTGTATTGCAGAATGTGGGGATATTGGTATTGCGAAATGTTGGACCTCATAGTCATTGCAGAATATGTCCTTGTAAAACATTGCGGAATATGTCCTTTTTGGTTATTGCGAAGTATTTTGCAAAATTATTGCGAAGACTATCTCCGCAATGTTATTGCGGAATGTCTTCAACAAAGTTTTTTTTTGAAATATCTGAATCCCTTAGAAATTGCGGAATGTTCCAATCTCTTGAATATTGTAAAAAGTACATGTTGGGATATTGCGAGAAGTGGAACTTACATTGCGAGATGTTGGCTTTAAGACATTGCGTAATGTATAGTAATGAGCTATTGCCAAATGTTGACTCCTTCCATTTTTTTTGTATTTTTTGTTACACTAAGTTTAATCCGACACCATTTTATATGTTAAATAAAAAATGACATAGGATATATACTCAGATAACTTAAACAAGTAAAATGTTGTGACGTAACATGTTTTTCCATGCTTAGTGTTTGAATGTTTTATGATATATATATATATATATATATATATATATATATATATATATATATATATATATATATATATATATATATATATATATATATATATATATATATATATATATATATATATATATATATATATATATATATATATATATATATATATATATATGTACTTGTTTGTATCATTTGCATGTGTTCTTATCTAAGCAGGAAAAATGACAATCACTAAAGAGCAACAAAAAGAATTGGATATCGCACTAGTACCAGTAAGTGACAGGTTGCCTCTCGCAGAGAATAATTTACGCTTAAAGGATGACTTTGATCCTATATTTGCAGCTTTCAAGATTTCCATGGATATCTTGGACATTTCTCCACTCAAGAATCCTTTAAGAGCAACAACATCTGTCCCAGAAGTGTACATGCAAGAATTTTGGGCAAAAACTTCTATCTCCTAGGGCAAGCAACTTTCCAAAAAGACGATTGACTTCATGATCAAAAAAAATCCAATGACGCTTCAGTTGATCCACTTCAGAAAGATCTTCAAGTTCCCTAGCCTTGCTAAAGGAGAAGAGTATGTGGCAAATCCCAACAAATCAGACATTCTCAAGGTGCTACAATCTCTGAGTTATGAGGGAGATCTTCGTACCCTATCTCAGTTTCACACTGTAGAAGTTGGGCAACCGTGGAAATCCATTTTCACTATCCTTATCTGTTGCTTCACCTCAAAGTTCAGTGGATCAGATACCATGGGCCTCCTCAGGCTTCGATATTTTAGGGTCTCTACACTGGAGCCAGAGTGGATTATGCCATACTACTTTGGGAAGAATTTTGCTTCCATTTCACCAATACTAAGAAGAAATTTGAGCATCTTCCATTTCTACGTTTCACAAAGCTCATCATCGATCACTTCATGAGACTGTCAGAACTGCACAAATTCAGCGATGGAACTCTCAAGCATGTTCGTGATAATCTGTTAATTCTCAACTCCAAACAAGGCCTGTGAAGTATGAATGGAAAAGTAGGTTCATCAAGAGTGTCGTATATGTGATATAGAAGATTAAAGAGAAGTTAAGGGAACGACGGTTGCTCCGAAGTCTAGAAAACGATTCGTGGGTGGCAGTCCGTATGGAGCTCACCACAGGCTAATGGAACGATCCACTTGAAGTGGTGATCGTACTATAACAGGTCAACTCCATACACTCATTTGTGAATATGTATATATATATATATATATATATATATATATATATATATATATATATATATATATATATTGTGTATATTAGGCTTATTATGGCATGTTGTAGTGTGAAAGTGTGATATTTTTTCAAGAATTTCTTATGAGATTCTAAATCTTTCAAAATATTTCGTACTTAAGCACTACAACTAACCCTCATTACGTTGAGGGGAGCATTAATATGTTCTTTGGCCAACAAATGATTTCATTTTTACCCAAAGACCGATTAATCCTTTAATATCCAAAATATTAAAGGATAACATTTTGGATAAGGGGAGAAAATGGGATTAAGGAGACTTGTAAATATATGTGGCTAAAAATGAAAAAGACTTAATGAAAAAATACAGCTTGATATGTGTCATGCACATGTTAAGGGGGAGCATTTTGATATCAAAAAACACTAAAGGTACATAAACCATTGATATTTATATCACAAGTACCTCAGTGAGTTTTAAGGAATTTTCATGCTAACAGATACTTACCCAAAATGTTGATCCCAAACTTAGATCGATTTAGCTTGTGTAAACGAGATTAAATCAAGTTAAACACGTAGAAAAACTTTGTTGTATATCAAAATATTCAAGTATTATGCGGAATTAATACTTAAACAAGAACACGCAAACAAGATAAATCAAACTTTGACTTTGATTGATTAATCAAACTTGCGTACAATGAAAGTGTAAAACGTGTATCAAAATAAAACCTAAAGGCCTCCTTTTATAGATTAAGGAGCCTTGTACAAGAGTCTACGTATCAGCTATTTTAGGTAAAGATAAACATAAGGAATACATTGTCGAACATATCTTTACTAGAAACATACTAGAAACATAAAATGTGTAGACTAAGTCTTCTATCAGTGCTTGACTTCTTCTTATCAACGTTTAACTTCTTCCTGTCAACGCTTGTCCTGTCAACGTTTGATTTCTTCCTATCAACGTCCAAATTGCTCTTGTCAGCGTCCAAGTGTCTTGACTACATTTTATTCCCAACAATCCTCCCCTAAACTTGATATCTACTCTAGTAATCAAGTTTCTGAATAAAAACTAAGAACTAGGAGGATTCTTACAAATTGCATTATATTGGAAATAAATATATCTAATTAAATCTTTGGCCACGTCAATTGAGTAGTCTATTCCAAGCTGTCTTGACTACATTTTATTCCAAGCTGTGTTGTCATCATTTTCTCCAAAACTTCTTTGGACATAGGATACTCAGCATCCACAAGAAGATATTCAGAAAACTTTGTAGTACTCAAATGATACACACCAGCTGCTGAATATAGACGTCATTGAAGTCCATTGATATCATCAAGATCCTTCCAAACTGGATCTTCTTCATCTGGTGCACACATCCTCTTGAATGTTGACCAAATCTTTATTCCATTGACTGAAGTAGGTGCTTCAGTCTCATACTTGGCCTGCATCAACCTCCAAAGGTTTGCTAAGTCTTCCTTATCTAGGCTTGCAAACAAAGACATAAGAGTGGTAAAAGTATGTACCTCTTTCCCATATCTGCCAATCATCCAGAACCCACTTGCATCTTCTTCATAGCTAACTATAGGGTTTCTGAAATCATGAGGTAATACTTCCACCATATGTGAAACTTCCAAGGATGAGAGCTTAATGTTCCTTATAATAATAGCTTCACTAGGATTCACTCTATCCATATTTCTTGGGAACTCAAGTGGAACTCCCTTCTTCAAAGGTCTTGGTGCAATTAAAGCCTGTTGAATCTGCATCTCTTCTACAAGCTCTTCCTTTCTTTCATCTGAAAGAATTCTGATAGTGTTCATCTCTTGCACTCTTGCCCAAATAGGATAAGCCTTATATTCCAATTCATCAAAGGACAATCCCTGCAACTTCTGAAAAGTCCAACCCCCTTGATGACATCTAAGCAACATATAATAAAGCTCCCTTATATCCCTCTTAGATTGTGAGAAAACTTTGATGGCCTTATACTTTAGGATTTCCTGAAAATCCCTTTGAATCCTGAGTAGAATCTCAAATCCCCAAATCTGATCTGATAAAGACATGTCTGGATTCTTCATGATCTTATTCTCCCATGCAAAGTACATCTGGGCAACTTCAAGCATATCATAATCCACCTTCATCTTCAACTCTATAAGTTTTTCCCTTGCCAACACATCACCATATTCAAGTCTTTCTGGTTCTTCAATAATCATAACACTTGAATCTGTACTCTCATCATCACTGTTTTTCTTACTCTCAATAGCAGTTTCCTTCATCCTATCTTCTTTCTCAAGTTGTGCAGCCAACATGGAATCAAAGTTTACTTGGGCTGCATCCTTGGGAACCACTGTTTCTACCATAATTCCTTTACCCTTATCTAATGTATCAATGATGGGTAAAGATGATGATGGTACCTGTGAAGACACTTCCTTGATGATAGCTGATGTCTGGAATATGTAAACCATACATGCAGGTCTATCAACGTCCAAAAACTGTGTGTCAACGCCTAACTTACTCTTGTCAGCGTCAAAAATCTGCTTGTAAACTGCTCCATCATCTCAGTAAAAGATAAATTCAAATTTGTAGGGGTAACCAATGAAACATCAAAGCCTGGTTGCCTCTTCAAATCTGTTAGAGCCTCAGCTATGCCCAAAGATTCTCCTTCATGTGAGCCTTTGTCACTCAAATTAATTGGCTCAGTAGCAGCTTCTTCCCCTTTGTAAGAATCCTCCCCTGATGAAAGGACTCTTGTCTGCCTTCTCCTAGTCTCACCAGCTTCCAAAACAAAAATCCTCTCCCTCAATTGCTTGAGTTCAAGGCCTTGTGTAGAGACAATATGTACAAGGTCTGCATTTTGCTTTTGCAAGCTAATGCAGACAGCCGTCAATTCCAACAATGTATAGGGTTCCAATCTGCCCTCCTCTAGAATGGGAATTTGACCCCCCAAAGTAGAGTCATGGGGCATGGATGGGGTCTTAATGATGTTAGGACTGGCTTGGCCTGCATCTAAGCTAGTACCAATAGTCCTAGCCCCACCCATGTCACCAACCACACTTGTGGTGGTGGTTCTCTCTACAACATGGCTAGGACCACCAGAGGAGAACACTCCAATGGTCCTTTGGCGTTTTTCTATCCTAAAGTATGGGGGTGAAGAGGATGATGTGGAGTGGGTTTCAGTTTTGAGATTAAGGGGTGTTTGGGTTTGTTGTAGAAAGGTGTCAACGTTTGGATTTGAAGTGTCAACGCTAACATTTAACGTGTCAGCGTTGAAGGGATCTTGGTCAAGTTCCTTATGTTGGGGTGATGGTGATGGTGATGGTGATGGTGATGGTGATGGTGATGGTGATGGTGATGGTGATGGTGATGGTGATGGTTCAGGTAATGGGTCTGGTTGTGGTTGTGGGTCAGGTTGAGGTTGTGCTGCTGCAATAACAGCAAGCTTGGCTTGGGTAAGAGGTAAGTCTTTGTGGGGGGGGGGGTGAATTCATCTTTCCAAAAATTGATTTCTTTTGCACAAGGATCGTATAAAAGTCATCATGATCCCTGGTGCAATACCTTTGTTCATCAAAAACCATTTGCAAAAATCTTGGGTAAGCCAGAGTCATCTTGCTACCCTTGTTTTTACACATGCCATCAAAAATCATTTTAGAAAATTATATTTTTGCCCTGTAGCAATACACACAATGACACTACCAATTGATCTGTTAATTTTATTATGTGCAGTACATTTGGGACTCAAACATTGAAGTATGACATGTATTAAGTACTTCCAAGCTGGGGGAAATTCCTGTTTTGAATATTTATTTAAAGATCCCTCTTTAGGGAAAGAATAACCCAAAGCTTGGAGTCCTTGTTCTAGCTAACCAATGGGTAGGGTGGTTATACCATCTGCATCATTAAGATGCAAAGCCTGGTGAACCAAGGCTTCAGTAACCACCCATGGACGCCCATGGATTGTAGCAGTTAGTCACATTATTAATCGTTGAGGAAGTGACAGTATTCCAAAACTGCTTAATATGAATGACAGGGATAAGTGAAATATGAGAAAGTGCATACCTAGGAGGGGATGCATTTAAATACGCCACCATCTGAGTATATTGAGGAAACAGAGTATCATCAGCCTCCAAATAGGCAACCATGTTATGCTGACTTCTGAATCCCAATACCAAATCACTCGGTTTAAACTTAGGCGCCATTGATGTAGAAAGCCGTGTGAAAGGTTATGAAAGATGAATATATGTGAAATTTTAGTTAGACAAGAATAAGCAGTTACCCTGTTTCAAAATAATGAGCCAAATATATAGGAGAGGTAGGCACATGTGACTGGTCAAAAATTAGGCAGTTATTTTCAAAATATAATGATGAAAATCTTGAAAAGAAACTAACTTATCCTATGAATTAATAAAAATTTACCAACTCCCAAAATTACGGCCCAAATTTTCGTCAAAAATAACAACTGGGTAGGACCCAATGGTTGCCAACGTTCAAAAATAACCTATCAACGCCCAACGGCTAGATTCTTGTCAACGTTGGAAAATGCCATGTCAACGTCAAAATTGGTCCTAACAACGTTTGGAAATAAAACTGTCAACGTCCAAAAATAAAAAGAATAAAAAAATGAAAAAGGACCTTAACAAAGTGATTTATCCTAGTGAAGATAACCTATAAACTGAAAATTACCATAGGGTGGCAAGGACTGTCGAATCATGCACACTTGCTTAAGCAAGATAGACATAACAGTCCTCACGTGTCCCTTTCTAACCAAAGTTCTTAACAGTGAAGTTATCTCATAAAAATCCTTTGTAACTTCCCAGGTAAGCCCAATAAAAATCATACCCAAGTCTCCCAACAGACCACATCCAATTCTAGGCCAAAAAGTCTTGGCAGCGTGCATAGTATATCAACTTTGCATGCTACAGTGCCTCATGAGTTAGTAAACTAATTCATACTCACAAGTGGACACAATCTAGAATTATGATAAGAGTATTATATGAATACCCAAAAAGTCCTAAAGGGTTCCTAAACCTCCCCTTAAACTATGATACATAAGTTGCCAAACAAAATGCATATAATAAAATTTTATGTCAAGATAGGAATATAAATATTCCAACCATCATCCATAAACTTGAATATGCTCCAATAATGCTCCAAGAATCCATAAGCAACTTTGTATCCATTTGTACAATGCTAACAACACCTACATAATTAGATCAAAAACCACAAAACTAACATGTTGCTGACAACGTCAATTTAACACTTGTCAGCGTTAAAATAACCTTGGTCAGCATTAGACAAATAAAGTGGAAAATCTAATTTTGGACAAAGACCAATAACAAAATATCATGTACATACTTTTACAATAAGATCTCAAAACACATATTAAGTAAGATTGATCATTCCAATACTTGTTACCAAGTATTGAAATCTTCCAATATCAAAAGGTTTAGTTAATAAATCAGCCACATTTTCCTTTGTGTCAACCCTATCTGGTTGTATTAAACCTTTTTCAAAACAATCTCTTATAAAATGATGTCTAATTTCTATATGTTTTGTTTTAGAGTGATGTACAGGATTTTTAATAATGCATAAAGTACTGTTATTGTCTACAAAAATATTAGTATGCATGAAATTATACCCATAATCCAACAGTTGGTTCTGAATCCATAAGACTTGTCCACAACAAGCAGCTGCAGCTACATACTCTCCTTCAGTTGTATAATTGGCCACCTCTGTTTGTTTCTTGCATTGCCAAGATATCAACCTACTCCCAAGAAATTGGCATCCACCAGTTGTGGATTTTCTATCAAATTTGTCACCACCATAATCACTGTCTAAATATGCAATAAGCTCCAATGGAGAATCTTTTGCATACCATAATCCCAGTGTGGGATAGCACCTAGGATACCTAAAAATCCTCTTGACAGCATGAAGATGACACTCTTTGGGAGTCACTTGATGGCGTACACATGCACACACAACAAACATAATGTCAGGTCTTGAAGCTGTGAGATACATCAATGAACCAATCATTGACCTATAATGCCTGACATCCACCTCTTTTCCATCAACAACTTTTCCCCAAGGGTGTTCCCTATCCATGAGTGTGCTGGCCCGTTTCTCATGTGGAGAAAAGCCAAACTTTTTCAAGATTTCTGCTACATATTTGTCTTGAGAGATAAAGATACCATCTTCTTTCTGCTGAACTTGTAACCCTAGAAAGAAGTTCATCTCCCCCATTGCACTCATCTTGAATTTGTCTGTCATAATTTTGGAGAAGTCTTCACTCATCTTTGGACTAGAAGAGCCAAAGATGATATCATCCACATAGACCTGTACAAGTAAGAAATCCTTACCAGTCTTCTTTGTAAATAAGGTCTGGTCTATGGTGCCCCTTTTGAATCCATTTTCCACCAGATAGGTGGATAATGTGCCATACCATGCTCTTGAGGCTTGATGAAGTCCATACATAGCTTTCTTCACTCTATACACCTTGTCTGGATGTTCTGAATCTTCAAAACCAGGAGGCTGCATTACATAAACCTCCTTTGCAATTGTTAATGATTTTACTCGTTGAAAGTTCGTTTTCTCGGTATCTCCTCGAATTGATTTCCGGTTAATTGTAAGAGATTAGTTATTCTTGGTGAAACAAATATTTTGAGTTTTGGTAAAATAAATGTGCAAGACTTAATAATAAAGGACGGGAAATTAAAACTAAAACTAGTTGAAACGTAAACGGTGCAATATTTAAGACTTTAAAAGTAAATGACGTGAAATTAAATAACGTAAAATTAAAGCTTGACGAAAAATAAATTGACAATAAAATAAAAATGCGGAACGAAATTAAAATAGACTAAAAATAAAACGAGAAAAATTGACATTTTAACCTAAGCAAAATATTAAAACAAAACAAAACATTCCATCGGAATACACCCGATCGGAATCCATAAGGATCCGATCGGAATGTACCCGATCGGAATGAGCATGATCGGAATAATCAAAAGTAACTCAATCGGAATGTCTAAAATTAAACTAATCGGAATGTTTAGAAAAGGGCCAGATCGGAATGTTACTATGAATCCAAATCGGAATACACGAAAATGCATATGATCGGAATATAAAGAAAAGGTACAATCGGAATGTGTAAAAAAACTCATAATCGGAATACACCTAAACTGAGCAAATCGGAATAACCCCAAAACCCTTTTCCGATCTACTGATCGGAATAAGGTGTGCTGATCGGAAAAGACAAATCGGGAAAGGGTTTACATTTTCCGATTAAATAGGGATTCGAAATAAGCAAGTAATAAGCTATTAGATTAAGCTATCACAAAAACTTAAACGAATCAATAGTGAAACGGAACCAATAAGCACAAATAATAACTTTTCCAAACTTAAAATAAACAAACTTTGAAATCAAAAACATGAAAAGATTAACTTTTTAGGCACGAAAACATGAATGAACAACACGGATCAAATGTAAATCGCACCAAAAGCAAACAAGAATCAAGAAAGGAAGATGAGAGATTAAGACAAGAAAAGCAAAGATTAAAGAACAATAATTGAAAACTTACTTGAAAATTAAAATGGATTAAAAGTGTATAACAAATGATTAAAGTGCAAGAATTAAAATGACAAGAAATGAAAATGGTGGAAGTGTGGCTTGTCAAGCCACCAACAACAAGAAATGAAGTAGCTAATGGCTATTTATAGTGGAGATTAGGGAGGAGCTTAGGAAGCTTCCTCCCTCTTTCTTCTTTTCCTTAATTGCAAGCTTAGGTCCTTGATCTTCTTAATCCTTTTATAATCTTCTTCATACTTGGACTTAAATGACTTTGTCTCGGGATTTCTTTGAACTCGTCTTGAATTTTCTTCATAAATAAGACTCGAGTTCTTCGGCTTTTAGTAAACTTCCGTCTTTTGACTTTTTCTTCGACAAAATCTTCAGAATTGGTCTTGGACTTCCATTCTTTTTCCACTCTTGATCTTTCGACTTCATCTTTCGTCTTTTTCTTCGATAAAAGCCCGTGAATGCCGTGTTTTCTCCACTTTTCACCTTTTCGTCCTAAATCACAACAAAAACACAAACCACGCATAATTCCGACATAAATGACATAAAATACACGTTTTGGCTCGGTTATTATTGTAATTAAGTGGTAAAAAGGATGGGTGTTTTCACACCTATCAAATCCCCTACACTTAACCATTGCAATGTCCTCATGCAATGCATTAGTTACAAAGCAAGATTACATTTTCCATCATAATCAATCCACGTTGGCCTTTATTAAAGAGATAGAAAATTATAAACATTCAAAGTAAAGAAATCAAAATCATACCTTTGGGTTTTGGAAAGGTCGTGAATGATCATCATCCTCAAGTTTTCACTTTTTCCAAACCAAGCTTAGAAACAAGATCATTGTTATTATAAGTTAATAAACTAACACGAACTCATGTGGGCCAATTATTCACTTAGACTCCCTTATTCCTAGTGGTATCTCTTATATTTTATTGTTGTCTTGAATGATCACGAGGATGCATTTTTGACTTATTTTGATAGTTTATTAGGCCAAAAATAAAGTGAACGATTTAATCAATAGTTAGCTAAAGGACAAAATCTTTTAAAACTGCTTCTCGGGACCTCATAAAGTTCATATCTTGGCATAACTCGCTTCGCGATTTGAGACCTTTCTCGGACCGATATTTGGCAGCGACTTCATACTTCAAACCTTGAGAGACGTTCATGAAATTATGGTCTTCTCTTCATAATGGAATTTCTTCACTTGAAGTTTTGAGAGATTCATACTTGGACCACGACTTCTTCATTTTTCTCCAATCTTTATTTTGGACTTTGATATACAACGATCCGCCTCCTTTTAGGACTTGGATCTATTTATCCTCATACCTTGTTACAGCCTTTTTGGATAGACTTCTCCATGATCTTTTGGGAGTACTTGCTTTTCGTCGTGTGTCTCGATCCTTCATATAGATTTTCGATAAATGATTCTTCACATCACTTTTGGATCTTTAGCAACAAAATATAGCCCTCATGCCTTGTTAGGGCCTTTTCGGACTCGCCAATCTTCGCATCCCGCTTCAATAAGTTATGCCTTGGCTATGAACTCTAATCCATACCGAGCAACTTTTAAACGATCTTGGGCTAGAAGCTAAGTAACCTTTTAAATCGTACAACCTTATTTTGTAGATAAATTTATTAACAAGCGAAGGGAGAATAGGCTTATAATTAACTCACATAAATTCCCGAAAGAATACCAAACTTATAATTGACTCTATCATCTCTCATTCTCCACAGTTTAAAATCTCAAGTAATAAGACTCGTGGATGCTTAGCCTATTAAATCAAAGTTTTGGGTTTTCGAGTCATCTATAGGATCTTGCAAACTCTTAGACTTTTTCAAGTTTAGAATTCGCATTTTAAAGTTACCTTGATAAACGACTCTCTAGGATCAATTATAGGAACTTGCGAAAAGTTCTTGTTCTTAACCCGTGAGAGTTAAGACTTTCGCGTTTTAAAGCTCCCTATATAAAAGCCTAGCAAAACTTGACTTAAACACGTTAAGGATACTAGCTAGAGCAACTTAGATAAGTAAACTCGGGTTGAGTCAAAAGATTCGCAACGTTTGAAAATTAAAACCACTTTATTAAACATTTATTCAAGCAAAGAAGGAAAAATAACTATACAAAAGGAAAAACTAATCGGCCAAAATAGATCAAAAATTTTGAAAAATGTCGAAAAATCAAATTTTCCGGTTAAAATGAGGACAAATACAAGGAAAAGGCCACTTAACTTCGATAGAAGTCCCCCCTACACTTAAGATAAACATTGTCCTCAATGTTTAAGCATGTGGAAGTAAACTCCCCTACACTTAGGACATTGTGCACGTTGTTTAAATCTCGCTAAGGAAGAGACAACTAAAGAGATTCCTATTTTAATATTGAGAAATATAAAATAGTGAATCGAAGAAAGTTTAGGATAGAACCGGGAAGAAGGGAAACACGGAATCACGGTTCGTCAAAAGTCATCAAGAATGTGTCTTTGAAGCTCTAATCCCTGCACATGATAAGAAAGAAAGCAAGAAAAACCTCGGGGCTCCCCCCTACACTTATGGTAAAGATAGATAGATAATTGGGTTGCCTCCCAAAAAGCGCTTGTTTATATTAACCGAGTTACGAGCCTGACTCGTCCCTGAATTAAATGGTCCTTGGGGAAGCTTCGAATGCAATACCGGGATCAAAGACCTTGTCCTCGTTCCCGGTTGACATCAACAAAGGAGAGGCGGGGGGATAAGTCTTGAATGGGAGAAAAACCCTTTCAACATACGAAAAGTATGTGAAATCAAGATCCACGGGAGGTGGGTTGGGTAAAGTAAGCACATTGTCCTCCCCCAAAGACAATGGATGCTGAGCAAGCAGCAAAGCCGTATTGTTATCAATCATAGCATAATCAATGTCACCTCCCGGGTCAAAGCACTCATCCTCCGTGATAGTGGCTAAAAGGGAGGATGAAAGGTGCTCGGGAGGGGGACTTGGGTCAATACTTTCAAGTAGCAAATTATCAAAAATAATATCCCCCTCCATGTCATCGTCTTCATTACCTGGTGGTATGGAGTGAATGTCGATTTCTTCCGGCAATGGGTCATTATCTTCAACGGGAGGAATAGATGGAGGCAAAGACTCGGAAAGAGGAGGAGAAGTCAACGCTTCGATTTGAGCAATAAGAAGGTGCACTTTCCGTAATCTATCTCGAAGAAGCACGTCTTCCACCTTATCCACAAGATCATGTTCATCGGTGAACTTCTCGTAAACCGGAGAGAATAAATCGTCATCACCCGCATCTCCCGGTGGAGATTGAGAAATTTCAAAAGTGAAATTCTCATAGCTTGGAGAAAAATTGTCATCATTAGGATCGACCTCTTCCGTAAGAGCAACGTCGTCCTCAAGCTCCATAACAGGTAAGTCACAAACCTCATCATCCAATACTTTGTCGAGACCAACATCACTAAGCTCATTCAATGTATTACACTCCTTAGACACGTTTGGGATATTGAAAGGAGGGATGACAATTGCACTAGGACATTGAGCAGTAAGGTCATTCCAAGAAATAGTAGGCTCATCGTCATCATCATCATAATAGTATGGATACACCGGGGGAGGAGTATAAGTCTCGATATTCGATATTTGCTCCTGTCGTTGATCCTCTTGATATTTTTCGATGATCTTGTTGAAAGCTTCTTGAAGTTGTTGACCTTGTTTAGCAAGAGTGGCCCATTGTTCGTGGGAGCTCAAATGTTTGAAGGAGGGTTGATGATCGATGGGGTGTTGTGGGGGCTCAAAATGTTGAAAACCTGAATTATAGCATGGTTGTGGCTCATAGTGGGTCATCGGTTGAGAAGAATTATAAACCGGGTTTGGTTCATAATAATCCATTGGTGAAGAAAACTGAGGACACAGATTTTGCTCATAATAATTCATTGGTTGACAATAATAAGTATCGTGAGGACCCCCACAGTTGTTGCAAACCGGGTATGGAGAAAAATCAGGTGCGTCTTGTGGATAGCTATTTTCATTGTCATAATTGTACCCCGGTTCTTGCCCGTGACCATACGGGTATCGAACCGGGCACGAAACATGCCAATGAGAATCGCTTCCACAATAGATGCACGGGGGAACAGGAGGTGGGTTCAAAAACAATGAATTAGTCGAGTTGCACAAGGGACAAAATCCGAATTGTGTGTAGTCGATATCGTTTCCGCACCGCTCACATGTACACCATTGACAAGAGTTGTTCCCAGATAATTGTTTCCCACACCGGACGCAATGGACATAAAAATCCATAAAGAAAGATAGATAAGCAAGAAGAATATTTTTGGTGCAAAACTTTGAAAAAGAAATGCTTTTTATGATTTTTCAAATGTTTTTGGATTTTTGAAAATTTTTTGACACAAAAAATAACGTTCACAAGTGAACGGGTCCCAAAAGCCAACGCGTCTCTCACAAAAAACCGTAGATCCTCACGAAAAGAGCCGGCAGCGGCGCCATTTTAATGTAATGATTTTACTCGTTGAAAGTTCGTTTTCTCGGTATCTCCTCAAATTGATTTCCGGTTAAGAGATTAGTTGTTCTTGGTGAAACAAATATTTTGAGTTTTGGTAAAATAAATGTGCAAGACTTAATAATAAAGGACGGGAAATTAAAACTAAAATTAGTTGAAACGTAAACGGTGCAATATTTAAGACTTTAAAAGTAAATGACGTGAAATTAAATGACGTAAAATTAAAGCTTGACGAAAAGTAAATTGACAATAAAATAAAAATTCGGAACGAAATTAAAATAGACTAAAAATAAAACGAGAAAATATGACATTTTAACCTAAGAAAAATATTAAAACAAAACAAAACATTCCATCGGAATACACCCGATCGGAATCCATAAGGATCCGATCGGAATGTACCCGATCGGAATGAGCATGATCGGAATAATCAAAAGTAACTCAATCGGAATGTCTAAAATAAAACTAATCGGAATGTTTAGAAAAGGGCCAGATCGGAATGTTACTATGAATCCAAATCGGAATACACGAAAATGCATATGATCGGAATATAAAGAAAAGGTACAATCGGAATGTGTAAAAAAACTCATAATCGGAATACACCTAAACTGAGCAAATCGGAATAACCCCAAAACCCTTTTCCGATCTACTGATCGGAATAAGGTGTGCTGATCGGAAAAGACAAATCGGAAAAGGGTTTACCTTTTCCGATTAAATAGGGATTCGAAATAAGCAAGTAATAAGCTATTAGATTAAGCTATCACAAAAACTTAAACGAATCAATAGTGAAACGGAACCAATAAGCACAAATAATAACTTTTCCAAACTTAAAATAAACAAACTTTGAAATCAAAAACATGAAAAGATTAACTTTTTAGGCACGAAAACATGAATGAACAACACGGATCAAATGTAAATCGCACCAAAAGCAAACAAGAATCAAGAAAGGAAGATGAGAGATTAAGACAAGAAAAGCAAAGATTAAAGAACAATAATTGAAAACTTACTTGAAAATTAAAATGGATTAAAAGTGTATAACAAATGATTAAAGTGCAAGAATTAAAATGACAAGAAATGAAAATGGTGGAAGTGTGGCTTGTCAAGCCACCAACAACAAGAAATGAAGTAGCTAATGGCTATTTATAGTGGAGATTAGGGAGGAGCTTAGGAAGCTTCCTCCCTCTTTCTTCTTTTCCTTAATTGCAAGCTTAGGTCCTTGATCTTCTTAATCCTTTTATAATCTTCTTCATACTTGGACTTAAATGACTTTGTCTCGGGATTTCTTTGAACTCGTCTTGAATTTTCTTCATAAATAAGACTCGAGTTCTTCGGCTTTTAGTAAACTTCCGACTTTTGACTTTTTCTTTGATAAAATCTTCAGAATTGGTCTTGGACTTCCATTCTTTTTCCACTCTTGATCTTTCGACTTCATCTTTCGTCTTTTTCTTCGATAAAAGCCCGTCAATGCCGTGTTTTCTCCACTTTTCACCTTTTCGTCCTAAATCACAACAAAAACACAAACCACGCATAATTCCGACATAAATGACATAAAAAATACACGTTTTGGCTCGGTTATTATTGTAATTAAGTGGTAAAAAGGATGGGTGTTTTCACACCTATCAGTGCCATATAGAAAAGCACTCTTTACATCCATTTGATAGACTGTAAATCCTATGTAGGAAGCATAGGCTAGAAAAATCCTTATTGCCTCAATCCTTGCAACAGGTGCAAAGACCTCCTCATAGTCTATCCCTTCCTCTTGTGTATATCTTTGAGCAACTAAACGTGCCTTGTTTCTGACCACAATGCCTCTCGCATCCTTTTTGTTTCTAAGAACCCATCTTGTCCCAATAGGTCTCACATATCTGGGACAATCAACCAACTCCCAAACATCCTGAATAGCAAACTGGTGAAGCTCATCTTGCATTGCTTTCACCCAACTGGGTTCTTTGAGAGCATCAAAAATCTTCTTGGATTTGATAGGTGTGAAAACACCCATCCTTTTACCACTTATTCCTTGCTAAAACGAGACCAAAACGCGTATTTAATATCATTTGTTTGGAATTATGCGTGGTTTGTGTGTTTGTTGTGTTTTCAGAGCCAACCGGATGAATATTGAAGAAAACATGGGATTGCACGGGTTTTATCGAAGAAAAAGACGAAAAGAAGAAGTCTATAGTCCAAGAGATGCAAAAGATTTGAAGTCAATGGGCCTATTTGAAGATTTATCAAAGAAAAGGACCAAAGATGGAAGATTTACATATGTCGAAGAACTCAAGTCTATTAAACGAAGCAATTAAAAGAAGAGTTGAATTTATTCATCAAGAAATCCCGAATCAGAAAAAAAAAACGTCAACTCTACTGAAAAGACGAGAAGACAAAAAGAGAGGAGAAAAGCCCACTCACCAACCAAGCTCAAGGCCTATAAATAGACCATTCCCTTCACATTTTAAAACGAGTAGTTCATTTTCTGTTTTCCTTCCTCCTGTTTCGTAGGAAACCAACACCCTTAAGGTGTTTGGTGATTTTTATTTTTCTTTGATTCCTTCATAAATCTTGTAAGTTTAATCTTTCCTTTTGTTTGTTAAACCTTAATCTTTCAATATCAAGTTTCCCTTTAATCTTGTTCTTCCTTTTCTTATTGATTCTCTAGTTCTAAGTTTTTATTTTGTTGGTTTTGATCTTTAAAAACAAGTGGGTTTTATGTTTTTATTGGTTTAGAATGATTGTTATTGTTAGTTAAACATTAGTGGCTATTTTGGTTTAATCCTTAGATTTATTTTGGTTGAATTTGGTTAAAATTTGTGGTGTTTTGTTCCCCCTGTTCTTCGGACTGTTACATTTCCCAGATTCCGAACGAAGCCTTTTACTCCGAACTAAGGATTCCAATTAGTATTCCGAACGAAGTGTTTTTCAAATTTATTCCGGATGAAGCATTATTCCGGATGAACAAGTATTCCGGATGAGCTAATATTCCGAATAAACATATTATTCCGAATAAACAGATTTATCCCGGATCAGTCATTATTCCGAATCAAAGATTTTCAAAATATTCCAAATCAGTTTTATTATTCCGAACGAGTTGATATTCCGGATGAGTTGATTATTCCGGATGAGTGATTATTCCGGATAAAGAGATTATTCCGGATGAGCAGTTATTCCGAACCAGCATCATATATTCTGAACGAAGCCTTTTGTGTTGATTATTCCGGATGAGCTGATATTCCGAATGAGCACAACATTCCGCATAAGCCAAATTATTCCGGATCAGTAAGTATTCCGAATCAGCTTAATATTCCGCATGAACCATATATTCCGGATGAACAATGTTTTCCGGATGAGCTAATTATTCCGGATCAAGCACTTATTCTGGATCAACAGAAACATTCTGAATCAGCTGTTTTTCTGAGTTAAGGTATTTTACTGTTTTAAGTTTTAAGTTTAATCCAAGCTTTATTTTCATTAATTACTTTTAGTTTATTTTTATTACTTCGCGCACTTACCTTTTAAGTAGAAATAGATCAAAAGCTCCCCCCTTTTAGTTACCAAGAACAACAATTAAACTTTGAACCGTGATCAATTCGAGAAGATACCGAGAACGAAACAACGACAAATATAATTGGGTACGAGCAACACAAAGAAAGATCTTGCAAAAGCTACCTTTTTAATTAACTAAAAAAACAGTTATTAAAATGGCGCCGCTGCCGGCTCTTTTCGTAAGGATCAACGGTTTTTTGTGAGAAAAATTGGATTTTGGGATCCGTTCTTTCGGGAACGTTATTTTCAAGTACAAAAATTTTCAAAAACCCATAAAAATATAAAATTTTCAAAAATACAAAAAAATTATAAAAAACCTATAAAAACCAAAAATATTTTCTCTTGCATTTTCTTTTTAGTGTATGCGTACTCGATCAACGTCTTATCCCGAGCCCGAGACTATCGATAATTTAGACATGGCCGGTGTACACAACAATAATAATCCACCCCACCCCAACATGAATAATCTACCCCAACACGACCTACGAACCATGGAGGAGCTATGCCAACCTACGATGAATGGACGTGGAGGCCCGATTGCGCTGATGCAAATCACGGCTCAGGAGTTTTCGTTGAAGCATCACATGATCCAACAAGTGCAAACTAATCCATTTCGCGGAATACCGGATGATGATGCTAACAAAAACCTCGACAAATTCATTACCATCACCCAAAGCAGGAAGTTGCTCGGTGCTTCTATGGATGTACTTCGCCTTCAACTATTTCCCCACTCGCTTTCTCACCATGCCAAAAAATGGTTTGACCGTCTCCCAAAGAATTATATTCATACTTGGGACGACATGACTCAACGATTTTTGTCGCGCTACTTTCCACCATCCATGGTCACGAGCCTTCGTAACCAAATTAGTGGATTCATGCAAGACAATGATGAATCGCTCTTTGATGCTTAGGAACGATACAATGATTTGATCGACCGTCGTCCAAATCATAACATTCTCCCCGTCACTCTTATTGATACTTTCTACAATGGTCTCAGTTTTCGTGATCGTGACACGATCAACGCCGCCGCCGGTGGTACTTTTATGAAAAGGAGACCGGAGGAGTGTAGAGAGTTGATTGAAAACATGACTACTCACCACAGGAATTGGGATTCATCCGCATCCTCAAGATCTAACCCGAGAGTCAATGTTTCTTCTATTACTTCCAATCTCGAGATAGCCAAACTTACCCGACAAATCGCGGAGATGAACAAGAATTACATGACCATGGCTACAACCCACTTTCCACAAGCTAAAGCCGTTGCTATTTCTTGTGACACATGTGGTGGTCCTCATTCTTACAATGATTGTCCTTCCACTCAAGGAAATTTTTGTGAAAACGTTAACGCGGCACACGGTACTTATCCCACGGGAGGCTATCAAGCTCGTCCTCAAGGAGACCGTAACTTGCTAAGTTATCGTTCAAACAACTATCTTTCACCACCCGATTTTACTCCTCAAAACCAAAACCAACAACAAAGCTATAACCGAAATAACCAATCCCAACCTCGTGCTAACAATCAATATCAATCCCAAAGAAACCCATACCCACCTCAAGGAAATTCTCAAGCTTACCAAGCTCCACCTCTCAATCAACCAACAGCGTTGAATCAAGACATCGAGACGTTCATGAGGACTAATAGAGAGATGGTGACGAATCTTTAGAGTCAATTCATCAACTTGAAAGGAGACATGGCGAAACAAGGGAGCGATATTCGAGCCGAGCTAAGGAATGACATGGCGAAAGAAAGCAATGATATTCGCGCAGACATGAGAGACTCTTTCAGCACTCAAGCGGATAATATACGTGATATGATCGGGTCGCTCTTCCAAGGTAATCAACCCTCTTCTTCGGGTACTCTTCCGAGTAACACCGTTGCTAATCCAAGAGGGGAGATGAAAGCAATCACCACTCGTAGTGGAAAAGGTTATACGGAACCCGAGCTTCCTACACCTCCACCCGTGATTGTGAACAAGGAAAAAGAGCAACTTTCCTCACCTCCATTGCAAACTACCCCCATTCCCCCACCACCCGCGGTTGTGAGTGATCCTACTTTCCTAAAGACTTCCTCTTCATCCGATATACCTTATCCTTCAAGGTTGAGGAAAGAGAAGCAAAAGAGCAAGGATGATATTCAAGTTTCAAACTTTCTCAAAATGTTTAAACAATTGAATTTTAACATCTCCTTTACCGAGGCTCTCGCTCACATGCCTAAATATGTGAAGATGTTTAAAGATCTTCTTAGTGACAAGGAAAAGCTTCTTGACATTGCTCAGACCCAACTTAATGAGAATTTCTCCGCGGTTCTGTTAAGGAAATTGCCCACCAAACTTGGTGATCCGGGTCGCTTCTTGATTCCTTGCCACTTCCCAGGAGTAGAGAATTGCATGGCCCTAGCCGATCTAGGTGCTAGTATCAACTTAATGCCTTTAAGTGTTTGGAAGCAATTATCTCTCCCCGAGCTAGTCCCCACCAAAATGACTTTGGAATTAGCTAACCGTACGGTTGCTTATCCAGTGGGGATAGCCGAAGACGTCTTCGTTGGCGTTGACAAATTCACCTTCCTGGCGGATTTTGTTGTCTTTGACTACGAGATGGGTCCTCGTGTTCCATTAATCGTTGGACGTCCTTTCTTGAGGACCGGTCGCATTCTCATTGATGTAGCCGCGGGCGAAATAATCATGAGAGTTGGTGACGATAAAATTGTCTTCAACATGGGTAAGATTTCTAAGCAACCTTATTCATATGAGAGTGTTAATGCTATTGATGTTCTCGATGAGGCTTGTGAAGAATACTTTAAATGATGCTTGCAAAAGTAATCTTTCTTCTCTACCCAATGTTGAGACCATTGCCTCAATTGCTCCGTCATTGACTCCTTTTGGAGAAAGTGACTTTCTTTTGGATGATTTTGAAGCTAGCTTGGGTCCACTTGATCTTATGTATGATGATTCTCCCATCGATTGGGAAGAAGACATTCGTACAATTGAGAAACTTCTCAATGAAGACCCTTTTTCTCCTCCTTCTCCTAAAGAGGTGACTAATGATGATCCATCGTTAGTTACACCATCTATTGAGGATCCTCCTACTCTTGAGCTTAAGGACTTACCTCCTCATCTCGAGTATGTTTTCTTAGAGGACATTGATCAACTTCCCGTTATCATTGCTAAAGACTTAGAGCCGATGAGAAAACTCGTCTCATTGAAGTTCTCAAGAAACATAAAAGAGCTATCGCTTGGAAAATCTCCAATATTCGCGGAATTGATCCTCACTTTTGCACACATAAAATTCTCATGAAGGACGACTTTAAGCCCACCATTCAAAGCCAACGAAGGGTGAATCCTAAAATCCATGACGTTATCAAAAAAGAGGTTATCAAACTTCTTGATGCGGGCATGATTTACCCTATCTCGGATTCACCATGGGTTATTCCAGTCCATTGTGTGCCTAAGAAAGGCGGAATCACCGTTGTGCCCACTCAAAACAACGAGTTGATTCCTACACGTCTCGTTACTGGGTGGAGAGTTTGTATAGACTATCGCAAACTCAATGATGCCACGAGAAAGGATCATTTTCCTATTCCTTTTATGGACCAAATGCTTGAACGTTTAGCGGGTAATGAATATTACTGCTTTCTAGATGGTTTCTCGGGTTATTTCCAAATACCCATAGATCCCCAAAATCAAGAGAAGAAAACATTCACCTGTCCCTATGGCACATTTGCTTATAAAAGAATGCCTTTCGGCTTATGCAATGCCCCCGAGACTTTCCAAAGGTGCATGTTGGCTATTTTCCATGACATTGAGCAAACCATGGAAGTCTTCATGGATGATTTCTCGGTCTTTGGGGATTCATTCTCTTCTTGCCTAGCCAATTTAGAACGTATTCTTAAGCGGTGCGAAGACACTCTTCTTGTTCTAAATTAGGAAAAATGCCATTTTATGGTAAAAGAAGGCATTGTTCTAGGACACAAAATCTCAAAAGCCGGTCTTGAAGTGGACCGTGCTAAAGTGGATGTCATAGCCAAATTACCTCCACCTTCAACCGTGAAGGGTGTGAGAAGTTTTCTTGGTCATGCGGGCTTCTATCATCGCTTTATCAAAGATTTTTCTAAAATCGCTCGCCTGATGACCCACCTCTTGGAAAAATATACTCCTTTTATCTTTTCTAAAGAGTGTATTGAAGCCTTCAATCTTCTTAAGGATAAGCTAACTAACGCACCGGTCTTGGTCACCCCTAATTGGGAGCTACCTTTGGAGTTGATGTGTGATGCTAGCGACTTTGCTATTGGAGCGGTTTTGGGCCAAAGAGTGAATAAACACTTCCAACCAATCCATTATGCTAGCAAGACAATGACGGGGGCTCAATTGCATTATACGACAACCGAAAAAGAGCTTTTAGCTGTTGTCTACGCTTTTGAAAAATTTCGCCCCTATCTTGTTTTATCCACCACCATTGTATACACGGACCATTTCGCGTTGAAGTACTTGATGACTAAGCACGACTCTAAGCCAATACTTCTTCGCTGGGTTTTACTCCTTCAATAACTTAACATTGAAATTCGTGACAAGAAGGGAGCTGAAAACCTAGCCGCGGATCATCTAAGTAGACTTGAGGATCCTTATCAAGGGGATCATCCGAACAAAGAGATCAATGACTCTTTTCCCCTTGAGACCTTAATGTCTATAAATTCCAATCTTGATGATACCCCGTGGTTTGCCAACATTGCAAACTACTTAGCGGGTGGTGTTCTCATCAAAGGGTTAACATCCCAACAAAATAAAAAGTTCTTAAACGATGTTAAGACTTACTTTTGGGATGACCCTTTTCTCTTCAAACAATGCGCTGATTTGATTATTCACCGATGTGTTGACGGACCGGCAACTTTAGACATTCTCGAGGCTTGCCACAAAGGACCCACCGGTGGTCACTTTGGTCCCAACTTCACCGCAAAAAAAGTGTTTGATTCGGGATTCTATTGGCCCACCATTTATCGTGACGCTCACGAAATGGTTAAAAACTGTGATGCTTGCCAAAGACAAGGCAAGATCACACATAAAGATGAGATGCCTCAAAATTTCATACAAGAATGTGAAATCTTTGATATATGGGGCATCGACTTTATGGGGCCATTCCATTCTTCTAAAGGAAACAAATACATCCTTGTCGTCGTTGACTACGTTTCAAAATGGGTTGAAGCAAAAGCTTTCCCCACTAACGACGCAAGGGTGGTTTGTAACTTTTTGAAGCAGCTTTTTGCTCGATTCGGTGTTCCTCGTGCTATTATCAGTGACCGCGGGACTCATTTTTGCAATGATCAATTCGCAAGAGTCATGGCTAAGTATGGTGTCAATCACCGTCTTTCCACCGCCTATCATCCCCAAACAAATTGTCAAGCCGAGATTTCCAACCGTGGATAGAAGCGAATTCTGGAGCGTACTATGGGAGAGCATCGTGCCGCATGGGCCGATAAGTTAGACGATGCTTTATGGGATTTCCGTACCGCATATAAGACCCCGATTGGTTGCACACCTTATCATCTTGTGTACGGGAAAGCATGCCACCTCCCTATCGAGCTGGAACATAAGGCATATTGGGCCTTGAAGTGGGCTAACTTCGACATCAACAAAGCCGGTGATCTTCGCAAGATTCAACTCAACGAGCTTAATGAACTGAGGAATGAAGCTTACGAGAACTCATTGATCTACAAGGAGAAGACCAAGATCATCCACGATGCTAGAATTAAGAACCGAGAGTTCCACGTTGGTGATCAAGTCTTACTTTTTAACTCTCGGTTGAAGATCTTCTCGGGCAAGTTGAAGAGCCGCTGGTCTGGTCCATTCACCATCGCCAAAGTCTTTCCCTATGGCACCATTGAGCTTGCTCAGCCAAATGGGCCCAATTTTAAGGTGAATGGCCAGCGTTTGAAGTTGTACTTTGGTGAGGACATCTCTCATGAGATGATTCCATCCCTCACCACGTTTCCCATGAACTAGTTTCGGGACCGAGTCAGGCTCGTGACTCGGTTAACAAAAACAAGCGCTCCTCGGGAGGCAACTCGAGTTTCTATCCCCCTTTTCCGTTTTTTCATCCTAAGTGTAGGGGGAGCTATATAGGTTGCTTGTGTTTGTATGGTGATGTGATTATAGGGATAAGTGCACTTTTGGAATCTTTGAAGAATCGTGCTCCCATGTTATCCGCAAATCCGGTTCTATCTCTCAGCTATCGTGATTCAACTTTCTTCATACTCACATTTGAAATTGATCACTTTAGTTGTATCCTCCTTAACTTGAGTTAACCAACGTGCACAATGTCATAAGTGTAGGGGAGACTTTTCCCACATGCTTATGCATTGAGTACAATGTTTATCTTAAGTGTAGGGGAGACTTCTATCGAAGTTATAAGTGGACTTTTCTATTAAAATGCCTTCATTTAACCGGAAAATCATTTTTTTCGGCATTTTTCAAATTTTTAATTAACTTTGGCCATATAGTCGTAATTTTAAAATTTTTATGTCTTTTATTGCCTTCCTTTTATCGTTGCTTCCATATGTATATATCCCATAATAAAGTCTAAAATAAAAGAAAAATCAAAAATATTAATAAAGTGGTGTAGCTAGTTTAGAAGTCTTTGATATATTAGGCCCGTTGTGATTATTTTGACTCAACCCGAATAGACTTATCCAAGTTTATTCTAGCAAGTATCCTTAACCATGTAGACCTTAATTGATTTATTAGGCTAAGCATCCACGAGTCTCATTACTTGATATTTTAAATTGTGGAGAACGAGAAATGAAAGAGTTAATTATAAGTCAGTAATCTTGCATAAGCACACTTGGTGTAATTATTAGCTTTTCCTCCCATCACTTGTAAATAAATAATTGCAATAAGTAAGGTCGTACGGTCTGAAAAATTACTTAGCTTCTAGCCCAAGATAGTTTAAAAGTTGCTCGGTATTAATTAGAGTTCATAGCCAAGGCATAACTACTGAAACGGGACGCGAAGATTGGCGAGTCCAAAAAGGCCCTAACAAGGCATGAGGATTCCATTTTGTTGCTAAAGATCTAAGATGATGTGAAGAATCATTATTCCAAAATCAATATGAAGGATCAAGACACACGACGAAAAGCAATTACTCCCATAAAGATCATGGAGAAATCTATCCGAAAAGACCCTAACAAGGTATAAGGATAAATAGATCCAAGTCCGAAGAGGAGGCGAATCGTTGTATATCAAAGTCCCAAATAAGGATTGAAGAAATAATGAAGAAGTCGTGGTCAACATTGGAAGAAAATATCTCAACTACTCCAAGTGAAGATATACTCTATATATGAAGAGAAGACCATAATTTCAAGAACGTCTTCTCAAGATTTGAAGTACGAAGTAAATGCCAAATATCGGTCTGAGAAAGGTCTCAAATCGTGAAGCGAGTTATGCCAAGATATGAACTTTATGAGGTCTCGAGAAGCAGTTTTAAAAGATTTTGTCCTTTAGCTAACTATGGATTAGATCGTCCTACTTTATTTTCAGCCTAAATAAACTATCGCAATAAGTCCAAAAATGCATCTTCATGATCATTCTAAGACAAAAATAAAATATAAGAGATATACCTAGGAATAAGGGAGTTTAAGCGTATAATTAAGCCATGTGTGTAAGTGTTTGTTTTGCTAACTTATGATAACAATGATCTCGTTTTTAAGCTTAGTGTGGGGAACGTGAAACTTGAGGGTGATAAATCTTCGCAGCACCAAAGCCCTAATGTAAGTCCTTGATCTCTTTGCTAGTTATTTCCATGTAGCTATTTTCAAGTGAAAATGGTTTTCTATCCCTTTTGTTTTATTCAAGCTTTTATTTCTCTTTAGTACTTTAATTTTTGTTTCGTAGTAGTATATGTTAATAAGGCCAAGGTTGATTGACTATGAGAAAAGTGTTAAGTTTTGCCATATCTTATAGCATTGCATGAGGGCATGGCAATGGTTAAGTGTAGGGGATTTGATAGGTGTTAAAACACCCATCCTTTTACCACTTATTCCTTGCTAAAACGAAACCGAAACGCGTATTTAATATCATTTGTTTGGAATTATGCGTGGTTTGTGTGTTTGTTGTGTTTTCAGAGCCAACCGGATAAATATTGAAGAAAACATGGGATTGCACGGGTTTTATCGAAGAAAAAGACGAAAAGAAGAAGTCTATAGTCCAAGAGATGCAAAAGATTTGAAGTCAATGGGCCTATTTGAAGATTTATCGAAGAAAAGGACCAAAGATGGAAGATTTACATATGTCGAAGAACTCAAGTCTATTAAACGAAGAAATTAAAAGACGAGTTGAATTTATTCATCGACAAATCCCGAATCAGAATAAAAAACGTCAACTCTACTGAAAAGACGAGAAGACAAAAAGAGAGGATAAAAGCCCACTCACTAACCAAGCTCAAGGCCTATAAATAGACAATTCCCTTCACACTTTAAAACGAGTAGTTCATTTTCTGTTTTCCTTCCTCCTGTTTCGTAGGAAACCAACACCCTTAAGGTGTTTGGTGATTTTTATTTTTCTTTGATTCCTTCATAAATCTTATAAGTTTAATCTTTCCTTTTGTTTGTTAAACCTTAATCTTTCAATATCAAGTTTCCCTTTAATCTTGTTCTTCCTTTTCTTATTGATTCTCTAGTTCTAAGTTTTTGTTTTATTGGTTTTGATCTTTAAAAACAAGTGGGTTTTATGTTTTTATTGGTTTAGAATGATTGTTATTGTTAGTTAATCATTAGTGGCTATTTTGGTTTAATCCTTAGATTTATTTTGGTTGAATTTGGTTAAAATTCGTGGCGTTTTGTTCCCCCTGTTCTTCGAACTGTTACATTTCCCATATTCCGAACGAAGCCTTTTATTCCGAACCAAGGATTCCAATTAGTATTCCGAACGAAGTGTTTTTCAAATTTATTCCGGATGAAGCATTATTACGGATGAACAAGTATTCCGGATGAGCTAATATTCCGAATAAACATATTATTCCGAATAAACATATTTATTCCGGATCAGTCATTATTCCGAATCAAAGATTTTCAAAATATTCCAAATCAGTTTTATTATTCCAAACGAGTTGATATTCCGGATGAGTTGATTATTCCGGATGAGTGATTATTCCGGATAAAGAGATTATTCCGGATGAGCAGTTATTCCGAACCAGCATCATATATTCCGAAGGAAGCCTTTTGTGTTGATTATTCCGGATGAGCTAATATTCCGAATGAGCACAACATTCCGCATAAGCCAAATTATTCCGGATCAGTAAGTATTCCGAATCAGCTTAATATTCCGCATGAACCATATATTCCGGATGAACAATGTTTTCCGGATGAGCTAATTATTCCGGATCAAGCACTTATTCCGGATCAACAGAAACATTCCAAATCAGTTGTTTTTCTGAGTTAAGGTATTTTACTGTTTTAAGTTTTAAGTTTAATCCAAGCTTTATTTTCATTAATTGCTTTTAGTTTATTTTTATTACTTCGCGCACTTACCTTTTAAGTAGAAATAGATCAAAAGCTCCCCCTTTTAGTTACCAAGAACAACAATTCCACTTTGAACCGTGATCAATTCGAGAAGATACCAAGAACGAAACAACGACAAATATAATTGGGTACGAGCAACACAAAGAAAGATCTTGCAAAAGCTACCTTTTTAATTAACTAAAAAACAGTTATTAGTTCCTGTTGTGACAGAAAACAGGCAAACAAACATGCTTGAACAAGAGGGGTATCAACCTTCTTGTGAATATTGGCAATAAATCCTCCATGATTCTGATGAGACCTTCTAGTTTGTACAGGAGTCATCACATCACCTATAATAAGAGAAGAAGGATGATTCTTCATAGTAGATGTAAGTACTCCACCTTCAATAATTGTATTATCATCAATCTCATCTCCAAGTTGCCAATATCCTCTTCAATCTCTCTTTCATCAACATCTGAATGAACCTCTCCAGTTCTGTTTGAAGGTTCACCTTGTTCAAAATTATTGGAAGAGAATAAATGGTCAAAAGAGTTGTCAACGCCTGAATTAGGGTTGTCAACGTTTGAACCATCAACGCCTGAATTTGTCTTGTCAGCGCCAGATTTCCTCTGTAAGCGTTTGAAAATCATGCATGTTTTCAACTGGTGATACTTGAGGACCACCTTTTTCCTTTCCAGCAGCAGCAGCAGCAAATGCATCACTCCATATTGGAATGGTAACATACTCAAGTATGGCTGCTGATTTGTCTGCTTGTGATCCAACCTCTTTATCAACCTTTTTACCTGAAATTTCAACAACTGGTTCTTCCACAACATTTGAACTCACCTTCACAATGTCTGGATTAGTAACATGCATATAATTCAAAGTTCTAGATAGAGGTTCCAAGTCAAATAGCCAATTTGGACCACTCTCAAGATCAGTAGTTTTACTTTCTAAAAACCTAGCATGTACTTTTTCAAGTATACGTTTTTCTTTCTTAATGTAAACTCTATATCCTCTGCTCTGCACAGAATAACCCATAAAGTAGCCTTCATCACCTATAGCACTAAACTTACCAAAGGCATCACGAGTGTCTAAAATAACTACATGACATCCAAAAGGTCTAAGAAAACCAGTATTAGGTTTCCTTCCCCAAAATAGCTCATAATGTGTCTTGTTATGGATCTTGTTGATTAATGCCCTATTCTGAACATAGCAAGCTGTATTCACAGCCTTAGCCCAAAAAGCAATGGGAAAGTGAGCATCAGCCAACATAGTCCTAGCTGCTTCTATGAGTGTTCTATTCTTCCTCTCAGCTACCCCATTTTGTTGTGGGGTTCTAGCTATACTAAACTGTCTAGTAATCCCTTTCTTGGCACAAAAGTCATCTAACAACTTATTTCTAAACTCACCACCATTATCACTTCTAAGCATCTTAACCTCATTACCAGTCTTCTTCTCTAGTTGGGTAATAAAGTTAATCAAAGTATCACCAGTGTCACTTTTCAAAGCTAAAAAGAAAGTCCAAGTAAATCTAGAAAAATCATCAGTGATGACAAAACAGTAGGATTTACCATTTAAGATTTCTATATTAGTTGGACCAAACAAGTCCATATGCAGTAAGTGAAGAGGTTTAGAACTAGAATGCACAGGTTAGACTTAAAGGAAAGTTTGTGTTGTTTGCCTTTAAGGCATGCAACACAAGAGTGGTCATTATGGAAAGCCTTTTCAGGAAAACCATCAACTAAACCATGTCTCACAAGTCTATTTATATTCTTAAAATTTATGTGCCCTAACCTTCTGTGCCAAAGATTACTCTCATCAACTGAAGCCTTAGCATATAGACATGACAAATTATTATTCATCCTAATTCCATTAAGATTCACATTATAAATGTCCTTATGCCTAGGTGTTATATAATCAATGAATTTCTCATCTGGTTTTTTAAAATCTTTGCTTAACACCAAGCATTCAGTATCAGTGAAAAGAACCTTATTTTTGTTATCACACACCTGTGATACACTAAACAGATTATAGTCAAGTTCTTTTACCAAAAACACATTCTCAAAACTCAAATTGTTGGTGATAAGAGTGCCTTTGCCAGTGATAGTTCCATATCCGCCTCCAAAGTACACCTTGTCACCATCTTTAATGGGGGTAAAGTTTGTCAAGTAATCTTCCTTCCTCGTCATGTGCCTAGACCATCCACTATCCCAATAGCCATAATCATTAACCTGCTTTTGAATGCCCTGCACATAAATAAAAAAATTAGTTTTCTTTAGGAACCCAAGCCTGATCAGACTTGGATTCATTTGGTTGTTCAACAAGAACAGACTTAGTTCTAATGACAACCCCTTGTTCATCCCTTTTTGGATTAAACACCCAGTTAACCCCAATTGGTTTAGTTATGACCTTTGAATTATACTAAAATCTGTTACAGGTCATAGAAATCCCATCTAAATTAGGGTTTTGATCTTGTTTAGGTCTCCAAAATAAGCTAGAAGAAGCTTTAGACCCTTTTCCCTTTGGTTGCAGATATTTGGCATTACTTGGTCTAGCAACGTTCCTGTCAGCGTTTAATTTGTTCTTGTCAACGCTGGAATTACCCTTATCAGCGTTGAACCTAGGGTTTGCTACAGGAACCCATTGTCTGTTAGACCACGTATTGGTCTTTTGAAAAGGCCTTTGTCCATAAGTATTAGACCCTTTAGTGAAGAATGAGGCTGGTCTAATGACTTGTGAACTTTACTGAACAAAAGTTTTGCGTTTGATCATGGGTGACTTTCTATCAGCGTTGACCTTTGAAGCGTTGACACACTTATAAGCTAAATGTGAAAAACTTCCACAAGTATAACAGGATTTTCTAGACATAGCTCTAGGTCTAGATGAAAAGAAACCTGCCCCATTGTCACTAATTTGACTTTTTGGTGACCTAGGTTTTCTATACATTTTTGCATATTTAATACTAGGTTTTCTATCAACGTTTAAGCCAATGTCAATAGTCTTGCCAGTGGTGGGGTTGGTCACATTTATGGGTGTAGACTCATTTGGGTTGTCACTAAGCATGCCACCTTTAACAAACAAAGTAGGGTTGGCTTTCTTCCATTGGTCTAGATCTGTTAATTTCTGCTTGTATTCCTCTACTGTGGTAAGAACTCTAGGTGGAGGAATAAATTCCTCTTCTTGGAGTTCTGGAATACCAGTCTAAGACAGATCCTTTCTAAGGACACCATAAAAGTTCCCAGCAGGTGGTGGAACATCAGCATACTCTTTCATCCCAATCCCACTCCTATCCCTAGAATCCCTTTGTTCACTAACATATTTTTCTATGTTTTTTGAAGCTTTATCAAATTTTTGAATTTTAAGATCTACATTATCTTTATTTTTTATAGACTCATCTAACTTAGCTTGTAAAACACCATTGGATCTTTCCAAAATGTTTCTAACCTCAACACTAGCATTTAAATCATGAGTTAAAATATTGATTTGATCTTTTAGGTTAAACTTCATTTTCTTATATTCAGCCACAGTCTTTTCAGTTTGAGTAAGAGCAAGTTGATAACTAGATAACTTGCATCTTTCATTAATAACATCTGCTTTTAGTTTTAAGACTTCTTTGTTAAGCTTTTCAGTGTTTAGACGACAACCCTTACTACAAAATGCATCATAATATACCTCATTGTCTGATGAAGATGAAGAATGTGCCATGAGAGCATAGTGAACATGCTCCTCTTCTTCTTTTTCTGCAACCAAAGCCTTGTTCTCTTCCTCATCCTTGGCCAAAAAGCTCCAATCCCAGCCAATACCATCTATGTCTTGCATGGCAACCATAGCTTTTGTATCTTCAACCTTGACGATTTGGCTTGAAGGCTTTCCAGCATCAGACCTTTTAGGAGATCTACACTCTCTCATAAAGTGACCCATTCTATGGCAATTGTAACACTCAACCTTGGATTTATCAAACCCATCAGTGTCTTTAGCATTAAAAGTCATCTTCTTCCTGACCCTTCTATTCCATCTGTTGGCCCTTATGCTAGCAAGTGTCATATTCTACTTTATGTCCATCTCTTCCAAATGCTCATCACTAATTTACTCAAGGTCCTCATATGTAATCATTGAACCATTGGGCAATGAATCAATGTATGCACACACTGTATCTAGATCAATACCAGTAGGCTTAACTCTTGGTGAGTCAACATTGTATGTGTCAGCGTCTGAATGTGGGGCGCTGTTAAAGCTTGATCTAACGTTGACACAAGGTGATCCAGTAACGGGGTGCATGTATGACTCCCTTTGATCAAATTGACCTTCACTATGTGAGAAGAAGGCCATATTGCCATTGGTGGACTTGCTTCCTTGATCCAAAAGGATCTCACTCTCTACAAGCCTCAGTTTATTGTAAACATCATCAAAGGTGGAACTTTTGTGAGTATTATTAGCAATCGTAGACCTTGCTTCAATCTTCCATGCATCACCAAGACTTTTAAGAAAAGTGGTGATGATATCAGCATCATCATGCACTGTTCCCATGAATGACAACTTGCTTGTAATGTCAAGAAGTCTGCTTCTCACTCCACTTAGCTTTTCATTGGGAAGGGCTTTAAATACAGCATACTCATGCAAGAGTTGCTTCTTTTTCTCTGAGGCAGTATCATCATTGCCACCATAAGCAACTTGAAGGGCTGCCCAAAGATCTTTTGCACAATCATAGCCTCTATACTTGTGCTGATTGGCCTGTCCCAAAGAGAGTTTGAGGATGCTTAGGGTTTTCATGTCGTTCCTTCTCTTTGCAACGTCCTCAGCTGAGACAGCTCTTCCATCTTCAGGTTTTTATTTTCGATCCTCTTCAGTAGCGCCTGGAGTTGATCTTACAGCAATAGCAGCTACAATCTTAGCAGCCTTATTGAATGTGTTTCCATATTCAATAATTTCCCATAGAGTGTGGTCATGGATTTGAAGATACTGCTCAAAGTTAAACTTCCACAGCTCAAAGTTGTCTGGGTCTAGCATGGGAATCTTGATGTTAGGGCTAGAGGAGGAGGAGGTTAACTCTGGAGTAGATATGTTGTATGAATTTTAGGGTTTCTTGAAAATTAGGGTTTTTGGCGATTTAGGGGTTTTGTGTTCTTTAGATCAAAGTTTCTCAACAAGCTCTGATACCACTTGTTGATCCCAAACTTAGATCGATTTAGCTTGTGTAAACGAGATTAAATCAAGTTAAACACGTAGACAAACTTTGTTGTATATGAAACAATTCAAGTATTATGCGGGATTAATACTTAAACAAGAACACACAAACAAGATAAATCAAACTTTCACTTTGATTGATTAATCAAACTTGCGTACAATGAAAGTGTAAAACGTGTATTAAACTAAAACCTAAAGGCCTCCTTTTATAGATTAAGGAGCCTTGTACAAGAGTCTACGTATCAACTACTTTAGGTAAAGATAAACATAAGGAATACATTGTCGAACATATCTTTACTAGAAACATACTAGAAACATAAAACGTGTAGACTAAGTTTTCTATCAGTGCTTGACTTCTTCTTATCAACGCTTAACTTCTTCCTGTCAACGCTTGTCCTGTCAACGTTTGATTTCTTCCTATCAACATCCAAATTGCTCTTGTCAGCGTCCAAGTGTCTTGACTACATTTTATTGCCAACACAAAACACACTTAATTCAAGACGGTTGTGGTGACAAAATGGTGGTAGGATTAGGTATTAGTCCAATGATTCTTCCATAGCCGGAGGAATCTTTCCAAGGACAATTCGATAGTTAGAAAATAGTATTCCTTAGGAAAGATGGGGAATGGATTGTGAACGTATCAGAATGTCGACTAAGTACTGATGCTAGTAATGGAGCAATCACAACAAGGTGCTAGTGATGATGTATCGGTAAGCATTAAAGGGGTTGAAGAATGAAAAAGAAATGTAAAGAAAGAATCCCTCCTTACAACATAGGCAGAAACCGGGTCAACGCATTTTAAAGAAGATAAAGTATCATGGACCCAGTGATGCGATACACAACCCCTCCCAGCTAACTCAGATATCTCTCAAAAGATATTTGTTTTAATCTCACGGAGTTCAACACGTCATCTATCAGTTTATTCACTCCGAATAAATTGATATTGAAAAGGTGGCAATCCTCTCCAGCCTCCGCTCACTAAATCAAAATGCACTATTGAGTCTAGAGCCACGAGATCATCAAAAGTCTCATTAGGACACTTTTCAAAACAAGAAATATTTTTATGAGTCCTACGCAATATTCTTGTAATATTGCCAGAACATCTGAGTGATACAAAAGTATTACAATGAAGATGGAAATCTTGTTTGAGCCAACATCAAACAAGCTCATGGTAGGGGACACGTGTGGTTCTTTAAGAACTAATCTTGTGATAACTAGAAAGAAATAATGGTTTGACTCTTAATTGAGATCAAACTTGTTCCATGGCCTCTACGCAAAATCCAAGTGATCTTGCCAGAACACTCAGAGTGGCACTCGTTAGTGTTCACAGTGATGAGTGGAAATCCTTCCAGTGTCAACATTAAACAACACTACGGTAGGTGACAAGCAAGATTCTATTAGAATCGAGCTCGTGACAACTGGAAAGCAACAATGGTAAATATCTTAATTGAAATTCACTTGTTCCAGGTTCATGAATTGACGACTTCAATCATAAGGATAAATTTATCCAAATGATTAACTCTTTATGTTCGCAGTCAGCTTTGGACGGTCGAATAAAGAGAACGGGTTTACCCGCGAAATCTTGTCAAGGAGATCTTTAATTAGAACTACCTATCACAAGTACGATAGTTATATATCGTCCAACGGTCTTCACTGACTGGAGCTAAAATGCTACCGAATTAGTATAAAATGTCAAAGCCATTTTATTCGTGTCTTATTATGTTGCTGCATTTGAAGACGGTGGCGTTGCGGTGTACCAGATGAAGTCGTCCTCACATACTTATATATTTTCTGCATCAAATATTCCAGTTTTACGAGAAAACTCAACCTAAAAGTCTTTCGCTGTATCAACTCTGAAGCTTTCAAGAACTCGACAAAGTATAGGTATGTGGGACATGAAGTCACGAAGAGGCGAACATCACAAGAAGGAAAAGATGGCACGGGAAAGGCCAAAAGAACATGCTCTAAGCCAAAGCCTAAGTGTAATCAACATATATTCACAAAAATGAAGAAAAGATAAGTGGACTACGAGCACGAGAACGAATATCTAACATGCTAGATTTAGGACTTTGTAATTTGGAGTGACCTCCCTTTAGGGGGAGATTGTTGGAAATACGTTTTTATAGTTAGAAAGTCTCGGTCACTCCAACAATATAGTTAAGGGCTCGTAGTATAGTTTTAGTAACATTTTAACTAAGGACCCATGAGCATGTTCATGGGCCAGAGGCCCAAGTCCACTTATAGACTTGGGTATACATAAACCCCTTTGCTTCATGGAAATGGGTGTTGGTTGTTTCACTTTTTAATATATTTTCACACATTTTCTCTCATCTTTATCTCTCTATTTTCTCTCACTAGAAACATCAACCTCACTTGTGAGATTAGAGATTACCAATATTCTACAAATTGCTCACGAGAATTCTGTGTTTGTGGAGTGAAAAGACCATAAAGTTTGTTTTCATAGGCATAGTTATATGGTTTCACAAACTCTTTATTAATTGGTGATCTACTCTTCTCTTCCCAAATGTTTCTCTCATCACTATCGGGCCTAACTACAGGGCAATCATGATCGGTCCATTCGGGCTCATAAAGATACAAGTGCGGGTTCTTAGCTTGATCTTGGTCGAGGTACTTGGGACTTGCCAAACTAGATTTACCCTTAAAAACGACTGTGGTGCTATCGTTCTCGTGGTTTGAATAGATTGATTTGTTTTATAAACATTTTTTCATAAAGTCGACTTGTTCTTCAAGTTTTGTTACTTTTTTAGTATCTTTTTCTTGTCTACTTTTGAAATCTTGTTTTAACTTTTCAACCTCTTATTTCTTTACATCAAGATTATTAGCAGAATCGGTGGTATTCATAGAAATCCTTTGTTCAAGTTCGTTTACTTTAGTTGATGCAAGGTACGTTTTTTGACATTCATCAATTAAGAAAGTATTATATTGACGTTTCTATTTAGCTAATAACTCTATATCGGTGCTATATTTACTTTCAAAATCGTCTTTTTTAGTGCTAATTAAACGCCCTTTGTACCCCTTAAGCTTGTTGGTTTTCTGACTAAGCTCGCTCTATAACTATCAATAATCTAACTAGATTTTATTAGAGCAGCTTTGCTTTATTTAAATTTTTGAGTGAGAGTGGCATAAGCCTTTTTTAATTGCTTTTGACTCTTTCTAGTTTCAGTGACATCCTTTTAAAGATTAGAAATTAAGTTAGCCAGCGCAACACGCTCCTCATTATCATACTCATTTGTATGTTGATCTTCCTCAGACTCATTATTGCACATGTCTAATGGATTCGGTGTGATATACTAGCAACTGATTCCTTCATACATGTATCAGTAATGGGTGTAGTTGGATCACTATGCTCATGCTCATTGCCAAACACATTATAGTCATCATCAGTGTGTACCTTGTCAATTGGCTCGATATCAAAGATAGGACCATTGTCATCTTTAGTGACGTTGAGGACCTCTTGAATCTTTGCAACGTACGAGTAATGTGCTTCGAGTTCTTGGTCGGAGAGTTCATCATCATTTTCGTCAAACATTTCTCCTTCCTCAACTGATAACTTGATCCCATCATCTATCTTCTTGCATAGCAACATCTTTTCCTTATGATAAGCATCATCCTTAACCCTTTTCGGTTGTCGGCATTCCTTTGCCTTATGCCCAAAACCTTTGTAATTAAAACACTGAATCCCACTTTGCTGAACCACTTAAGTACCAACCGTTTCCCTATTCCCAGCAATAGTAGCAACCCTCTGTTGATCATACTTAGTAGTTTGTCTATCATACCGTGTAGAACCCTCAACATGTGTTGGATTACGATGATCCTATTTTGGAGGACCCTCAACACACCTTCGTGTGTCATACCTTGGATGAATCTAAACATAGTTGTTCCTCGTGTTTGATAATGTTCTGAGGTTGTTGTTGGTGGGTTTGTACATTTTCTTGTATGACTTCATAAGAAAGCTATTTGTTGCTTGAATTCCCTATTAATGAATAGATTTTACTAGGTTCAATTGTTCGTTTCTCGGAATCTCTTCGAATTGATTTCCGGTTAAATGTGTGAGATTAGTTGTTCTTGGAGAATCAAATGAAAGAGTTGTCGTTGTCTAAAACTAATTAAAAATAAAGACTTGAAACAAATAAGAATAAAGTAAAGACGGTAAAAAGAAATGCTGAAAGATAAAAACTTGACGAAGAGTAAATGACGAGAAATTAAAAGCAATAAAGGTAAATAACTCAAACTTAAACTTAAACTAAAAGGAAAGCAAGTAAAAGTGCAATTAAAGAAAAAGGCGGGAAAAAAAAAGCTTAAAACTAAAAACTGAAAAACTCATTCGGAATAAAGCCTTCATCTGGAATAAACGTGTTCATCCGGAATAAGACTTGATCCGGAATAAAAAGGGAAAAAAAATGTTCTACTCGGAATAAAGGTTCTATCCGGAATACTTGAACATTCCGAATGAAACACCCTATCCGGAATAACCTAACATTCCGAATAAAGGACTCTATCCGGAATAAAAAATATTCCGAATAAGGGACTCTATCCGGAATAAAAAGTATTTCGAATAAGGGACTCTATCCGGAATAAAAAGTATTCCGAATAAGGGACTCTATCCGGAATAAACAGATATTCCGAATAGAAGACAAAGTAAGCAGATCATCCGGAATAAACAGATATTCCGAATAGAAGACAAAGTAAGCAGATGATCTGGAATATCTGGGCAAGATACAGTAAGCATGAACAGAAGATGCAGTAGGATGAAAACCAAACACGAATTTAATCAAATCTAACCAAAACACACCAAAAGATTAATCCAAAACAACCACAAATGATCTACTAACAATAATTAATCAAAACAAATCATCAAAATTAACAAACAAAGCCAAATCAATCAAAACCCACTTGATCAAAACCATAAAAACTCAAGAACATGAACAATGCAGATGAAGAACAAATCAAACAAGAAAGGTAGAAGGAGATTAACAATAAAAGATGAAGATTAACAACAATCAAAGGTAAACTTACTAGGAATTAAAAGGAATTTAAAGGTGCATTACATGAAGATTAAGGTGCAAGAAATTAAAATGCAGGGAAATGAAAATGGTGGAAGAGTGGGTTGTCAAGCCACCAACTACTATGAAAATGAAAACACTAAACTATTTATAGGGAGATTAGGGAGGAGCTTAGGAAGCTTCCTCCCTCTTTCTTCTTTTCCTTAATTGCACACTTAAGTCCTTCTATTCTTAATCTTTTGTCAATCTTGGACTTAATGACTTTGTCTCGGGATTTCTTTGAACTCGTCTCGACATCTCTTCAATAAATTAGACTTGAGTTCTTCGGCTTTTGGTAAACTTCCGTCTTTTGACTTTTTCTTCGATAAATCTTTAGAATTGGTCTTGGACTTCCGTTCTTTTTGCACTCTTGATCTTTTGACTTCGTCTTTCGTCTTTTTCTTCGATAAAAGCCCGTGAATGCCCGTGTTTTCTCTACTTTTCACCTTTTTCGTCCTAAATCACAACAAAAACACAAACCACGCATAATTCTGACATAAATGACATAAAATACATGTTTTGGCTCAGTTATTATTGTAATTAAGTGGTAAAAAGATGGGTGTTTTCACACCTATCAATTCCCCTACACTTAACCATTGCAATATCCTCATGCAATGCATTAGTTACAAAGCACGTTTACATTTTTCATCATAATCAATCCACGTTGGCCTTTATTAAAGAGATAGAAAATTATAAACATTCAAAGTAAAGAAATCAAAAACATACCTTGGGTTTTGGAAATGTCATGAATAATCATCATCCTCAAGTTTTCACTTTCTCCAAACCAAGCTTAAAAACGAGATCATTGTTATTATAAGTTAGCAAACTAACACGAACTCATGTGGGCCAATTATTCACTTAGACTCCCTTATTCCTAGGTGTATCTCTTATATTTTATTGTTGTCTTGAATGATCACGAGGATGCATTTTTGACTTATTTCGATAGTTTATTAGGCCGAAAATAAAGTGAACGATTTAATCAATAGTTAGCTAAAGGACAAAATCTTTTAAAACTGCTTCTCGGGACCTCATAAAGTTCATATCTTGGCATAACTCGCTTCGCGATTTGAGACCTTTCTCGGACCGATATTTGGCAGCGACTTCATACTTCAAACCTTGAGAGACGTTCATGAAATAATGGCCTTCTCTTCATAATATTTCTTCACTTGAAGTTTTGAGAGATTCTTCATATATGGACCACGACTTCTTCATTTTTCTCCAATCTTTATTTGGACTTTGATATACAACGATCCGCCTCCTTTTCGACTTGGATCTATTCATCCTCATACCTTGTTAGGGCCTTTTCGGATAGACTTCTCCATGACTTTTGGGGAGTTTTTGCTTTTCGTCGTGTGTCTCGATCCTTCATATAGATTTTTGATAAATGATTCTTCACATCACTTGGGATCTTTAGCAACAAAATATAGCCCTCATGTCTTTTTAGGACCTTTTTGGACTCGCCAATCTTCGCATCCCGCTTCAATAAGTTATGCCTTGGCTATGAACTCTAATCCATACCGAGCAACTTTTAAACGATCTTGGGCTAGAAGCTAAGTAACTTTTCAAATCGTACAACCTTATTTATTGCAGATAAATTTATTTAGCAAGCGATGGGAGAATAGGCTTATAATTAACTCACATAAATTCACGAAAGAATACCAAACTTATAATTGGTTCTATCATCTCTCGTTCTCCACAATTTAAAATCTCAAGGAATGAGACTCGTGGATGCTTAGCCTATTAAATCAAAGTTTTGGGTTTTCGAGTCGCCTATAGGATCTTGCAAATTCTTAGACTCTTTCAAGTTTAGAAATCGCATTTTAAAGTTCCCTAGATAAACGACTCTCTAGGATCAATTATAGGAACTTGCGAAAAGTTCTTGTTCTTAACCTGTGAGAGTCAAGTCTTTCGCGTTTTATAGCTCCCTATATAAAAGCCTAGCAAAACTTGACTTAAACACGTTAAGGATACTAGCTAGAGTAAACTTAGACAAGTAAACTCGGGTTGAGTCAAAAGATTCACAACATTTGAAAATTTAAAACCACTTTATTAAAAATTTATTCTAATAAGGAAAGAAAATAACTATACAAAGGTAAAAAAACTATACATCTAGGCCAAAATAGATTAAAAATTTTGAAAAAAATCAAAATTTCCGGTTAAAATGAGGACAATTACAAGGAAAAGGCCACTTAACTTCGATAGAAGTCCCCCCTACACTTAATATAAACATTATCCTCAATGTTTAAGCATGTGGGAGTAAACTCCCCTACACTTAGGACATTGTGCACTTTGTTTAAATATCGCTAAGAAAGGGACAACTAAAAAGATTCCTATTTTAATATTGAGAAATATAAAATAGTGAATCGAAAAGAGTTTAGGATAGAACCGGGAAGAAGGGAACACGGAATCACGGTTCGTCAAAAGTCATCAAGAGTGTGTCTTAGAAGCTCTAATCCCTGCACATGATAAGAAAGAAAGCAAGAAACACCACGGGGCTCCCCCCTACACTTATGGTGAAGATAAGTAGATAATTGGATTACCTCCCAAAAAGCGCTTGTTTATACTAACCGAGTCACGAGCCTGACTCGTCCCTGAATTAAATGGTCCATGGGGAAGCCTCGAATGTGATACCGGGATCAAAGACCTTGTCCTCGTTCCCGGTTGACATCAACAAAGGAGAGGCGGGGGGATAAGTCTTGAATGGGAGAAAGGTCCTTTCAACATACGAAAAGTATGTGAAATCAAGATCCACGGGAGGTGGGGTGGGTAAAGTAAGCACATTGTCATCCCCCAAAGACAATGGAGGCTGCACATTCGGCAAAGCCGTAATGTTATCAATGATAATAAGATCAATGTCACCTCACGGGTCAAAGCACTCATCCTCCGTAAGAGTGGCTAAAGGGGAGGATGAAAGGTGCTCGGGAGGGGGAGTTGGGACAATACCTTCCTGCAGCAAATTATAAAAAATAATATCCCCCTCCGTATCATGATCATCAATACCTGGAGGCATGGAGTGAATGTCGATTTCTTCCAGCAATGGGTCATTATCTTCAACGGGAGGAATAGATGGAGGCAAAGACTCGGAGAGAGGAGGAGAAGTCAATTCTTCGATTTGAGCAATAAGAAGATGAACTTTCCGTAATCTATCACGAAGAAGCACGTCTTCCACCTTATCCACAAGATCATGTTCATCGGTGAACTTCTCGTAAGCCGGAGAGAATAAATCGTCATCGCCCGCATCTCCCGGTGGAGATTGTGAAATTTCAAAAGTGAAATTCTCATAGCGGAGAGAAGAATCGTCATCACTAGGATCGACCTCTTCCGTAAGAGCAATGTCGTCCTGAAGCTCCATAGTAGGTAAGTCACAAACCTCATCATCCAATACTTTGTCGAGACCAACATCACTAAGCTCATTCAACGAATCAAGATCCTTAGACGCAGTAGGAACATCGAGAGTAGGAGCAGCAACTTCAGAAGATGTGTTGAAAGTGCATACAACATCGTCATCATCATCATCAAAATAGTAATGATGCATAAGAGGAGGGGTATAATCACTAAGATTAGATACTTGCTCTTGTTGCAGTCGCTTTTCCTCCGCCCATGCTTCTTTAAACTGAACAAAGGCTTCTTGAATTTCCAAAATAATGGCGTGCCTTTCTTCATTAAGAGTAGTGAGTTGTTGATCAATACGAATTCCCTGAGAGGATTGATGATTGAGGGTGTGATGTGGGGGCTCATAGTTATGAAAACCAGAATTATAGCACGGATGTGGCTCATAGTCAGTCATCGGTTGAGAAGAATATAACACGGATTTGGTTCATAATAATCCATCGGTGAAGAAAATTGAGGACACGGATCTGGCTCATAATAATTCATTAGTTGACAATAAGAGGTATCGTGAGGACCCCCACAGTTGTTGCAAAACTGGTAAGGAGAAAGACTGGGTGCGTCTTGCGGATAGCTATTATCATTGTCATAATTGTACCCCGGTTCTTGCCCGTGACCATACGGGTATCGAACCGGGCACGAAACATGCCAATGAGAATCGCTTCCACAATAGATGCACGAGGGAACAGGAGGTGGGTTCAAAAAGGACGAATTAGTCGAGTTGCACAAAGGACAAAATCCGAATTGTGTGTTGTCGATATCGTTTCCGCACCGCTCACATGTACACCATTGCCAAGAGTCGTTCCCGTACAATCGTCTCCCACATCCGACGCAATGGACATAAGAATCCATAAAGAAAAATAGATGAGCAAGAAGAATATTTTTGGTGCAAAAACTTTGAAAAAGAAATGCTTTTTTATGATTTTTTAAATGTTTTTGGGATTTTTGAAAATTTTTGACACGAAAAATAACGTTTACAAGTGAACGGATCCCAAAAGCCAACGCGTCTCTCACAAAAAACCGTAAATCCTCACGAAAAGAGCCGGCAGCGGCGCCATTTTAATGAATAGATTTTACTAGGTTCAATTGTTCGTTTCTCGGAATCTCTTCGAATTGATTTCCGGTTAAATGTGTGAGATTAGTTGTTCTTGGTGAATCAAATGAAAGAGTTGTCGTTGTCTAAAACTAATTAAAAATAAAGACTTGAAACAAATAAGAATAAAGTAAAGACGGTAAAAAGAAATTCTGAAAGATAAAAACTTGACGAAGAGTAAATAACGAGAAATTAAAAGCAATAAAGGTAAATAACTCAAACTTAAACTTAAACTAAAAGGAAAGCAAGTAAAAGTGCAATTAAAGAAAAAGGCGGGAAAAATAAAGCTTAAAACTAAAAACTGAAAAACTCATTCGGAATAAAGCCTTCATCCGTAATAAACGTGTTCATCCGGAATAAGACTTGATCCGGAATAAAAAGGGAAAAAATGTTCTACTCGGAATAAAGGTTCTATCCGGAATACATGAACATTCCGAATGAAACACCCTATCCGGAATAACCTAACATTCCGAATAAAGGACTCTATCCGGAATAAAAAATATTCTGAATAAGGGACTCTATCCGGAATAAAAAGTATTCCGAATAAGGGACTCTATCCGGAATAAAAAGTATTCCGAATAAGGGACTCTATCCGGAATAAACAATATTCCGAATGGAAGACAAAGTAAGCAGATGATCCGGAATAAACAGATATTCCGAATAGAAGACAAAGTAAGAAGATGATCCGGAATATCTGGGCAAGATACAGTAAGCATGAACAGAAGATGCAGTAGGATGAAAACCAAACACGAATTTAATCAAATCTAACCAAAACACACCAAAAGATTAATCCAAAACAACCACAAATGATCTACTAACAATAATTAATCAAAACAAATCATCAAAATTAACAAATAAAGCCAAATCAATCAAAACCCACTTGATCAAAACCATAAAAACTCAAGAACATGAACAATGAAGATGAAGAACAAATCAAACAAGAAAGGTAGAAGGAGATTAACAATAAAAGATGAAGATTAACAACAATCAAATGTAAACTTACTTGGAATTAAAAGGAATTTAAAGGTGCATTACATGAAGATTAAGGTGCTAGAAATTAAAATGCAGGGAAATGAAAATGGTGGAAGAGTGGGTTGTCAAGCCACCAACTACTATGAAAATGAAAACACTAAACTATTTATAGGGAGATTAGGGAGGAGCTTAGGAAGCTTCCTCCCTCTTTCTTCTTTTCCTTAATTGCACACTTAAGTTCTTCTCTTCTTAATCTTTTGTCAATCTTGGACTTAATGACTTTGTCTCGGGATTTCTTTGAACTCATCTCGACATCTCTTCAATAAATTAGACTTGAGTTCTTCGGCTTTTGGTAAACTTCCGTCTTTTGACTTTTTCTTTGATAAATCTTCAGAATTGGTCTTGGACTTCCGTTCTTTTTGCACTCTTGACCTTTCGACTTTGTCTTTCGTCTTTTTCTTCGATAAAAGCCCGTGAATGCCCGTGTTTTCTCCACTTTTCATATTTTCGTCCTATATCACAACAAAAACACAAACCACGCATAATTCCGACATAAATGACCTAAAATACACGTTTTGGCTCAGTTATTATTGTAATTAAGTGGTAAAAAGATGGGTGTTTTCACACCTATCACCAATCCTTGTGAGTTTGTTCTTCATCAATGTCTTCTTTAGATGATTGCTCAGGTGGTGGTGATGGTGCTCTTGTAACCTCTTTGCCTCTTGATCTTGTTAGAGCATATGACTTGGAGACAATGGAAGATCGTGGTGATGATGATTGAGTAGAGTAGGACTTTGGAGCACGAGAGCGGTGATCTGGGTAATGTTGAGTGGTAGACACCAAAGCAAGTGGATTAGCAACATTTGCTACCCGTTCAGCTTGAAGTTCGTTTGCCTTATTCTGAAATTGTTTCAAAATATAAAAGAGCTTGTGATATGATACCTCATCTAACTTTTGTTGTTGTTTCACCAAAGTGATGAATCGTGTCCACTCCGGTTGAAGTTGTTGTAGGAATTGAACATTGAATTGCATGGTGGAGACTTGCAAGTTGTTTCGTGTCATGTCATTCATCATTTTGTAGGATTTAGAGTAATATGAATCAATTGATTCCCCATCCAATGAAGTAAACTTTATAAAGTTCCAAAACAGATTTGTTTTGACATCTTGCTTATTGAGTGATTCACATTGTTGCAATCATTCAATAGCCGTCCACATCTCTTTAGCAGTAGGACATGCATCAACCGTGGAGTACATATCATCTCCAATCCCACATAGAATAAGATAGATTTCCTCCTTCTCTGCATCAAGCCAAGCACGCTTCTTAGGTGTTAAATCGATCGAGTTTCATCGCGTTCATATGCGGGTACTTCTTCAGTAGTTGCGGTGGCTGGTGCAGCAGGAACGGTGATTGTTGAGAATACATATGGTCCATCAAGAATGCATTGTTGTAAGGCATCATCATTAGGTCTTGTATCAAGATATCGAAGAAAACGTGATTGCCATTGTGTATATCGACCTGACACAAGCATTAGTGGTCTTTCTTTGTCACCTGCCACCATGATGTTGTTACTAGTCACACGATACTCTGTAGTAGAATTCATCTCGATGATTTCTGAAATGATGAAGTGAATTCGGATCTTAAGTAGATGTGTTGTGATTAGGTTGTGGTTAAAATTTTGAGAATTTTGATTTTTCTCAGCCCGACAATAAATTCTTCAGTCCGATATAACGTAGACCGAGAAATTTATAAATTGCCAAATTTCGAAATTGAGGTAGAAATAGCCTAAAATTAGTATGGAAAAATTTGAACTAAGGTGACCTAAAAATTTTAACTTTTTTTGGTAAACTATGCAACGGAACTAGTTCAAATAGTGGCTAAGTCTAAAATTTTATCTAACTAAAACTTGGACATTCTCGGCATCTAAAACTTGCATATTCTCGGCATATATTCTCGGCATATAATCTCGGCATATATTCTCGGCATATAATCTCGGCACAATATTCTTAGCACTCAATAATCTCGGCACTAAATATTCTCGACACTTAATATTCTCGTCATCAAAATGTGATATACTCGGCATGCAATATTCTCGACATCAAAAATGAAATATTCTCGGCATGCAAATCAACAAACTCGATAGTGCTGAAAAACTATTCTCGGCATGCAAATCAACAAAATCGGCAGTGCTGAAAACATATTCTCGGCATGCAAATCAATAAAATCGGCATATTAGGGTTTAGACAATTTTGGCACTTTTTTAAACTTTCAAAAAACTCAATTTTTTATCTTTTCTTGTGAAACAAGTTGTACTTCCAAAAAATCTAAGCCAAAATAAAGCATGAAAATGAGAGTTTTTTTATTTTTAAGCCGAAAAATTTAAATCAAGAAAATAGTACAAAAACTAATTTTTGATCTAAAAATGATAAAAAGATGATGATTTTGAGTAACAAACTAAACTTTTCTTGTACTTCTAGTTTATTAAAAGGTTAATAAACAAGAAAGTAACAAGCTTTTTCAAATCAAAGCCTAAAAAATATTTTGTGTGATTCTATGAGGTTAAGACCCACGAAAGTTAATAAAAAATCACAAACCAATCACTAATCTACCCCGTAACGAATGATACCAATTTTGTACCTCGATATATATCACTTCACCATGATTGATTGTAAGAAAATAGATAGAAAAGAGAAGAAAAGAGAAGAAGTTTAGAGAGAGAAATTAGAGAGAATTAGTTGGAACTATGTGAAATTAGATTATAGATAGAGAGATAACTTGAACCCACTACCTCCTAACATGCTAGGAGGTGATATTTATAGCCTAAGCCTACATGTGGTAAACGGGCTTTAGTCTAGATAGGTCGGGTTTTACTTTTAGGATTTTGTCCTTAAACATGAACTTAATAGCTTAAAGTCAAGCCCGTGATTCTCGACTATTTTACTACTTATTACAACGTTCTAATAATCGATACATAATTAAATGTTTGACCGATTATTCTTGTTTGACTCAATATTTTGAGGCTAACACTATGGGTATTTTACATCAACAACAGAATGATATAGTTGAAAGGAAACATTGACATCTATTAAGTGTTGCCAAAAGTCTTATGTTTTAAGGAAGGATTCCTCTCATGTTTTGGTCTAAGTGTATTTTAATTGCTATTTACTTGATTAACAAGCTTCATTCCTATGTTTTAAGTGTCAAATCTCCTTTTAATTTGGCCTATGGCAGGGAACCTAACCTTTCTCATTTAGTAAGTTTGGGATGCTTTTGTTATGCTACCGTGTTAAAAGAGTCTGATAAGTTTTCTAGTAAATCTGAAAAATGTGTTTTGTATGCTAGTGGAAAAAAGGCTTATCAACGTTTTGGCATAGAAAACAAAAGGGGTTATATATTCTAGAGATGTCAAGTTCTATGAAATTGTTTTCCATACAAAATTGATAAGGATAGTAGATTGAGTTTAAGTTTAGTGAAATCAACAATTCAAATTTTGCTAATTTTGTTGAGTCTAAAACATCATCTAAAATTTCTAATCATAATACCAATGATGAGGAAGGTGATACTCATGTTAGTAGAGATTTTATACGATAATGATGATGACAATGATAGTCAACCAGGGTTTGATGACTCCCCACATCAATCTGGACATGACTTAGTCATTAATCAACATGGTAATGATGAGCAACAAACTGCAACTCATGTAGGAGAAAATATTATATTTATGGAAATGTTGGTACCAGTAATGAGGTCCTTGAAAATGTTTTTCAAAATTAACAAGAGGAAGTTGGTCATAGGATGTCTACTTGGGCTTCTAAGTTGCATGTTAAGATGAATGATTATGTGTTAGATATTATTGTTTGGTGTGGCTTGAATATTTATGATAATCATACAATGCTTAGTGCAGATAATCTTTGGTTTGTTTCTAGTTTTAATAAATCCTATGAACCTTCTTCTTATGAGGTGGCTTTTAAGGATAATAACCAGGTTAATGTTATGAACAAAGAAATGCAAGCCTTATATGAGGATGACACATGCGAGCTAGTTGAGCTTCTTGTTGGTAGGAATTCTATTAGGAATAAATGGATTTATAGGATTAAATACTCATCCTCTAGTGAGATAAAAAGGTAAAAAGAAAGATTATTTGCTAAAGGTTTTAAGTAGAGGGAAAGTATTGACTATGAAGAAACTCTTAGTCTTGTGGTTAAGATGACAACAGTCAGGTGTTTAGTTGATCTTGTTGTTCAAAATGACTTGAAGTTATATCATATGGGTGGTAATAATGGATTTTTGTATGGTGACTTAAGTGAGAAAGTTTACATGGTTCCTCCTTCGAGATATTTTAAACTTGGAGATAATAGAGTCTGTAGATTGAAAAGGTCTTTATATGTCTAGAAACATGCTCCTAGATAATAGAATAGTAAATTGTCTAAGACTTTGGTTGATGTTGGTTTTGTTAAATCCAAAGATGATAATTCTTTATACATTAAGTCTAAGGTTAATGTTAAGCTATTCTTGCTTGTGTATGTATATGAACTTATTTTAGCTGGCAATTCTAAGTTAGAAATTGAGAAGTTTAAGATGTTTTTAAACAAAAGCTTTAACATAAAAGATTTGGGAGAACTTAAATATTTATTAGGTATTGAAGTTTTAAAAACTAAAAGAAGGTTGTGTCTGAATCAAAGAAATATTATCTGGAGTTATTCCATGAGTATGCTTATGGGATTGTAGAGATGTTGTTGCTCATTTGCCTTGGAATATTATTATGGCTCATAAAGTTTTGTTGATGATAGATACTTAACTAATATCAAAAGTTGATTGGAAAGTTAATACCTCGCCATAATAAGGCCTGACATTTCTTATGTTGTGCATTCTCTTAGCCAATATATGCATCCTCCTTTACAATCTAATTTTGATATTGGTTTGAGAGATCTTAAATACTTAAATCTTGCTCTTGGTAATGGTATTGGGTTCAATAAGAATAACTATAGTTTGAGAGTTATAGCTTTCTCTTATTTGGGCAAAATTTCCAATGACCAGAACATCTGTATCTGGTTATTGCGTGTTTGTTAATGGTAATTTATTTCTTGGAAAAGCAAGAAGTAAGTTACATTTTCTAAATCCTCAGCTAAAGCTAAGTATGGGGAAATGGGAGCTGCTACTTATGAGATCATGTGTATTGTTAACTTTTGAATGAGTTTGGTTAAAAGTGTGTTGTTCTTGTCATTTTGTACTATGACAATAAGTTTACTATGAAAATTGTTGTTAATGTAGTCATGCATGAGAGACTAAGCATTTTGATATAAATGTTCATCTAGTTAGAGAGATGGTTACCTCTAGGCTTATTAAAACTAAGAAGGTTGACTCTAAGAGTTAAATTGTTGATGTTTTAACTAAAGCACTTAGTTCCTTCAGCACAGTCTGCTTGATAAGAAAAATGGGTATGATCAATATGCTTAGAGAACAAGTTTAAAGGAGGGTGTTGAAAGTTGTTATAAACTTTTCAGCAAGCTTTTGATTATTGAAGGACTTATATGTAATATTGGTATAATATAACTAAGTTTGAGCTTTTATTGTTAAGTCTTATTTTGCAGGGACTGAAGGTGTAACTTTCCAGCCTATTTAACCTGAAAAGTTTAGTGGCTTCGTATCATTGATTCATCTAAAAAGTTTATCACCAATACACAGTTCTCTCTAGTTGTTTTAGGGTTTCTGAGTTTGTTAAGATCATCTTGATCATGTGTCTATACTTGGTTAGGTTTTTCATTGTGTAAGTTGTTGTTTATATTGATAGCATCCATATTTAGGGCCTATCTTGTTTTTTGTATTCTTTGACGAGCACCCATATTGAGGAATCATCTTCTTGTGTTTGTTGTTCTAATATAAGTGATAATATAAGCAATGAGGAGGTTGGTTGGGTGATCAAATCTATCTAACTGGTTTTGGTTCCATTTTAACATCGCCCTTGTAATAATAGTTTCTGGATACGATTATTTATAACAAATAAGTAAATAATAATGCCTATAAAGGTTCTTTAAAAAAGTTTTTTTATCCAAAGACAATAGAAAAAACATGAAATGACTCCACCTTAGACTTAACTAGGTAAACCAATTATAATATTCATGCAATGAATAAAAAATGTAATGGTTATATCACTCGCCATCATCATCAAATCAACATTCACTTCATTGACCTAACAAACCATCAAACATCTGTAGTGTGATTGTTGACCGCCAACTCATAACAAAAAATACACCATATTAATAAAGAAATGTATATCACAATATACCAACAAGATAATAATATTTGCATCACGTTAGTTTGAACCAACAAAACCACTTCCAAAAATTATCGCTACGTGTGGTTGTGGTCATGGTGTTGTAGTGTTCGCGCGTGGTGTGGCACCACCATGAGTGGTAAGATATCATTGTCGCATCTAGTGTAAGAGGTAAGTTAGGTTGTCCAATTTCAATAAATATATTGTGTCTAAGTCGTCATATTCGTTTTTTTAAACATGTGTATACATGGTTGAAAATGATGTGTAAACCTACTTAGAAACTCTAAAACCCGCATTTTGAAAATATGAATTTTTCATTTTTGTTTCATATAATATAAAGTATGAGTTTAAATAAATAAAGAAGTTTGAATATTAAACCTTATGTTATAATATTTTGAAAATTATGAAAACATAACATAAATAAAAAATATATATATTTCTTTCCCTATCTAAAAAAACGAAAACTAGTGAATAAACACATGAAATCTTTTTAATTTTAAGCCTTATATTATATTAAGAAATTATGTAAAGTTTCTAAAAATGTTTTTTTTCTATTATGTGAAACCTTACAAATTAATACATATCCTTCTCCAGGGAAGTTTAAACCGTATGTTTCATTATGCATTCCCATTCCATCATTTTTGTTTCTCAAGCTTCTCTCTATAAACCTCCATTGAAGAACCTTCATTTTTAGGCATTCCATGGTGATTTTCTTCATCCTTCTCCTTTATTCCTTGGTGATTACTTGTTTTGGTGATTAGCACATCCTTGTATTTAGTTTATGTAAGCCTTTTAATCCTTGTGTCATCTTCTTTGATTTTTTATGTATGTTTATTTTTATATGTATATGATTTCTAGGGTTTATAAACCCTAAAAACATGTTATGGTTATTGATTTGTCTTAAAAACATTTTCTTATGTTAGATCATGATTAGGTCAGCCCTAATATGTTTCAAATAAATTTTTATATGATTATTAACATGATCTAAAACTTTGAAATATGATCTAGACCCTAAAATGGTTAAATAAGGCTGTCCAGTTTTTGAGTCATCTTGTAAAGGCTGTAAAACAAGTTTTAGGATAGGTTTTGTGACAATCCGTCAATTTGAGGTCGTTACTTTATTCTCAAGTATTATTTATGATCATTATTTTATTGTTAGTTTATGAACTCACTCACTTTTGGGAAGAAAGTAGGGTTTACGTGCATAATTTAACGTCTTTTACGTTTAAACCGGAAACCCTAGGTTTACGTATTTACGCCTTTGTGCTCCGTTTTTTATGAGACAAATTTTATTAGAGTCGTTTTGTGCCGTAGTTTCATATTTTGCAAAAACGTTTTTTGTAAATCGACCTGAGGGCACCTAAATCGAGGAAACAAGAAGCAAGGAGTACCCGTAAAATAATGTAGATGAGACAAGTTTTACATTTTTCCCACCCCCATAGTGGGCGGATTCACCAAGAGGGAACCCCTCTTTGGTGTCAAATTTTTGCTAAGGCTTGAGACACTTGTCTCATGAATTGTATAGATACTTAAATTAAAACTTCTCACACACAACTCATTTCTTGTATGTGTTAACTAAAAATTTTCATCAAACTCTCCTCTCTCTCTTGTAGCCGTCCACCATCACCACCACACCACCATTTTCATAAAATTTCAACCTAAAACCTAAGCTATATTCAAGATATGATGAAACCTACATAAAAGAAGGATGATTTGAGGTGATTTCAAGTTGTGAAAAAAGGTTTTCTATGGAGTTTGGGGCTGATTTCTAAAGAAATGTTTATACATTTGAAGATCACAAAAAGTTGATTTACAAGGGTAAAGACTTTGGGTTAAAGATCAAGACTTGAGTGTCATTTTCCATCATTTTGTTGGTATAAAAATTGTTTCTTTCTATCATCTTCTTATTTTTGTAAAAGTAATTGTCTATTTACTTTCAAATGTATATGTATGATACTTACGAATGATTATCAAAGTGTTGTATGGGGATTTTGTGTCATTAGAATAAGTTAATGAGGCTAAATCTACAAGTAAAAGATAATAAAAACATAACTAGATAAGTAGGCTGTGAAAACAGTAAGTTTCAACAATTTTAGTTCATTAAATGGATTCGATTATTTGATATAATGATCGATAAATGATTTTTAAACAAGTGGTTAATTGGCCACACAATGTAATGTTAAAAATGAGCAAGATATGGCCAAAATATTTTTGATGTGAAAATCTGACTGGCCTGTCTTGGATAGATTAAAAGTCATATTTAGGGGCTGTTTGAGAAGGAGCCATAGAAGAATAAATTGTAGAGCATATTATGTAGTTTCTACAGCAAACATTTGGGGTTCTAAGTCATTATAGAACTCAAGATATGCTACAAATGATGAACATGAGTTTTTGGATCAGATTTCATATAAGACATTTAATATTAAAAGACAACATGAGGTAAAATGATATATAAATAAATATGTAAAAGAGAATAATTGATAATAACTATTATAAAAATATGTTTATATACTATAATAAATAAATATCACATTTTATTAAAATAAAACTCAAATAGTTTTCTAACTACAAATTATATACATGACTTTTTACGTCTTTTCGGCTAAAACCGAAATGGCGATTTCGCCAAATAAAAATTAGATGGTCGGATCCATCTAATGTAATTTTTTTATATAACACCTACTTATATATAAACACATTTAACAAGCAAAAACCGACAAAGCCGAGCTTTGTGACTTATGGACCCGTAATGGACCAACTTAGCCTTGTTGGACCACTAGGCCCAACTAGTTTGACTTAGCACTATTGGACTCTCTCATGGGCTCAATCCACTTGGGCTCAACATATGAGTAGAGGCCTGGTCCTAAACGGATAAATGGACTAATAAAACATATTGGACTCTTATTGGGCCTATTGGGCCTTAACATATAAATGAGCCAAAATTTATGTAGTTGAATTAAGTTAACTAAATGCTTAACAACTAATAATGTTGTGTAAAGTGATAAAATCCCACTTGATCATCATGTTTATGAATTGATTACATATACATAAAAACTTTTTATAAATATTATTCGACATAGTCTAAGATCGAGTATTATTTGTTTAGGTATCCCGTGATCGCGACACGCGTCGTACGCCTTAGTTACCGATAACCCGTCTTCCAAACCAACGTGAGTTCATAGCCTCGCACTCTTTTAAATGTTTTATGAAGTGTTTTGTAAACCCGCGAGGGAGATAACATGCTAGTTTTAATAAAAACAGAACACAAGTGGTCCCGATTGTATGTTTATTGATATGGACCCGATTGATATGATGACCCAATGAATGATTGAAATGGAGTATTATTAGTTACGTTATGTCACTATAATTCCCATTAGCATGAATTGTGAACTACCGGGATATGGTAGACGTTTATGCATATAATAGTACTATTTGGGGAAGATCACCCCAGTTCGCGTCTTGACGGCTGATCCCCGTTCTGTCACATTGATTGGCAAGCGAATTTATGTATGTGAGGGGTATATTTAGCGTGATTTTTGTGACAACACGCTGTTTTAAATGGGAAAATGAATTCCGGGCTAGCTACCCGATGTATGTTATAGAAAGTTAACAACGTCATGCGGCTTATAATAATCCGATAATAATACTTATAAAGGTAATACCGAGGTTGAGGTCTCAGGGACGGTGTACGATACATGATTTGGATTATAATATATTGCCTGATCAGCAATATGGGGTCTTATTTATTGATATTATACTAGTGTTCTGGTTATACATAACTGTTTTATATAACGGTTTTTATTATACTATAAACAACGTTATAAAACGTATCGTATGATGCTGTTACGACAATGGTTCATATAATGGTTTTTACGGAAAAGGCCTATATTATGATTTACGACAATGATTCGTATAAAATGTTTTTGGCCTATGTTATGGTCTATGACAAAAAAATATACAAAATGTTTTTCGGTAATGATTATATACCGGTTTTATGTTAATGGTTTTTATTAAACTCTATGGACTCGCTCAGCGTTTCACTGACTTTTAGCATGTTTTATCTCAGGTACTTGAAGGTAATTTTCGGGAAGACGGCAAAAGTTTATGGCCCACTTTTAAATAAAAATTTCTACTCGAATGTTTTGTAAATTTTTAAGACATACTTTAATCTGTGGACCTATGTAATTTGATATTTTTGAATGGAAAATGCTTTGTTATTAAACGACGCGATTTTTAAGCGTTGTCTATGATTTGAGTAATGTGTTATCCCGTAACACCAACGACTCTTCCGCATATTCGAAACGTGAATATTTGGGGTTGTTACAGTTTGGTACCAGAGCTCACGTTATAGAGAACAAAAGATTTTTTCTAAAGGAAAATATTAATAAAACGTTTTGAAAAATCTTTTGACTATAACGGTGCCGAAGAATTCCCTTGTTACCGACAAGGCCAGACTGAGAAGTGTTATTTTAATATATATAACTTGGATTATATATATGTTGTAATTTGATTACATGATTGTTCGATGATTATTCTAATACTTATACGAGATATTTATACAACGTAGATTGTCACAAGGAACCCTAACTCTTATAGCGAATCAATTGAAGCTATTCATGTAGGAAATCTAGCTATTCTAGATCTAAACCAAGTTGTGGATGTTCATAATCCCAACAAAATGGTTGATATTCGTAGCAATGTTGATATTAAATGATTATGACATTGAAGATGAATTGTCAAGAATAAATCTGATGTCGATGTTGTGACGAACTTTCCTTATAGACTGGAGTTTGACAAAACCACGTCACCTGGAAATGTGTCGTCTGACTCGGTGTCATCGAATTCTTAATTAGAAAATCGAGAAGGTCAATGGTGCACTTGAGGCTATTATTGGAACCCTTACCCAAAAACCTCATGCCACTTGTACCTTTCCGAGAAGTCTATTTATATGTGTGAGTCATTTCCTGCTCGTGACTCACTTGATAGTTGTTGCTATAGGAACTATAGAATTGGAAATTTAGTGGTGTTCATGTCAAGCTTTTATTGCCCTTTCAATGTCTAAGAATAAGGTTGAAAGTTTTGGAGAATGAGGTAGAATGTCGCGTTGAGTATAAGTTGGTTGAAGCTCGGATAAAGTTAGAATTAACTCGTGTGGAATGCGAGATTGTTAAAGAGAAGTCGTTGAGTCCTGTGGTTAAATTATAAGGTTTTAAATGATTGTTGGTTCGTGTTAAGGGTTGTTCCTAGGCCATTGTACAATGACGAGGATGTCTAGTGTCCAAGAAAGAAATCGAAGAAATCTTCTTCTAGTTTGGAACTGATGGATCTTCTGGGACACGTGGAACACCTAATGACTCCTTGTAGATTAGTATTCATTGTAGTATCTTTTAAAATCACTAACTTAACTGAGATATCAGTTGGTAGGACGAGTCCTTGGAATTGTATAACATTACATGATGACATGTAATGTGTGACGATACAACTTTTGACTTGTTTATGATTAATGAAAAGACTATCTTCGATGGCTAAACTCTACATGTATCGATGTTATCTATCTTTTTCTTGCTTCTTCCTAATGTGCGCATTAGTGATGCAACCATTGAACAAGTACTCATCTCGATTTGAGTTGCGTTGTGAATTATTCTTTCGTATTCATGAGTGCCATCGATGTTATGAACCTCATGATTATTTGGATAAGCTCATTTTCTATCATATCGTAATTAGTTATTGGTGAACAACTCTTCATCACTCTTTTGGAGATCACTCATTATTTTTATAAGTTAAAACAGTATCACCTAATTTTTTTAATTTCATCACCATATGGATTATTTAAATTGTGAATTATAAATAATCGTTATCGAAATAAAGTTGTTTATGAAACACCTTGAAAATTTAATTGCTTCCATAACGAAGAACATCTCTGTAGATTCATTTTGATTTTTGTTCCATAATTAAGCATGAATATATATTTTATTTTTTAAACATGATGACAAAATTTTGACGAACTGAGTATTGCATCATTAATCCTAAGTTTTACATAGAAGCGCACCTACGTATAATTTGGAAGGGACTATGCAAGGCTGATTAGTAGTCACAATGAAATTGTTAATAAACACTACATTTTTCTTTTGTAATTATGAAAGATTAAATTTTTATGAGATTTGCAAGAATTACAAAGTAGGGACATATTGTTGGGGACACCTACATATGTGCCCGTACCATTCAACCGAATCGAATTTACTCATCTGTTGATATTGTCTTATTTGACAATTGACATCCCCTTCTTGTTCAATTCTCTTATGGTAAGACTCTTTGGAAAATTTCTAATTATCGAGTGTTGATACCCGACTGGGTGTATCGACGTTCCTATCATTTCTTTTGATTAGATTCCATTTGAATGACATGGGTAACGATCCGAGGTGCTTTCGGATGCATACATAAATCATGAAAACATGGGATAGATCCATATTCGTTAATGTTTTCGTCTTTATCTGATTTGAAATTCTCTCGTGTAAATCATGCATTGACCTTACTCTTTTAATGTTAGCTATGTCTCCAGATATCCTTGATTTGTGAAGGGTTACGAGTTATTCTTAGTCTTTTGAGAAGTTCTCGTCTTATTAACGATAATAAAACTTGAAAGTTGGTAGTGCCATTATGATGGATTGGTTGATTATGACATGATGTCATTGTCTTAATTGATGGGAATACGAGTAGAATTCCCCTAAAAGATAAGATGTTGATTATCAAATGTGATCTAAATAATTCCCGATGGGTGACCGTATCCTGCATTTAGGCTTGAAATTATACCATCAATGGTTGTGAAATAGTCATAGATCTTGTAATCTTGAAAGAACCTAAGGTGAATTTATTAAAAGATGTTCCTTTTATCTGAGACTTTCGGAGGTATTTCCTGAAAATTTACCTGGACCCTCGCCATTAAGGCAAGTTGAATTTTATATTGATTATATTCCCGGTGCTGCACTAGTAACGTGTGCACCATACGTCAGCACCATCTAAATGAAAAGAATTACCATGCAACTAAGAGAGTTGTCGGAGAAAGTTTTTATCCTATCGGGCTTGTCGTCTTGGAGAGCTACGGTATTATCATTCCATATATTCATTGGTTACCGTGAACTGAATAAATTGACGATCAAAATTGATATCCATTACCCGAGATGAAAGATTTGTTCGATCATTTACAAGGTTCTAGAGTATATTCCAAAAATTTGATCTATGGTCTGGTTGTTATCAACTTTGCGTCCGCAAGGAAGATATTCCAAATAATACGTCCCGAACTCGTAATGGACATTATGAGTATCATGTGATACCGTTTGGATTGACCAATGCACATGTGGCATTCATGAATTTGATGAATCGTGTGTGTAAGCCGTATCTCTTTAAATTCGTGCTTGTTATTATCAGGGACCATCTGCTTGTTTCTAAGAATAAGAAGGAGCTTAGTAACCATCTGTAGACTACCCTGAGCTAGCCGAGAAGCGAAAACCTGTACCCTGAGTATTTATCATGTGATTTAAGGCTTGATCCTTTACATTCTTTGACCGTGTGATTGATAGTAGTGTAATCCATGTTGAATCTTCAAAGATCGAAGCCATTAAGGCTTAGGGTTATACCAAAAAGAAGCGCGAAGATTTTTGGATTTGGCAGATATTTATCGAAGGTTTATTAAGGAATTATTCCCTCATACCCAGACCATTAACTAAACTCACTTAAGAATAGATGTTGGTGCATACCTCTAGTCAACCTAAGAGGAATTAAGGAAACTATATGACCCATGACTTGGAATATGGAGCGGTAGTTTTTGCTCTTCAACTATGGAAACATTATTTGGGTGGCATTAAGCGTACGGTATACACCAATCACAAATGCCTACAAAATATTTTGGATCAGGAAGAGCTAAACATGAAACCGTATAAATAGTTTGAGTTTCTGAGTGATTATGGTTATGATTATTTATTTCCTTAGAGAAGGTGAATGTAATTGCTGACGCGTTATGTGAAAAGGGTAAAGAACCAATTAGAGTGTGTTCCTTAGTTATGACTGTGCACAATAATTTGCTCGAGCAAAAATGCACAAGCCGAGGCTTGTAAGAAGGACAATATAGATGATGAAGGGGGTTTCGCGGCTAATGAGAACCATTAGAAGTGGGAGCTGATGGCGTTAAGTGTTTAAAAGGTCGTTTGTGGTTGCCTAAATATGGAGGATTTCGAGATTTAGTCATGATGGAATCTCATAAATCTAAGTATTCTAATCATTTCGTTTCTGATACAATGTATTTTGATCTGGAAGAGTTGTACTGAAGGCCGAACATGAAAGCCGACATTGCCACATACGTTAGTAAATATCTAACTTTTGCGAAGGTCAAGGCTGAACACCAAAATCCATCAAGATTGCTTCTACAGCTTATTATTCCTGTTTGGAAGTGGGATAGAATCACCATGGATTTTATCACAAACCTTCCAAAGACATCATCTGGATTTGATTCGATTTGGGTCGACAGACTGACCAAATCTGCTCATTTCATTCTCGTTAATGATAGGTTCTCGATGGAGAAGTTGGCTCATTTGTATTTAAAGGAGTTGTGTAAGCATGGTGTGACTGTATCGATCGTCTCTATCAAGATTCTCGCTTCGCATCAAATTTCTGGAGATCCCCTCAGAAGTCATTGGGAACGAATCTTGACGAGAGTACTCCTTACCACCCACAATCGAAGGGACAGGGTGAAGGAACGATGCTGACACTAGAAGTCTTGTTTTGTGCTTGTATGATTAACCTTTGGTAGTGTCTAAGATGAGCATTTACCTTTGGATGGATTATCATTGATAATTATCGCATTAGGATTGAGATCGAATCTTGTGAGGATCTATATAAAGAGCACCTGTAGGTGGGAGTTTGGATGAAGATACCCGATCCGCGAGACCTGAAATAATTGTGGAAATTAGGATCTGATTATTGACTGCCGGTAGTGGGCAGGAGGTTATGTGAATGTGAGATGTAGATCTTGAAGTGCAGAATGGGTAGCAAAGTTATGCCAAGAATTTTCACCGTGGAAAGGTGAATTTATGACCTGAAAGATCGGGGGAAGCTAAGTCCCCGTTGTATGGGACCATTAAGATAATGTAAAGAGTTGGTCCGAGAGGCATATAAGCTAGACTACCCTAGGACTTAAAGGGCTGCATGAAATATGTTCCGTATATCGAACTTGATAAAATGTCTATCAAGTGAAAATCTGATTATTTCTTAATGAAGTTTGGGTCGGCGAAAAGTTGCATTCATCGAAAACCCGTGGACATCATGGAAAGAGAAAGTAAGTCAACTTAAGCATGATCGTATTCCCATAGTTATGTTTGATGAAACTCGCGTATTATAATGAATTACGCTTGAGAGAAAAGACCGAATGTGGAGGAAATGCCCACATGTCTTTAACTCTATAAGAAGCGAGTAGTAAGATGAATTGATCTTTGAGGACAAAGATCCTCTTTAGGGGAAATGCTGTGATAATCCGTCAATTTGAGGTCTTTATTTTATTCTCAAGTATTATTTATGATCATTATTTTATTTTTAGTTTATGAACTCACTCACTTTTTGGAAGAAATTAGGGTTTACGTTCATAATTTAACGTCTTTTACGTTTAAACCGGAAACCCTAGGTTTACGTATTTACGCCTTTGTACTCCGTTTTTTATGAGACAAATTTTATTAGAGTCGTTTTGTGCCGTAGTTTCATATTTTGCAAAAGCGTTTTTCGTTAATCAACCCGAGGGCACGTAAATCGAGGAAACTAGATACGAGGAGTACCCGTAAAATAATGGAGATAAGACAAGTTTTACACTTCTTCCACCCCCATAGTTGGCGGATTCACCAAGAGGGAACCCCTCTTTGGTGTCAAATTTTAGCTAAGGCTTGAGACACTTGTCTCATGAATTGTCTAGATACTTAAACTAAAACTTCTCACACACAACTCATTTCTTGTATGTGTTAACTAAAAATTTTCATCAAACTTTCCTCCTCTCTCTCTTGTAGCCGTCCACCATCACCACCACACCATCATTTTTATAAAATTTCAACCTAAAACCTAAGCTATATTCAAGATATGATGAAACCTACATAAAAGAAGGATGATTTGAGGTGATTTCAGGTTGTGAAAGAAGGTTTTCTATGGAGTTTGGGGCTGATTTCTAAAGAAATTTTTATACATTTGAAGATCACATAAAGTTGATTTAAAAGGGTAAAGACTTTGGGTTAAAGATCAAGACTTGAGTGTCATTTTCCATCATTTTGTGGGTATAAAAATTGTTTCTTTCTATCATCTTCTTATTTTTGCAAAAGTAATTGTTTATTTACTTTCAAATGTATATGTATGATAGTTATGAATGATGATCAAAGTGTTGTATGGGGATTTTGTGTCATTAGAATAAGTTAATGAGGCTAAATCTACAAGTAAAAGATAATAAAAACATAACTAGATAAGTAGGCTGTGAAAAACAGTAAGTTTCAACATTTTTAATTGATTAAATGGATTAGATTATTTAATATAATGATATATAAATAATATTTAAACAAGTGGTTAATTGGTCACACAATGGAATGTTAAAAATGAGCAAGATATGGCCAAAATACTTTTGATGTACAAATCTGAATGGTCTGTCTTGGACGGATTAAAAGTCATATATTAGGGTCGTTTGAGAAGGAGTCGTAGAAGAATAAACTGTAGAGCATATTATGTAGTTTCAACAACAAAAATTTGGGGTTCTAAGTCATTATAGAACTCAATATATGCTAAAAATGGTGAACATGAGTTTTTGGATCAGATCTTATATAAGACATTTAATATTAAAAGACAACATGAGGTAAAATTATATATAAATAAATATGTAAAAGTGAATAATTGATAATAACTATTATAAAAATATATTTATATACTATAATATATAAATATCACAGTTTATTAAAATAAAACTCAGATAGTTTTCTAACTACAAATTATATACATGACCTTTACGTCTTTTCAGCTAAAACCGAAAAGATGGCGATTTCGCCAAATAAAACTTAGATGGTACATATTTTTATAGAACACCTACTGATATATAAACACATTTAATAAGAAAAAACCGACAAACCCGAGCTTTGTGACTTATGGACCCGTAATGGACCAAATTAGCCTTGTTGGACCACTAGGCCCAACTAGTTTGACTTAGCACTATTGGACTCTCTCATGGGCTCAACCCACTTAGGCCCAAAATATGAGTAGAGGCCTTGTCCTTAATGGATAAATGGACTAATAAAACATATTGGACTCTTATTGGGCCTATTGGGCCTTAACATATAAATGGGCCAAAATTTGTGTAGTTGAAGTAAGTTAACTAGATGCTTAACAACTAATAATGTTGTGTAAAGTGATAAAATCCCACTTGATTATCATGTTTATGACTTGATTACATATACATAACAACTTTTTATAAATATTATTCGACATAGTCTAAGATCGAGTATTATTTGTTTAGGTATCCCGTGATCGCGACACGCGTCGTACGCCTTAGTTACCGATAACCCGTCTTCCAAACCAACGTGAGTTCATAGCCTCGCACTCTTTTAAATGTTTTATGAAGTGTTTTATAAACCCGCGATGGAGATAACATGCTAGTTTTATTAAAAATAGAACACAAGTGGTCCCGATTGTATGCTTATTGATATGGACCCGATTGATATGATGACATAATGAATGATTGAAATGGATTATTATTAGTTAGGTTATGTCACTATAAGTCCCATTAGCATGAATTGTGAACTACCGGGAGATGGTAGACGCTTATGAATATAAAATTACTATTTGGGGAAGATCACCCCAGTTCGCGTCTTGACGGCTGATCCCCGTTGTGTCACATTGATTGGCAAGCGAATTTATGTATGAGAGGGGTATATTTAGCGTGATTTTTGTGACGACACGCTGTTTTAAATGGGAAAAATGAATTCCAGGCTAGCTACCCGATGTATATTATAGAAAGGTAACAATGTCATGCGGCTTATAATAATCCGATAATAATACTCATAAATGTAGTACTGAGGCTGCGGTCTCAGGGACGGTGTACGATACATTATTTGGATTATAATATATTGCATGATCAGCAATATGGCGTCTTATTTATTGATATTATACTAGTGTTCTGGTTTTACATAACTGTTTTATATAACGGTTTTTATTATACTATAAACAACGTTATAAAACGTATCGTATGATGCTGTTACAACAATGGTTCGTATAATGGTTTTGACGGCAAAGGCCTATGTTATGATTTACGACAATGATTCGTATAAAATGTTTTTGGCCTATATTATGGTCTATGACAAAGAATTATACAAAATGTTTTTCGGTAATGATTATATACCGGTTTTATGTTAATGGTTTTTATTTAACTCTATGGACTCGCTCAGCGTTTCGCTGACTTTTAGCATGTTTTATCTCAGGTACTTGAAGGTAATTCTCGGGAAGACGGCAAGAGTTTATAGCTCGCTTTTAAATAAAAAAATTTATTCGAATGTTTTGTAAATTTTTAAGACATACTTTGATTTGTGGGCCTAGGTAATTTGATATTTTTGAATGGAAAATGCTTTGTTATTAAACGACGCGATTTTTAATCGTTGTCTATGATTTGAGTAATGTGCTATCCTGTATCACTAACGACTCTTCCGCTGATTCGAAACGTGAATATTAGGGGGTGTTACAGGTTTTGATCTGTTTCAAAAGCCTATGATTTATTACTAGGGGTATACTTTTCATATCTGATCTCCACTTATTTTTAAGAACATTTTATGGTCGGGTTACTACTGTTTTCTCATAAGGTGTCAAATCTGATTTTTTAGACTGAAAAAGCCATGTTCACTAAAAACGCCATAATACCTTTAATACTTCAAATTAAACTAAGCCACTTCAGGGGGATCATCTTCATATGTTGCGGCATCTCCATGATATTTTCTTATTTTTTAAAGCGAGTTAAATGGGTCAAAATCGTTGCAACATTCTATATGTTTTGACCAGACTATTTTTGGGCTAGGTTGGGCTTATTGGGTCATATCTTAGGTTGGGTAACCTTTGGGCTTTCACCCTTTTACAGAGGCCTTGTTGACCCATAGGTTGACCTCTGTGATTTTTGTGGTAATTTATGGGAAGTATATAATGGGGTAGTTAAGTAGTGAAACATACCTTAATTACCATCAATCTTTTAAATAAGGAAACTCCTATTTTGGAAAGTCAATCACTTACTTTTAAAAACCTGTATTATTTGATAAATGATCAGTATATGTGATGTATGGTATGTATGTTTGTATCCTTGGTGACACTAGATTAGGATTCCCTTCGTTTGTACGGGTTTTGTTTGGTTTTGCAACATGGTACGGATATTCAGTTCTTTTAGTAAGAACATTTCTCTTAATCTTTTGTACACTCTTCCTTTTGATCATTCCCTAAGCCTTTGCTGTGTTCCCCATATGGTTACTTGTTGATTTGATATGATTCAATAATCCATTTGATTCGTTATAACCCTTTGATTTGTTTTGGATTCATATGCTTCTTTTGGACCAATTATGATATATGCTTTGTTATGACCTTTGATTTTGAACCCTTACGCCCGAGCCATATTCTGTAACTAGTCATGGAGGTACCATGACCATGTCGATTGATACACCAGTGACATGACATTATCTGCGGTGGTGTGATTAGACCCTGGTGTTCCTTTTTTGGATTGGCCATTTTTGATATATATTTTGTAAGTACATATGCTAGTCATGAGCTAGTGTGTGTGCTATTTTTGGATTTGCAGGGGGCGTATGGATGCATCCTAAGTTTTGGATGTTGGAAATTTGGATATGATCACTTGAGTGGGTGGTATGTGCTATATGCCCCATATCTCTTTTGGTACATAGGAGTAGCTACCCATGTAATCTAACTGACTATTTGATTTGGTATGATATGTGATATGTTATATGAGCTCGTGGGCATTCCTATACCTTTTCTTTCACTCTCTGTGTACTCGTTATGACCTTTTGTTCATCTAATTATGTTCCATTGCTTCCGTTATATTTCCTTCACTTGTGCATCTATTTGTATATCCGTTCACTGGGCGTTTTGCTTAGCCGTTTCTTTTTCATGCAACAAGTATTAAGCGAGATTACGGGCGTTGAGAGTTCGATGAGTGCATTTTAGAGTCACCCGAGTGTTTAATAAAACCTTTAAGATATTTTATCATTTGATGCATTTTCATTTTGGACCCTATTGTTTTGGGGATTTCTATTTCTAAAGTATTACTTTGTGTATTATGAATTTTTAATAAAGTTTCAATTTAGAACTTTTAAAATATTATGTTTTCTGATGTGACATCATAGTAGTAGCACTTTGTCTCTTCTCGGAGCGGGTGTTAAAATTATGGTATAAGAGAGTCAACAACCTAGGATTTGACCTGTGAGGATTGGGTAGACATTAGGCTTTCGTACGTATTTTGATAATATCGTTATTTTTCGTATTCTTGATCGTTTTCGCGGTTTCGTTTGTGGATTATTCGAATTGGAGATGACAAGGAAGCTTCTGAAGAGAGACATGATTTTGGCTAGTGCTTCAGGTACCATTTTCAATATATTATTTAGTTGTCCGATCGTGATTTTCTCTCTTTATTTTGTTCGGTATTCGTGCGACACATTTTGCGGTTTCTCTTTCATTTGACATATTCTATTCCTCGTATATTTGAGTGCGACATAATAATTTTAAGGTGTTCGACGTATTAGAGTCTGCTATTCATCGGTCCGTCTGAATTCTTGGTGGCAAAATTTTGATCCATTGTGTTACTTCCGTGACTTGACAAAACTATGTTTCGTGTTCTCATACTCGTAAACCAAATAAAAAAGTCGATAACTCTCTAACTTTAGTATTTTTGTTTTTCGCTCATCGCTTTCTGCAATGCTTAGAATGTTGATCTACCAAATCTACAAACATCGTGTGATTTTTAAATATCATCTCAAAAGCTATGGTTTGTGGGCCTAAATCTTTGATTGTGCTCACGATTGAAAAATCCATTCAAAAATAGAATCATTCTCTCTTCGAATCATCCTAAAAGAAATGGGCTTCTAAAATTACACACATGGATTTTAAAACAAAACACCGTGGAGCATAAACTTTGAATGAGTGTTGCACATCTGATTTGCTCACAACATCCTAATTATTTATTGATACTATGCGTTAAACTAAGTACAACTACATTAGAGTTTCTCGCGATAATACTAATACTGGTATTACTGGCCACATACACATGTGATCACGCCTATTGATTTTGTGTGTAACTTATCCACACATATACTCTGCAAATCCTTTATTTATTTATTGATATATAATATTACTAGTAAAATGTACCAAATATTCTAAATATATTCATCACATATTTTGGGAATCTCTTACTTGCCCTTTACATAGTCTATGTTATACATAGATGGATTGATTTCTCTTAAGTAATGTACTTTATGCATGCTTATCATACGCATGCATGAACCGCTTCTATTCAAGTTTTACGTGATGTATTCTTTACTAATATATAACTTCTCCTACGTTAAGTATTGTGGAAAATATATTTTGCTTTGGTATAAATATTATATATATATATATTGATTTGGTAAAAGGATATATCTTATATTTTTTAAATAGGTAACAAAATATTATATATATCTTTTATATTCTAAAAAATATTATTAATATTTTTTATATTCATAAAATATATTATGTATATCTTTTAAATTGGTAGAGAGATATTATATATATCTTTTAATTAGATAATATATTTTTCGTATATTTCGTGGCCCGTCCTACTAATATCGTGTCGCGGCCGACTTTTTTATCCGCGGTCATGCATGTCCATCCGCGCTCGTCCACATATTCGGACCTATTTTATTTTTATTCTTTATTCGCGGTCGTAGATCCGGTCCTCTTGCGATAGTCCGCACGTTCGGACATCCTTTATTTTATTTTTTCTTCGCGTTTATGGCCCGTCCATGCGCGCTAGTCCGCACCTACGGACCTATTTCATTTTTTATTCACGGTCATGGCCCGTACACCCACGATAGTCCGCATGTCTAGACATATTTTTATTATTTATCCGCGGTTATAGCATGTCCATCCGCGCTAGTCCGCACGTTCGGAAATCTTTAGTATACCGGCATACGTGTACTCATCTACGGATGACCAATAGGCTAAGCGAACCTACTAATTAGCTTATCACATTAGAGGGATTGCAACCCAACGACCGTGGATCACAAATCCTTGTATAATACTTTATGTTTGAGACGTTGAATATAAATCGATATTGATCTCACGATAAGTGAATGATAATACTAAGAGATATTGTGCATGTTTAACAAAACTTGTCCACGCGACAATCGATATGGTAGTCACGCTATGTCAATTACACAATCATATTTCTATTTTTTATCCGCGGTTATGGCACGCCCATCTGCGCTGGTTCGGACCTATTTCTATCTTTTATTTGCGGTTATGGCACATCCATCCGCACTAGTCCGCACACTCGGATCTATTTTATATATTAGTTGCGGTCATGGTACGTCCATCTGCGTTGGTCCGCACGACCAGACCTATTTTAATATTTCATCCGCGGTTATGGCACGTCCATCCACGCTATTTCGCATGCCTGTAAATTTTTGGATACTTGATTATGTAAGTTCAATACTACTGATCGAGTGTAGCACCATTAAACTTGGAGGGCTACCAAGGTATGATTATACCACTTTTTTCGTGCACGTCACTCAAATATCTTCGGATATATTAGGTACCTAAGAGGATTTTAAGCCCGGTACGAAGACGGATAAAATATCCGCACCAATGTCCCAGATGGATGCCTTTCGCAGCGATAAGACGGATATAATGTATGCATTACCTTGCCGTATGGGAGACGTACTATGTTGGCTATAAGTCGGATATAATATCCACATTACCTATCTGCGGAAGTACATCTTGAGTTGGTCGTAAGTCGGACATAATATCAGCATCTTGTCGCGGAAGGACGCATTTCTTTGGTACATTTATTTGCCGCGAAGGTATGCCTTCCATCAGCGTATTCCTTTACCATGGAAGTATTTCTTCCGTCGGCTCATTACTTTGCCGTAAAAGTACGCCTTTTGATAGCATATTACTTTCCCACGGAAGTACGCTTCTATTGGCACATTAATTTGCTACGAAGTACGGCTTCCGCTAGCAGATTATTTCGCAGCAGAAGTACGCCTTCTGCTGGCTCATTCCTCCTCCGTGAAAGGACGCCTTCCGCTGGCTTATTACTTTGCGGCGAAAGTACGCCTTCTGCTGGTTGATTACTTCGCCGCGAAAGTACCCCTTCTGCTGGCTCATTACTTCGCAACGGAAGTACGCTTTCGTTGGCTCATTCCTCCACCGCGGAAGGAGGCCTTCCTTTGGCATATTACTTCGTCGCGGAAGTGCCCCTCCTACTCGCTTGTTACCTCGCCACGGAAGTACCCATTCCGTTGGGGGGGGCATTATAATGTATAGTAGCCAGGCTCACTATTCATAACCCCGACCAACCATCCTTCTTATAAGGTAGCCCATTATGAATGCGGCCATATGTTACGGATGACCAACAGGGATGTCCTAGCAGCAAGACCCACGCAGTTGCTTAGTAAGCATGATCAGTGAATGAGTCTAGCATAACGTGATCACGAACCATATCATACTAGACTGGGGGACATGACGACGTATATTCAGGAATGGTTCAGGCTCGATAGGCCCTCGGCCCACACCCTACCATCCAGCAGGAAACCCTAGTCTAAGCACGATATATTCAGGGGTAGGGGCCTCCTACTACACAGGTTATCTCTACTATCACACGTATTTTACAGTTTATCGACCCGATACTGACTTGACCGTCGGAGGTGGACCCTGGGACTCTGGCCCCGGGTCTACTTATAACCGGTTTTCCTTTGTTTGCATCACCATTCAGGACCCAAGAAAACGATGAACGACCAAAGAGAGTCATCAAAACCTGTTGGGAATTAGATTTGATGAGACAAGACATAAAATTATGAAACAAGAGAGCTTATATGCAAATATCAAAAAGTACAAGAATATGGAGACTTTTTATACAAGGAAGAGGAATAAAGTGAAAAAGATGGAAGGACTCCTAGTTAAATTAGATTTCTTGTAAGAAGGGTTATGTGTAGTATATAAACACACACCCTGCGTAGGTTTTCAATAACTCATAATTCACAATGTAAAACTAAAAGTGTCTTCGTATTTTCTAGCCGTAGGATTTAATGTATACGCGCCTAGGGTTACTTGTAATCGTTTAATGTTCAATGCAAGAAATCGTTGGAGAAGAAACACTTTGTTCTAATCAATGTTCAAATTCCGCTATGATTGTTTTATATGAACGTTGGTTATCCTAGTAAGCTTAATCGATCCATGTATCATGATTTAGGATTCATCAATTGGTATCAGAGCGGGTGCCTCTCGATACTAGGATCAAACAAGGTGTTCGAGTCGAAAAACAAAGATCAAGGCTTAAAAATTTGTATGTGTTTTTAAGTTCGGATCTCTCTGCATAGCCATATTCAAACATCAATATCTCCTTCGTTAACCGTTAGATCGTCGTAAAACGCGCGCTGTAGATTCTTGGCACATGTGTCTAGGATCTCACCGGAGTGATCATCGTATTATGAGAGAGTTATTTATGGTCGAAGTTGACTACAGAGAATGGTATGAAATTTTTTGTTTTTTGTTTTTTTAATAAGATTTAGGGGTTATTCCCCTAAACCATAGATCGGTTTTTTTAAAACATAAAAGAGTGATGTTTAGGTTGATGTTTGTGATTCTTAAACGCGTATTCGATTCATGTAAACCTAGATAGGGTTCGTTCATATAACTAGGGTTTTACTATAAACCCTAAATTTGCTCTAGAGTAATAACAAAAAAAAGAAGGCTGTTAGATAAAATATTGAAGCCTGATTGTGCTATATATACATATTTTGCTTCTTGATTCTATGGTGTTGACAAGTTCTAGAGATGTGCACGCTTTGAGGTTTCAAAACCCTAGATCATTATGTTATATCTAATCAAAACATCAACAACTAAAGGACAACAGGTTAATGAACGATGTGTGGCTGATTGGATCTCACGTGGGCTTTGATGATGTATATTTGTGTGGTATTACTGTCGGGTAAAAGTAATAGGTGGTCCCAAGAAGTAGTGGTAGGTCACGTGATGTATTATAGCAACTAAAAGGAATAGTTGCTTTTCACAATTGAAGGGTTCACGTGGGGTATTTGTTTAAAGCTTATATCTTGGTCCTAGTTAGTTTATAGCAACAAATTGTGAAAAGGGAGCACGTGAAGCAACTCACATAGTGCTATAGCGACGTGTGTTGCTAATTGAAGAAAAAGAACTGAAAGAAGACATGATACATGTGGTACGAACTAATCCGAAGGCATGTTATTCTTTGAAGTTACTATTTTTATTATCTATCCAATGTTCGAATCAGTGGGTAGACCTAGCCACTGATAGAAATTGTGGCCACTGTTGGATATAGTGGGTAGCGCTAGCCACTGTCATATTTATTCTACCCACTAACAGAATAACAGGTCTATCTGATATACATTCTATCCACTGATAAGTGTTTTCCGATATTGGATAAAACATGCTGAAGGATATCGAATGACATTGGATCTTGGATAGAACTAACTGTTAATGTTTTATGGCTCGTTTTTGAAGATGTTTGGTGCAATGACATATTATTTGATTATGTGAAAAGGCTAACATTGCAGTTGTATACCGCCTTGGATTAGAAGCAGATCGCCGATGAAGGCAGCAGTTGCATAAGAGAAAAGGATGATATCGTACTTAGATAATCTTCTTTACAAATCAAAGGTTTTGATGAAGAGTTTTGAATATTACTTATGTGGTGTAGGAGTTGTTTTTCGCAGGTTTGTGACTTATCATATCTTAAATTCGTCGTGTTTCCTGTCACACTCACTTTAAAGATAACTTGTTCGTGCTTACATTGTCAATGACGAAGACTTGTCAAATCTAGCAAAAGGGTTCTTGCTATCACTTGAAGGAGTCACGTTATTTGTGCTCAGTGTCTCATAAGAAGATGAGGATTTTGACAAAGAGATTGAGGTCTGCTTATAGTTTCTTTGCTTATATAAGTTCGACGTCACATGGATAGTACAAGATATAAGGTATAAGTTTGAGAGATTTCCCTTCTTCAACAAATTATTTATATTCAGATTCTTCATTAGTAATCTAGAATTAGAGTCTAGATAGTTCGTGATTCATCTACATGCACCACTAAAGGGGAAGTGTTTATTAGTTGCTTATCTTCGGAAGACCGCTATTGGATGTGACAAAAAGGGGAAGCTTGTTTCATTCGCGGAAGATCAAGATTTAAAGCTTGGCTTTGTCATCATCAAATAGGGGAAGATTGTTGGGAATTAGATTTGATGAGACAAAATATAAAATAATGAAACAAGAGGGCTTATATGCAAACATCAAAAAGTACAAGAATATGAAGACTTTTTATACAAGGAAGAGGACTGAAGTGCAAAAGATGGAAAAACTCCTAGTGAAATTAGATTTCTTGTAAAAAGGGTTATGTGTAGTATATAAACACACACCCTGCATAAGTTTTTAATATCTCATAATTCACAATGTAAACCTAAAAGTGTCTTCGCGTCTTCTAGGTGCGGGGTTTAATGTATACGCGCTTAGGGTTACTTGTAATCGTTTAATGTTCAATGTAAGTAATCGTTGGAGACGAAACACCTTGTTCTAATCAATGTTCTAATTCTACTATGATTGTTTCATATGAACATTGATTATCCTAGTAAGCTTAATCGGTTCATATATCATGATTTAGGATTCATCAAAACCTACCCGATCAAATTATGCTTTAACATATACCATATTCTCTCATATGTGGACATATGTTACTAAAGATCAAAAGGGTCACGATCCTCTCAAAACTTCAAAGTATTATTATTTGTTCTTAAAGGAAATACAATTTCTTTGTCCAAATTATCTTAAACTATCCTCTTAATAATTACATATATCCTAGGAATCTTAGAACCGGGGATTATTTCCAAGAATCCGAAGTTCTAACAGCTAGAAATCTGACCAGACTCCCTTATTCGACTATTCCACATTTCCACCTCCGCGACTTGTTTCTTTGATAACTAACACACAGTATCTTCTTGTTCTAATACCACCCACCCCAACATGAAGAAGCCCACAAAGCCCACAAGACCAAACATACTATTCTAGTGTTCTCACACATTCTTAAACCTCTATAAATAACACCCTCTTTCACTACACAACCACAAACACCTACCAAGTACCAACAATGGCTTCATCATACTTTCTCCTCACAACCCTACTCATCCTCCTCCCACTCACCTCAACAACCATGATCCTCACAGTGGTAAACCACTGCCCCTTCACCGTCTGGCCCGCGATCCAGCCGAACGCGGGTCACCCCGTCCTAGAAAAGGGTGGTTTCGCCCTGAACACCAACACCCACAGATCCTTCCCCGCCCCAACTGCACACTGGTCGGGCCGCATCTGGGCCCGAACAGGGTGTAGACACCAAAACAACCAGTTCACTTGCCAAACTGGCGACTGTGGCGCCAGATTCGAGTGTAACGGTCTTGGAGGCGCCACACCCGCCACTCTCGCACAGTTTAGTCTCCATCACTCACACACTGACCAATCTTCCTACGCTGTCAGCCTAGTAGATGGTTTCAATGTTCCTATGACAGTTACACCGCATGAAGGCAAAGGTGTCTGTCCTGTTGTCGGGAGAAAGTTTTTATCCTATCGGGCTTGTCGTCTTGGAGAGCTACGGTATTATCATTCCATATATTCATTGGTTACCGTGAACTGAATAAATTGACGATCAAAATTGATATCCATTACCCGAGATGAAAGATTTGTTCGATCATTTACAAGGTTCTAGAGTATATTCCAAAAATTTGATCTACGGTCTGGTTGTTATCAACTTTGCGTCCGCAAGGAAGATATTCCAAATAATACGTCCCGAAATCGTAATGGACATTATGAGTTTCATGTGATACCGTTTGGATTGACCAATGCACATGTGGCATTCATGAATTTGATGAATCGTGTGTGTAAGCCGTATCTCTTTAAATTCGTGCTTGTTATTATCAGGGACCATCTGCTTGTTTCTAAGAATAAGAAGGAGCTTAGTAACCATCTGTAGACTACCCTGAGCTAGCCGAGAAGCGAAAACCTGTACCCTGAGTATTTATCATGTGATTTAAGGCTTGATCCTTTACATTCTTTGACCGTGTGATTGATAGTAGTGTAATCCATGTTGAATCTTCAAAGATCGAAGCCATTAAGGCTTAGGGTTATACCAAAAAGAAGCGCGAAGATTTTTGGATTTGGCAGATATTTATCGAAGGTTTATTAAGGAATTATTCCCTCATACCCAGACCATTAACTAAACTCACTTAAGAATAGATGTTGGTGCATACCTCTAGTCAACCTAAGAGGAATTAAGGAAACTATATGACCCATGACTTGGAATATGGAGCGGTAGTTTTTGCTCTTCAACTATGGAAACATTATTTGGGTGGCATTAAGCGTACGGTATACACCAATCACAAATGCCTACAAAATATTTTGGATCAGGAAGAGCTAAACATGAAACCGTATAAATAGTTTGAGTTTCTGAGTGATTATGGTTATGATTATTTATTTCCTTAGAGAAGGTGAATGTAATTGCTGACGCGTTATGTGAAAAGGGTAAAGAACCAATTAGAGTGTGTTCCTTAGTTATGACTGTGCACAATAATTTGCTCGAGCAAAAATGCACAAGCCGAGGCTTGTAAGAAGGACAATATAGATGATGAAGGGGGTTTCGCGGCTAATGAGAACCATTAGAAGTGGGAGCTGATGGCGTTAAGTGTTTAAAAGGTCGTTTGTGGTTGCCTAAATATGGAGGATTTCGAGATTTAGTCATGATGGAATCTCATAAATCTAAGTATTCTAATCATTTCGTTTCTGATACAATGTATTTTGATCTGGAAGAGTTGTACTGAAGGCCGAACATGAAAGCCGACATTGCCACATACGTTAGTAAATATCTAACTTTTGCGAAGGTCAAGGCTGAACACCAAAATCCATCAAGATTGCTTCTACAGCTTATTATTCCTGTTTGGAAGTGGGATAGAATCACCATGGATTTTATCACAAACCTTCCAAAGACATCATCTGGATTTGATTCGATTTGGGTCGACAGACTGACCAAATCTGCTCATTTCATTCTCGTTAATGATAGGTTCTCGATGGAGAAGTTGGCTCATTTGTATTTAAAGGAGTTGTGTAAGCATGGTGTGACTGTATCGATCGTCTCTATCAAGATTCTCGCTTCGCATCAAATTTCTGGAGATCCCCTCAGAAGTCATTGGGAACGAATCTTGACGAGAGTACTCCTTACCACCCACAATCGAAGGGACAGGGTGAAGGAACGATGCTGACACTAGAAGTCTTGTTTTGTGCTTGTATGATTAACCTTTGGTAGTGTCTAAGATGAGCATTTACCTTTGGATGGATTATCATTGATAATTATCGCATTAGGATTGAGATCGAATCTTGTGAGGATCTATATAAAGAGCACCTGTAGGTGGGAGTTTGGATGAAGATACCCGATCCGCGAGACCTGAAATAATTGTGGAAATTAGGATCTGATTATTGACTGCCGGTAGTGGGCAGGAGGTTATGTGAATGTGAGATGTAGATCTTGAAGTGCAGAATGGGTAGCAAAGTTATGCCAAGAATTTTCACCGTGGAAAGGTGAATTTATGACCTGAAAGATCGGGGGAAGCTAAGTCCCCGTTGTATGGGACCATTAAGATAATGTAAAGAGTTGGTCCGAGAGGCATATAAGCTAGACTACCCTAGGACTTAAAGGGCTGCATGAAATATGTTCCGTATATCGAACTTGATAAAATGTCTATCAAGTGAAAATCTGATTATTTCTTAATGAAGTTTGGGTCGGCGAAAAGTTGCATTCATCGAAAACCCGTGGACATCATGGAAAGAGAAAGTAAGTCAACTTAAGCATGATCGTATTCCCATAGTTATGTTTGATGAAACTCGCGTATTATAATGAATTACGCTTGAGAGAAAAGACCGAATGTGGAGGAAATGCCCACATGTCTTTAACTCTATAAGAAGCGAGTAGTAAGATGAATTGATCTTTGAGGACAAAGATCCTCTTTAGGGGAAATGCTGTGATAATCCGTCAATTTGAGGTCTTTATTTTATTCTCAAGTATTATTTATGATCATTATTTTATTTTTAGTTTATGAACTCACTCACTTTTTGGAAGAAATTAGGGTTTACGTTCATAATTTAACGTCTTTTACGTTTAAACCGGAAACCCTAGGTTTACGTATTTACGCCTTTGTACTCCGTTTTTTATGAGACAAATTTTATTAGAGTCGTTTTGTGCCGTAGTTTCATATTTTGCAAAAGCGTTTTTCGTTAATCAACCCGAGGGCACGTAAATCGAGGAAACTAGATACGAGGAGTACCCGTAAAATAATGGAGATAAGACAAGTTTTACACTTCTTCCACCCCCATAGTTGGCGGATTCACCAAGAGGGAACCCCTCTTTGGTGTCAAATTTTAGCTAAGGCTTGAGACACTTGTCTCATGAATTGTCTAGATACTTAAACTAAAACTTCTCACACACAACTCATTTCTTGTATGTGTTAACTAAAAATTTTCATCAAACTTTCCTCCTCTCTCTCTTGTAGCCGTCCACCATCACCACCACACCATCATTTTTATAAAATTTCAACCTAAAACCTAAGCTATATTCAAGATATGATGAAACCTACATAAAAGAAGGATGATTTGAGGTGATTTCAGGTTGTGAAAGAAGGTTTTCTATGGAGTTTGGGGCTGATTTCTAAAGAAATTTTTATACATTTGAAGATCACATAAAGTTGATTTAAAAGGGTAAAGACTTTGGGTTAAAGATCAAGACTTGAGTGTCATTTTCCATCATTTTGTGGGTATAAAAATTGTTTCTTTCTATCATCTTCTTATTTTTGCAAAAGTAATTGTTTATTTACTTTCAAATGTATATGTATGATAGTTATGAATGATGATTAAAGTGTTGTATGGGGATTTTGTGTCATTAGAATAAGTTAATGAGGCTAAATCTACAAGTAAAAGATAATAAAAACATAACTAGATAAGTAGGCTGTGAAAAACAGTAAGTTTCAACATTTTTAATTGATTAAATGGATTAGATTATTTAATATAATGATATATAAATAATATTTAAACAAGTGGTTAATTGGTCACACAATGGAATGTTAAAAATGAGCAAGATATGGCCAAAATACTTTTGATGTACAAATCTGAATGGTCTGTCTTGGACGGATTAAAAGTCATATATTAGGGTCGTTTGAGAAGGAGTCGTAGAAGAATAAACTGTAGAGCATATTATGTAGTTTCAACAACAAAAATTTGGGGTTCTAAGTCATTATAGAACTCAAGATATGCTAAAAATGGTGAACATGAGTTTTTGGATCAGATCTTATATAAGACATTTAATATTAAAAGACAACATGAGGTAAAATTATATATAAATAAATATGTAAAAGTGAATAATTGATAATAACTATTATAAAAATATATTTATATACTATAATATATAAATATCACAGTTTATTAAAATAAAACTCAGATAGTTTTCTAACTACAAATTATATAAATGACCTTTACGTCTTTTCAGCTAAAACCGAAAAGATGGCGATTTCGCCAAATAAAACTTAGATGGTACATATTTTTATAGAACACCTACTGATATATAAACACATTTAATAAGAAAAAACCGACAAACCCGAGCTTTGTGACTTATGGACCCGTAATGGACCAAATTAGCCTTGTTGGACCACTAGGCCCAACTAGTTTGACTTAGCACTATTGGACTCTCTCATGGGCTCAACCCACTTAGGCCCAAAATATGAGTAGAGGCCTTGTCCTTAATGGATAAATGGACTAATAAAACATATTGGACTCTTATTGGGCCTATTGGGCCTTAACATATAAATGGGCCAAAATTTGTGTAGTTGAAGTAAGTTAACTAGATGCTTAACAACTAATAATGTTGTGTAAAGTGATAAAATCCCACTTGATTATCATGTTTATGACTTGATTACATATACATAACAACTTTTTATAAATATTATTCGACATAGTCTAAGATCGAGTATTATTTGTTTAGGTATCCCGTGATCGCGACACGCGTCGTACGCCTTAGTTACCGATAACCCGTCTTCCAAACCAACGTGAGTTCATAGCCTCGCACTCTTTTAAATGTTTTATGAAGTGTTTTATAAACCCGCGATGGAGATAACATGCTAGTTTTATTAAAAATAGAACACAAGTGGTCCCGATTGTATGCTTATTGATATGGACCCGATTGATATGATGACATAATGAATGATTGAAATGGATTATTATTAGTTAGGTTATGTCACTATAAGTCCCATTAGCATGAATTGTGAACTACCGGGAGATGGTAGACGCTTATGAATATAAAATTACTATTTGGGGAAGATCACCCCAGTTCGCGTCTTGACGGCTGATCCCCGTTGTGTCACATTGATTGGCAAGCGAATTTATGTATGAGAGGGGTATATTTAGCGTGATTTTTGTGACGACACGCTGTTTTAAATGGGAAAAATGAATTCCAGGCTAGCTACCCGATGTATATTATAGAAAGGTAACAATGTCATGCGGCTTATAATAATCCGATAATAATACTCATAAATGTAGTACTGAGGCTGCGGTCTCAGGGACGGTGTACGATACATGATTTGGATTATAATATATTGCATGATCAGCAATATGGCGTCTTATTTATTGATATTATACTAGTGTTCTGGTTTTACATAACTGTTTTATATAACGGTTTTTATTATACTATAAACAACGTTATAAAACGTATCGTATGATGCTGTTACAACAATGGTTCGTATAATGGTTTTGACGGCAAAGGCCTATGTTATGATTTACGACAATGATTCGTATAAAATGTTTTTGGCCTATATTATGGTCTATGACAAAGAATTATACAAAATGTTTTTCGGTAATGATTATATACCGGTTTTATGTTAATGGTTTTTATTTAACTCTATGGACTCGCTCAGCGTTTCGCTGACTTTTAGCATGTTTTATCTCAGGTACTTGAAGGTAATTCTCGGGAAGACGGCAAGAGTTTATAGCTCGCTTTTAAATAAAAAAATTTATTCGAATGTTTTGTAAATTTTTAAGACATACTTTGATTTGTGGGCCTAGGTAATTTGATATTTTTGAATGGAAAATGCTTTGTTATTAAACGACGCGATTTTTAATCGTTGTCTATGATTTGAGTAATGTGCTATCCTGTATCACTAACGACTCTTCCGCTGATTCGAAACGTGAATATTAGGGGGTGTTACAGGTTTTGATCTGTTTCAAAAGCCTATGATTTATTACTAGGGGTATACTTTTCATATCTGATCTCCACTTATTTTTAAGAACATTTTATGGTCGGGTTACTACTGTTTTCTCATAAGGTGTCAAATCTGATTTTTTAGACTGAAAAAGCCATGTTCACTAAAAACGCCATAATACCTTTAATACTTCAAATTAAACTAAGCCACTTCAGGGGGATCATCTTCATATGTTGCGGCATCTCCATGATATTTTCTTATTTTTTAAAGCGAGTTAAATGGGTCAAAATCGTTGCAACATTCTATATGTTTTGACCAGACTATTTTTGGGCTAGGTTGGGCTTATTGGGTCATATCTTAGGTTGGGTAACCTTTGGGCTTTCACCCTTTTACAGAGGCCTTGTTGACCCATAGGTTGACCTCTGTGATTTTTGTGGTAATTTATGGGAAGTATATAATGGGGTAGTTAAGTAGTGAAACATACCTTAATTACCATCAATCTTTTAAATAAGGAAACTCCTATTTTGGAAAGTCAATCACTTACTTTTAAAAACCTGTATTATTTGATAAATGATCAGTATATGTGATGTATGGTATGTATGTTTGTATCCTTGGTGACACTAGATTAGGATTCCCTTCGTTTGTACGGGTTTTGTTTGGTTTTGCAACATGGTACGGATATTCAGTTCTTTTAGTAAGAACAATTCTCTTAATCTTTTGTACACTCTTCCTTTTGATCATTCCCTAAGCCTTTGCTGTGTTCCCCATATGGTTACTTGTTGATTTGATATGATTCAATAATCCATTTGATTCGTTATAACCCTTTGATTTGTTTTGGATTCATATGCTTCTTTTGGACCAATTATGATATATGCTTTGTTATGACCTTTGATTTTGAACCCTTACGCCCGAGCCATATTCTGTAACTAGTCATGGAGGTACCATGACCATGTCGATTGATACACCAGTGACATGACATTATCTGCGGTGGTGTGATTAGACCCTGGCGTTCCTTTTTTGGATTGGCCATTTTTGATATATATTTTGTAAGTACATATGCTAGTCATGAGCTAGTGTGTGTGCTATTTTTGGATTTGCAGGGGGCGTATGGATGCATCCTAAGTTTTGGATGTTGGAAATTTGGATATGATCACTTGAGTGGGTGGTATGTGCTATATGCCCCATATCTCTTTTGGTACATAGGAGTAGCTACCCATGTAATCTAACTGACTATTTGATTTGGTATGATATGTGATATGTTATATGAGCTCGTGGGCATTCCTATACCTTTTCTTTCACTCTCTGTGTACTCGTTATGACCTTTTGTTCATCTAATTATGTTCCATTGCTTCCGTTATATTTCCTTCACTTGTGCATCTATTTGTATATCCGTTCACTGGGCGTTTTGCTTAGCCGTTTCTTTTTCATGCAACAAGTATTAAGCGAGATTACGGGCGTTGAGAGTTCGATGAGTGCATTTTAGAGTCACCCGAGTGTTTAATAAAACCTTTAAGATATTTTATCATTTGATGCATTTTCATTTTGGACCCTATTGTTTTGGGGATTTCTATTTCTAAAGTATTACTTTGTGTATTATGAATTTTTAATAAAGTTTCAATTTAGAACTTTTAAAATATTATGTTTTCTGATGTGACATCATAGTAGTAGCACTTTGTCTCTTCTCGGAGCGGGTGTTAAAATTATGGTATAAGAGAGTCAACAACCTAGGATTTGACCTGTGAGGATTGGGTAGACATTAGGCTTTCGTACGTATTTTGATAATATCGTTATTTTTCGTATTCTTGATCGTTTTCGCGGTTTCGTTTGTGGATTATTCGAATTGGAGATGACAAGGAAGCTTCTGAAGAGAGACATGATTTTGGCTAGTGCTTCAGGTACCATTTTCAATATATTATTTAGTTGTCCGATCGTGATTTTCTCTCTTTATTTTGTTCGGTATTCGTGCGACACATTTTGCGGTTTCTCTTTCATTTGACATATTCTATTCCTCGTATATTTGAGTGCGACATAATAATTTTAAGGTGTTCGACGTATTAGAGTCTGCTATTCATCGGTCCGTCTGAATTCTTGGTGGCAAAATTTTGATCCATTGTGTTACTTCCGTGACTTGACAAAACTATGTTTCGTGTTCTCATACTCGTAAACCAAATAAAAAAGTCGATAACTCTCTAACTTTAGTATTTTTGTTTTTCGCTCATCGCTTTCTGCAATGCTTAGAATGTTGATCTACCAAATCTACAAACATCGTGTGATTTTTAAATATCATCTCAAAAGCTATGGTTTGTGGGCCTAAATCTTTGATTGTGCTCACGATTGAAAAATCCATTCAAAAATAGAATCATTCTCTCTTCGAATCATCCTAAAAGAAATGGGCTTCTAAAATTACACACATGGATTTTAAAACAAAACACCGTGGAGCATAAACTTTGAATGAGTGTTGCACATCTGATTTGCTCACAACATCCTAATTATTTATTGATACTATGCGTTAAACTAAGTACAACTACATTAGAGTTTCTCGCGATAATACTAATACTGGTATTACTGGCCACATACACATGTGATCACGCCTATTGATTTTGTGTGTAACTTATCCACACATATACTCTGCAAATCCTTTATTTATTTATGGATATATAATATTACTAGTAAAATGTACCAAATATTCTAAATATATTCATCACATATTTTGGGAATCTCTTACTTGCCCTTTACATAGTCTATGTTATACATAGATGGATTGATTTCTCTTAAGTAATGTACTTTATGCATGCTTATCATACGCATGCATGAACCGCTTCTATTCAAGTTTTACGTGATGTATTCTTTACTAATATATAACTTCTCCTACGTTAAGTATTGTGGAAAATATATTTTGCTTTGGTATAAATATTATATATATATATATTGATTTGGTAAAAGGATATATCTTATATTTTTTAAATAGGTAACAAAATATTATATATATCTTTTATATTCTAAAAAATATTATTAATATTTTTTATATTAATAAAATATATTATGTATATCTTTTAAATTGGTAGAGAGATATTATATATATCTTTTAATTAGATAATATATTTTTCGTATATTTCGTGACCCGTCCTACTAATATCGTGTCGCGGCCGACTTTTTTATCCGCGGTCATGCATGTCCATCCGCGCTCGTCCACATATTCGGACCTATTTTATTTTTATTCTTTATTCGCGGTCGTAGATCCGGTCCTCTTGCGATAGTCCGCACGTTCGGACATCCTTTATTTTATTTTTTCTTCGCGTTTATGGCCCGTCCATGCGCGCTAGTCCGCACCTACGGACCTATTTCATTTTTTATTCACGGTCATGGCCCGTACACCCACGATAGTCCGCATGTCTAGACATATTTTTATTATTTATCCGCGGTTATAGCATGTCCATCCGCGCTAGTCCGCACGTTCGGAAATCTTTAGTATACCGGCATACGTGTACTCATCTACGGATGACCAATAGGCTAAGCGAACCTACTAATTAGCTTATCACATTAGAGGGATTGCAACCCAACGACCGTGGATCACAAATCCTTGTATAATACTTTATGTTTGAGACGTTGAATATAAATCGATATTGATCTCACGATAAGTGAATGATAATACTAAGAGATATTGTGCATGTTTAACAAAACTTGTCCACGCGACAATCGATATGGTAGTCACGCTATGTCAATTACACAATCATATTTCTATTTTTTATCCGCGGTTATGGCACGCCCATCTGCGCTGGTTCGGACCTATTTCTATCTTTTATTTGCGGTTATGGCACATCCATCCGCACTAGTCCGCACACTCGGATCTATTTTATATATTAGTTGCGGTCATGGTACGTCCATCTGCGTTGGTCCGCACGACCAGACCTATTTTAATATTTCATCCGCGGTTATGGCACGTCCATCCACGCTATTTCGCATGCCTGTAAATTTTTGGATACTTGATTATGTAAGTTCAATACTACTGATCGAGTGTAGCACCATTAAACTTGGAGGGCTACCAAGGTATGATTATACCACTTTTTTCGTGCACGTCACTCAAATATCTTCGGATATATTAGGTACCTAAGAGGATTTTAAGCCCGGTACGAAGACGGATAAAATATCCGCACCAATGTCCCAGATGGATGCCTTTCGCAGCGATAAGACGGATATAATGTATGCATTACCTTGCCGTATGGGAGACGTACTATGTTGGCTATAAGTCGGATATAATATCCACATTACCTATCTGCGGAAGTACATCTTGAGTTGGTCGTAAGTCGGACATAATATCAGCATCTTGTCGCGGATGGACGCATTTCTTTGGTACATTTATTTGCCGCGAAGGTATGCCTTCCATCAGCGTATTCCTTTACCATGGAAGTATTTCTTCCGTCGGCTCATTACTTTGCCGTAAAAGTACGCCTTTTGATAGCATATTACTTTCCCACGGAAGTACGCTTCTATTGGCACATTAATTTGCTACGAAGTACGGCTTCCGCTAGCAGATTATTTCGCAGCAGAAGTACGCCTTCTGCTGGCTCATTCCTCCTCCGTGAAAGGACGCCTTCCGCTGGCTTATTACTTTGCGGCGAAAGTACGCCTTCTGCTGGTTGATTACTTCGCCGCGAAAGTACCCCTTCTGCTGGCTCATTACTTCGCAACGGAAGTACGCTTTCGTTGGCTCATTCCTCCACCGCGGAAGGAGGCCTTCCTTTGGCATATTACTTCGTCGCGGAAGTGCCCCTCCTACTCGCTTGTTACCTCGCCACGGAAGTACCCATTCCGTTGGGGGGGGCATTATAATGTATAGTAGCCAGGCTCACTATTCATAACCCCGACCAACCATCCTTCTTATAAGGTAGCCCATTATGAATGCGGCCATATGTTACGGATGACCAACAGGGATGTCCTAGCAGCAAGACCCACGCAGTTGCTTAGTAAGCATGATCAGTGAATGAGTCTAGCATAACGTGATCACGAACCATATCATACTAGACTGGGGGACATGACGACGTATATTCAGGAATGGTTCAGGCTCGATAGGCCCTCGGCCCACACCCTACCATCCAGCAGGAAACCCTAGTCTAAGCACGATATATTCAGGGGTAGGGGCCTCCTACTACACAGGTTATCTCTACTATCACACGTATTTTACAGTTTATCGACCCGATACTGACTTGACCGTCGGAGGTGGACCCTGGGACTCTGGCCCCGGGTCTACTTATAACCGGTTTTCCTTTGTTTGCATCACCATTCAGGACCCAAGAAAACGATGAACGACCAAAGAGAGTCATCAAAACCTGTTGGGAATTAGATTTGATGAGACAAGACATAAAATTATGAAACAAGAGAGCTTATATGCAAATATCAAAAAGTACAAGAATATGGAGACTTTTTATACAAGGAAGAGGAATAAAGTGAAAAAGATGGAAGGACTCCTAGTTAAATTAGATTTCTTGTAAGAAGGGTTATGTGTAGTATATAAACACACACCCTGCGTAGGTTTTCAATAACTCATAATTCACAATGTAAAACTAAAAGTGTCTTCGTATTTTCTAGCCGTAGGATTTAATGTATACGCGCCTAGGGTTACTTGTAATCGTTTAATGTTCAATGCAAGAAATCGTTGGAGAAGAAACACTTTGTTCTAATCAATGTTCGAATTCCGCTATGATTGTTTTATATGAACGTTGGTTATCCTAGTAAGCTTAATCGATCCATGTATCATGATTTAGGATTCATCAATTGGTATCAGAGCGGGTGCCTCTCGATACTAGGATCAAACAAGGTGTTCGAGTCGAAAAACAAAGATCAAGGCTTAAAAATTTGTATGTGTTTTTAAGTTCGGATCTCTCTGCATAGCCATATTCAAACATCAATATCTCCTTCGTTAACCGTTAGATCGTCGTAAAACGCGCGCTGTAGATTCTTGGCACATGTGTCTAGGATCTCACCGGAGTGATCATCGTATTATGAGAGAGTTATTTATGGTCGAAGTTGACTACAGAGAATGGTATGAAATTTTTTGTTTTTTGTTTTTTTAATAAGATTTAGGGGTTATTCCCCTAAACCATAGATCGGGTTTTTTAAAACATAAAAGAGTGATGTTTAGGTTGATGTTTGTGATTCTTAAACGCGTATTCGATTCATGTAAACCTAGATAGGGTTCGTTCATATAACTAGGGTTTTACTATAAACCCTAAATTTGCTCTAGAGTAATAACAAAAAAAAGAAGGCTGTTAGATAAAATATTGAAGCCTGATTGTGCTATATATACATATTTTGCTTCTTGATTCTATGGTGTTGACAAGTTCTAGAGACGTGCACGCTTTGAGGTTTCAAACCCCTAGATCATTATGTTATATCTAATCAAAACATCAACAACTAAAGGACAACAGGTTAATGAACGATGTGTGGCTGATTGGATCTCACGTGGGCTTTGATGATGTATATTTGTGTGGTATTACTGTCGGGTAAAAGTAATAGGTGGTCCCAAGAAGTAGTGGTAGGTCACGTGATGTATTATAGCAACTAAAAGGAATAGTTGCTTTTCACAATTGAAGGGTTCACGTGGGGTATTTGTTTAAAGCTTATATCTTGGTCCTAGTTAGTTTATAGCAACAAATTGTGAAAAGGGAGCACGTGAAGCAACTCACATAGTGCTATAGCGACGTGTGTTGCTAATTGAAGAAAAAGAACTGAAAGAAGACATGATACATGTGGTACGAACTAATCCGAAGGCATGTTATTCTTTGAAGTTACTATTTTTATTATCTATCCAATGTTCGAATCAGTGGGTAGACCTAGCCACTGATAGAAATTGTGGCCACTGTTGGATATAGTGGGTAGCGCTAGCCACTGTCATATTTATTCTACCCACTAACAGAATAACAGGTCTATCTGATATACATTCTATCCACTGATAAGTGTTTTCCGATATTGGATAAAACATGCTGAAGGATATCGAATGACATTGGATCTTGGATAGAACTAACTGTTAATGTTTTATGGCTCGTTTTTGAAGATGTTTGGTGCAATGACATATTATTTGATTATGTGAAAAGGCTAACATTGTAGTTGTATACCGCCTTGGATTAGAAGCAGATCGCCGATGAAGGCAGCAGTTGCATAAGAGAAAAGGATGATATCGTACTTAGATAATCTTCTTTACAAATCAAAGGTTTTGATGAAGAGTTTTGAATATTACTTATGTGGTGTAGGAGTTGTTTTTCGCAGGTTTGTGACTTATCATATCTTAAATTCGTCGTGTTTCCTGTCACACTCACTTTAAAGATAACTTGTTCGTGCTTACATTGTCAATGACGAAGACTTGTCAAATCTAGCAAAAGGGTTCTTGCTATCACTTGAAGGAGTCACGTTATTTGTGCTCAGTGTCTCATAAGAAGATGAGGATTTTGACAAAGAGATTGAGGTCTGCTTATAGTTTCTTTGCTTATATAAGTTCGACGTCACATGGATAGTACAAGATATAAGGTATAAGTTTGAGAGATTTCCCTTCTTCAACAAATTATTTATATTCAGATTCTTCATTAGTAATCTAGAATTAGAGTCTAGATAGTTCGTGATTCATCTACATGCACCACTAAAGGGGAAGTGTTTATTAGTTGCTTATCTTCGGAAGACCGCTATTGGATGTGACAAAAAGGGGAAGCTTGTTTCATTCGCGGAAGATCAAGATTTAAAGCTTGGCTTTGTCATCATCAAATAGGGGAAGATTGTTGGGAATTAGATTTGATGAGACAAAATATAAAATAATGAAACAAGAGGGCTTATATGCAAACATCAAAAAGTACAAGAATATGAAGACTTTTTATACAAGGAAGAGGACTGAAGTGCAAAAGATGGAAAAACTCCTAGTGAAATTAGATTTCTTGTAAAAAGGGTTATGTGTAGTATATAAACACACACCCTGCATAAGTTTTTAATATCTCATAATTCACAATGTAAACCTAAAAGTGTCTTCGCGTCTTCTAGGTGCGGGGTTTAATGTATACGCGCTTAGGGTTACTTGTAATCGTTTAATGTTCAATGTAAGTAATCGTTGGAGACGAAACACCTTGTTCTAATCAATGTTCTAATTCTACTATGATTGTTTCATATGAACATTGATTATCCTAGTAAGCTTAATCGGTTCATATATCATGATTTAGGATTCATCAAAACCTACCCGATCAAATTATGCTTTAACATATACCATATTCTCTCATATGTGGACATATGTTACTAAAGATCAAAAGGGTCACGATCCTCTCAAAACTTCAAAGTATTATTATTTGTTCTTAAAGGAAATACAATTTCTTTGTCCAAATTATCTTAAACTATCCTCTTAATAATTACATATATCCTAGGAATCTTAGAACCGGGGATTATTTCCAAGAATCCGAAGTTCTAACAGCTAGAAATCTGACCAGACTCCCTTATTCGACTATTCCACATTTCCACCTCCGCGACTTGTTTCTTTGATAACTAACACACAGTATCTTCTTGTTCTAATACCACCCACCCCAACATGAAGAAGCCCACAAAGCCCACAAGACCAAACATACTATTCTAGTGTTCTCACACATTCTTAAACCTCTATAAATAACACCCTCTTTCACTACACAACCACAAACACCTACCAAGTACCAAGTACCAACAATGGCTTCATCATACTTTCTCCTCACAACCCTACTCATCCTCCTCCCACTCACCTCAGCAACCATGATCCTCACAGTGGTAAACCACTGCCCCTTCACCGTCTGGCCCGCGATCCAGCCGAACGCGGGTCACCCCGTCCTAGAAAAGGGTGGTTTCGCCCTGAACACCAACACCCACAGATCCTTCCCCGCCCCAACTGCACACTGGTCGGGCCGCATCTGGGCCCGAACAGGGTGTAGACACCAAAACAACCAGTTCACTTGCCAAACTGGCGACTGTGGCGCCAGATTCGAGTGTAACGGTCTTGGAGGCGCCACACCCGCCACTCTCGCACAGTTTAGTCTCCATCACTCACACACTGACCAATCTTCCTACGCTGTCAGCCTAGTAGATGGTTTCAATGTTCCTATGACAGTTACACCGCATGAAGGCAAAGGTGTCTGTCCTGTTGTCGGGTGTAAAGCTGATTTGTTAGCCACGTGTCCTTGGTCGTTGCAAAAGCATGCAGATGGGAAAGTGATTGCCTGTAAAAGTGGCTGTGAGGCGTTTAACACTGATGAGCTTTGTTGTAGGGGACATTTTAATAATGCTGCCACCTGTAAAGGATCTAAATGGTCTGATTTCTTTAAGAAGGCGTGTCCTGCTACGTTTGCTTTTGCTCATGATAGTCCGTCGCTAATGCATGAGTGTGTGTCGCCTAAGGAGTTGAAAGTTATTTTCTGTCACCCTTGATTAGTTTTAGTGACTAAGTTTAGTGGTCAGGAAGAATAAGTAGTGTTTAGTTTCATGATTGTAGTGGTATCAATGTATCATCTATGTTGTTGTTATTGATGCATGTGATTTGTATCTGGTGTTGCAATATTTTATGGAATCTTAGTTAATGATATGGTCGTCGTTCTTGAAACTCTGAAATGTGAAATCGACTTTAATAATCTAACTCTCGTACTTTTAATTGATTTTAAAACCTAGGTTCAAGTAATTAATCATATTCTGATTTAGATCTACTAATATTACGAAAGACAAGTAGTAGTTTATTTGGTAGTTTCAAATGCACCTTCATAGAGGTGTGTAGATCCTGTTCAATCACAAGCAAAACGTGTCCGGTTTATTGACGACGAGTTTATACGTAAAGTTTCATCCAGAATTAAGAAAAAGAGTTGTCCTTTCTTTACTTTTTCAAAATCAGGCTTTTATGATCCCACGTTCATAAAGATATCGCAATATAGAACACAAGAATCGAAAACGTTTTGGACACAAGTGCTCATCGACCAATGTTGTCCCACATCACGTTTCTTTTTTGTTTTTCATAACGAGTAGAGGTGGCAAATCTTGCCCATTTGAATAAATATGGGTACTTTTTGTCCATTTCTAAAAAAGGATGGGGCACTTTTTGCCCATTCTTTATAATGGATGGGCTAAACGGGCGCATATGTAAGAAATAAATGAGCTTAACGGGCGCACATATAAAATACAAATTAGTATACTCGACTAATATTTTTTATTAATTTTTTTATTACCGGCTTTCAAACAAGTATTTTTTTTTTTTAATTGTACGTTTTTATATGTTTTTTCCCTTTTTTAGCTTGCGCCCGTTTAGCCCGCCCATTTTCCCCGCCCGTTACGCCCGAGTCCGTTTAGCCCGCGCCCGTTTAGCCCACCGCTCGTTTAGCCCGTTGCTCGATTAGCCCGCCGCCCGTGCCCGTCCGCCCGTCCGTTTTGCCACCTCTAATAGTGAGAAAAGCATCACTCGTAGCATATTCGTCGACCATCTAAATTACTCTAGCTAGGTTTATGTGAGTGTGAAAAAATAGTAGCCATTTAGTTTTGTTTGCACACTGTATGTTTTGTTTCCTATAGTTTTTGTAGGAAGTTAAATTTTTGATAATCTTTACAGTTTTAAAACTTTATTCAAACAATTATTGTAATAAATAACCACTTTGTAATTCAGTTACAATAGGAGCGAAACTTTTCACGGCTGTCATATCAGCGTCACATTATCACAAATCAATTAACTAAAACATCGCCTTTTAGTCAAAAGTCAGCCCCTCTTCATTTGCCCTACCATTTTTACTTTTTTTATTTTCATTTTCAAACAAATTTAAATTCATTTCATCCAAATTAAAATTACAAGTACAACTACCTAATTAAAAATAGAATTACATAATTTAAAAATACGATACGAGAAAAGAAAATTACGAAACTTTAGAACACACAACAATAAAAATAAACTACTGATTTTGGGAATATCTGGCCATTATTTCTGCTTGTTGTCAACGCACAAACGACCTCTTTGGTTCCGGCATTGCCTCATTATCAACCGTGAGAAACACGAAGTTGGCAAATCGTATCTGCCGCTCCGCGGTAGCTTTTTTGGCATCATACGCGAATTTAGCCGAGATCATTTTTTGATGCATTGCATCGTTTAGTATTTCGTTCGCTGACCCCGAGGATCCTCCGCCGGTGCTTTTAGTTGTCTTAGATATCTTTTTGGCGGGTCAAGCTTCTCCCGCGGGTCGAGGACGTTCATCAGGACCGAATACTTCCATGTGATCATTCACAAGAATGCCTAACGCCCCGGTCGATGTTGGGTGAGTTCTTAAGATCTTCCGACCGTGAACGTAACCAAACTGTTTCCCGCTAAACGCAACACGACATTTCTCATTCGCAGCTTCCAAAACATCATCATCATTCATCTCACTCTTACGATTTACAACTTGGTAATCCCTTGAAACTTTTAAGATTCGGGATGTATCCAACTCCATTTCCCAGTAATCATGTTCTCTATACGATGCATCCAGGTTGTTTGGTCAATGAAAACTCGAAAAATCTGCCCCTAAAAACAATCAAGGTTTTGATCATTTCCAATTTCGGCGTTCTCCGAAACACCAACGTTTGGCCAATTGTATCTCTTCGTCACGAGTCCAACGTGTCGGAGAATGAGACGGAGCTTTCACAAATTCTACGTCATCATCATCTGCATCCAAATCAACGGCTACTGACTTTTGGGCATTTCTTTTTTTGCGGGTGCCTTTTTCGGATGGTGATCGCGACGCCAAAACTTTGAATGGGTTTCCGACACTTGCTATTGACTTGGGTAATTTTAAAATTAACTCCTAAATTGTGCATTTTGAAACAAGATTTATTGTTGTTGGTAAATTTGTTTGAGTGTCATTTAGAGAAAATAGTTTTGAGTAAAGGAGGGAACGTGAATTGTGAGTCGGATGGAAATTGGGAACAAGATGATATGGATTTTTACGACGATGGCGTCGAGGGGTTTGATGATGACGAATGATTCGAATTGCTTGTGTTGAGAAGTCCGGTGAAGTTGAGATTTGAGAATTGATCATTTGGGAAGTTAGACATTTTTTATTATAGTTAAATAAAAAAATTTAAAAAGAATTGTGTGCGTTAAAAGTGTTAAACGAGATATATAATGTAAATGTTTAAAAAATTAAATAAAAAATAAAAAGTTTTTGAAAAATTCGACTGTTGCAACAGTCATAAACATTTCTCTTTCTTCTTGCGTGCGCGCCAACGCAACAACGAAGTTACGGAGAAATGGAGGTAGGTGTGGCGGCGAGGGGCGGCGAAGCTCGACGAGTATGCCACATGCGCTCAGCGAGCCCCTCCTCTCCACCACGCCCTCCGCTCTAAAAGCCGTGTACCTAAAATGTCCGCGTATTACGAAAGACGCCATATGAGGTCAACCCACCGCAAATAGCGTTGTAATTGAGTCTAGGCAGGTTCAAACTTAACACGATTTGAGTTTTGCTCGAAAATCATATGATAGGTTCGAGCTAGGCTCACAATTTGGCTTTGAAAACCTCGAATATATATATATATATAAACATTGTATTACAAGCTAATACATCAATAAAATCAAAAAATTACTGTGTGATAAATAATAAAATTGAAAGCTTAGGCTAAGACTCTATCGTGTTTCGTGAATTGGATCGTAGGGACGATCTAGTTGTGAAAAAAGCAACTACGGCCTTGTTCGCAAGAAACAACAATGATCATTATCAGAAATTAATACATAGAGAATTAGAGATAAACAAATATTTAGGAAATAAAAACGTGCAAGGCCTACATTGGTGGAGGATGGGTATCACGTGATATTCTGGTGGTGTCTGAGGGAATCTATTGGCATGGTCAGTGATTCGTGTGGGAAAATATGTCTTTGCGTGTTCTGCGTTTTCTTTTATTTTTGGCTTTTCAGCCTTTCTACTTTCCTTTTGCATGATAACTTCTAACTTTTTCAGAAATTGGACTTCGGTTGAACGATGGTACACGGTTACTTTGTTACGAGTAATTGTTATCGGCTTAGTTGCATTTGACGCATAAAACACATTAAACTCGTAAACAACTAAACTGGAAACTCAGGAAAAATATGAAAATTACAACATGCAACCCCTTTATTTATAAAATCAACAATTTCTTTTTAGGCAATCATAAATTTCGACACAATAACCGACTAATCAACGGAATTTAAACCCATCGTCACACAAAGTCTAACCATGTAAAATAAGTTTTTTTCAAGAAATTGTCATAGTTATTTCAATATTGTTTGCACCTAACAGGAAACCTCATACTTTAAAAAAAATCAACAATCGTCACAAACCTTAGCGCCTCGATCTTTGTTTCAAACCGCCCTCTTAATTTCGTTTTCCGATGCGTGTGTGGTTTGTGTGTGAGTGTGCATGTTCGGTTTAAAAGGTCGATATATGTGTTAGTGAGTTTAATACCAGGGCCGTCTCGTGAATTTCGGTGGCACTACGCTATAACTACAAGTATATGCCGTATAAGACACGAAAATGTTGAACATATATATGATCGAATCTGAGTTTGGTATTTCGTGTCGAGAATATATTAGTGTCGATGAATCGAAACTAAGTCTTCAATATGCTAACTTCTATGACAAAGACGATAAGTTCGCATGGTAGGTTGCTGTATGCTAAGGCTAGGCATAACGCATGGGGGTCGCGACCTAGTTTTTTCGGTCGGCGATTTAATGCGACCTATTTGCCACAACCCGGCGACTTAGTGCGACCTAGTAAAATTTTTTTTTTTTTTTTTTTAAAATCAATATTTTTTCTTTATAAATACCATATTTTCACACACAGTTATTTCATACACAACTCTGTTTTTTCACACACACATTCAGAAATAAAAAATGGCATACTCATTCCCACATACCGAAGCCGAGATTAAGGCTATAGTTAACAGACAAATACTTCAACAACAACGCCGTTACGAGCAGCTTACGAAATTAGGTGATGATTTCGATGCTGCGTCCGAAGAGAATAGGGAATTGAGCTCGGCATGTAAGAAATGCTGTGATCTCTCCCCACAGGAGCGTCAGTTTATCGACACGTATCTTAGTAAGCAAGCTGAATTAGATTTCAGCCTCCGGAGATCTTTGTGTAGAAAGGCGACAAAATTTGAGGCCAGAATTGAAGAAAATACTAAATGGTTGAATAACTTTGGTTCTTCGTCCCGATATCAAACAACGCATATCGGTCCTTCGTCGCAACAACACCGAATAAGAAATGAGTCGCCCGATCTACCCTTTCCAATTCCAAACCTCACAGATGTCAGAATGACTGACAATGAGGTGTATCAAGAATACCTATATCAAAAAGTGTTGAGACAAATGCAGGAAGAAGAAGAAAGGGAAAGAAGGGAGCTGGAGGCGCAAATTATGGCCGAAGAAGATGAAGAAGAAACATTGCGTTGGGAGTTTCCTTGTGGTCTGTTATCGGATTCGGATCCGGGAACTGACTAATCGTATTATGTAATTTTATTTTTAGTATCGTATTGCATTTCCTATTGTATTTCAGTATTTTCAAGTTTTATTAGTATTAAATAAATTTTTAACTTTCGAATACAAGATTTTTACATTTCTTTTTACAGTATATAGTATAAATTATATAAAAAATTTTATTTTTTTTTTAAACAGAAACAATGGATTTTTTTTTTTTACACAAACACAAACGCACAATTGAAAAGATCGCGACTAGGGTCGGTTTGGCCTCGATTTTCACCGGCGACCGAATCGCCGCAACGCGACGACTCGGTCTCGACCTACTGGAGACCGAATAAATCACGGTGCGTTGTGCCCAGCCTAAACTAGGTTTGAAGATTGGGGAATGTGATTTTCATGCGACCCAATAGCCTAACAAACCCGACATGACTAACCCTAAACTCCATTCGCCCGATTTTTTACGGTGTCGAGTTGCGAGTTAGTTTTTATATCTTTTCAACCCGAATCAAGCTGACTTACCCTACGTCTAGTAACGCCAAATCCTAACAATTAGTCATCCAAGTAAATGCCAATTTGAGAAATCTTACGACTATAGATCTATTGTGTTATACATTTGCACGACTATCGTATATTGATAACTCTAGAGATTTGGGGCGAACGAATTTTGTAATCGAAGTTAAAAAAGAAGTTTCCCAGCTAGGAGATAAGCCCAAGCACCCAACCCCTGAAAGTAACGCTACAAAACTCAAGGACCGTGGTTTCTGAACAAATCTCTTCCCAAAGCCACAAGTTACAATGCCCAAAGCAATTATTCCCACATTGTCTTGGGAGTTCAATGACGGTCACTTTAATCTGTCTCCTTCAAATACTTTACTTTCAAAGGAGTTGTGTTTTGAAGCTCTTATATTTATTCTGACTTATATTTCGTTAAACTTAGGAAAAGGTGATAAACTCATTTTTGTATTGTGACAAGCTTTACAATATTAGTTTATCAGCGTAAATAAGTCATTGGCTGATAAACCTTATTATCGGAGTAGTATAATTCAAGCTTTACTAGTTGTCTAAACTGGACCAAACCAATAAGCTAAAAAAACACCCCTATGCAAAAAAGAAGACCCGAGAAGGTTTGTTTGTAGGTTTTTTTTTGGAAACGGCAATGATATTAAAAGCCAAAAGGCTAAAATAAAAAAGATACAACAAAACGCTCTGAGCTAGAGCGAAAAGAAGAAACACGAGAAAAGAAAAAAAGAAAAAAAAGAGACCTAATACACAAGCTAAGGAGGTCTTATATCGGCTGGAGAATGAATCCACCGATTCCATGAAACCCGATACTTGGAAGCCCTGTTCGAAACCACTTATGATGACATTTGGACATGGGCTTTGGAAGAATCGGGTAAATTTTCTGTTCGGTCATTGTGCAAAGCTATTCACAGTAAGCTGCTTGCCAGAGAGACAAATTCTCCATCTTTTCGCTGAAACTCTTGGGTGCCCCAGAAGGTAAACATTTGTGCTTGGCGAGTGGCTATAAATCGTCTTCCTACTAGAGTGAATTTGATGCAACGAGGAGTTCAAATCCCCTCTACTTTATGTACTTTTTGTGGGTTATCTGATGAAATCATGGACCACTGTTTGCTCTCATGTCCTAAAGTCAAGATGATATGGGTCAAAATTTGGAGTTGGTGGGGATGCCCTGTGTTGTTTAACCCCACGTTGCCTGAAATTCTCATGAGATCCTTCGTGTTTTTTAAAGACGAAAACGCTAGTAGAGCTTTCCATGGAGTGTGTTTGTCGACCCTTTGGCATATATGGAATTGGAGGAACAAAGTTAGTCACGCGACTTCGGAGGATGAGAGGAATGTTTATTGTAATGAAGATTTATTTCCCGTGTTTTAAAGAACTGTTTGTAGGTGTAGTTTATGCTTGTAATATGTCCATTTGCTTTTGTTCGTGTTCGACTATCCCATATCATGATGTTATGCCTGGCGTCGAAACTTTGGCACGAGAAAGGGAACAACATACGACAGCCGAGCCACCGAACCACGTCAATGCCTATATTTTTTCTTTTAATTTTCTTATAAAAAATAACCGTTTTAGGACGAGTGATTTTTTGTCATTTTAAATTATTTATTACACGTTTTTTTATTTTTATTTTTAAAAATTTTATAAATACTTCGTTTCACTAAAAGTTATACACTAATCTCATATTATTAATAACACGTATTTTTATACTTATTTCAGTTTTTATCATCAAAATAGATTCCACTAACCGATAGAGGTTGCCAAAATGCTCACGACTTTTCAAACCAAATTTCGAGCTCGTCTTCAAATTTGACCAACAATCGGGGTTCCTCCACTTAACTTTCATATAACCCTATGCCTTACTATCTAAGCTTTAATCTAAATCCACATGCTAATCTCGATCGACAAGTGTTTTATAATCAATTACAAATGTAATATACTAAAATATCTCAACAGCAAATAAATCAAAGCGGTTTTTCACGATCAGATCCTGGCCAACAATCACAACAACCATAAGATGAAAAAGAGAGTTGGTCTCTATCGGACGTCACCCAAAAAAGGAATGTGTGGGTAGTCAAAATTTATAGACCCAATCGAAGTAGTTGCTTTGCTTTTGGCGAAATGTTACGTACAAATAATCAAATATTCGAAGATTTAAATTACGGTTCGAGTCAAAAAAGGATATTTTTGTACTAAGTTCTCGACGCATTTTTTTTTTGACGTAATTGCATTTTCTCTTTAGCATTACAAATTTGTTACCACGAATCACGATAACAGGTGCTCTAAATGTGAGAGACAATAGTTTAACATCGTGTGGAAAGTGACCTAACTTAAATAAACATTATCGTTAGATAAATGCACTTTTATTGTATTATCGCTCTTACAATTGTTGTTTAGCATAAAAATTGTTTATGTTCGCATGACTTTTTGTAAGAATTTTTAGCAATATATATTGAAAGTAAAATAGTCGCCGACATAAAAAAATTCGTGCGACAGAAAATTTGTGTCGTAAAGTGTAGATGAGTGTCACCAACGTGGCCGACTTGAATGTTGTTTATGCGACCCGAAAACAGCCGATGAAAATGGATATCTTAATGCACTAATGACATGCTCTGTAACAAAATAACAGCATCTACTTGTATAGACTTGATTGTTTAGTTTATAAAATGCCATCTATAAATGGTAAAAAATTTCAATAAGAAATGCTAATATCCTTATATCACTTAATTGTGAGTGAGATACTCGGATTACGTATTATAACTATTTTAATTTGAGCTACTAGACAAATATTACCAGTGAGATACTAAGATTACATAGTATTTTTTACTCTTTTCACTACCAAACAAATGTTAACGACTATCGACATACATGATTGATCCATGCACATGGTACATCCAATTTGTTTTTTGAGGGTATCAGATAACCACGCCGGAGTTAGTGGCCTAATCAATCAATATTCGAAGTACAGACCTCATGAAAGCTAAGAGACCTTATGGGTTCGTTGGATCCATGCTCATAAGCTAAAAGGAGGAAGTTTTTGGGATGCGCCTATAAAGGCCGACTTGAGGAGGGGTTAGGAATGGTAATGGGTGGAAAAACTCATAATTCATGGGTATTTATAAGCATTATTATATCCTTCTACAACATATGTATATATATGCTCTTACACACACAATAATATTAAATATTTTTTTTCCACTAATTCTCTCTCCGCATCTAAACCGTCCGTTCTGACACTAGTCAACATCCTGTGAGTAGGAAGATTTGTATGTTGGTTTTGTAGGAGGATATAGCATTTCTGGGTATTTATACGTAAATGGGTAGGTAATCATTTTTTATTTGTGGGTGTATCATGAATAAAAATTTAAACCCATCGATAGGTGGCGGGTAAAAGACGGGTATGATATTCCTCTCACAGGTAAATTCATGATACTCATTTGATACCCACATGTCTACTCATCAATATACTTATGGTATACCCATAAACCCATTTAAAATAAAATAAAATTAATTATACATATTAATAGTTGTAACTTGTAACTTATGAATGTTGTAAATTTTAATAACTACCACTATTAAGAAAAATCATTAAACTAAAAAGAAACTATTAGATTTTCGAGACTAAAAAATGAAGATGAAATACCAAATCATCAAGTATTTATACATTGATAATTTAGTTTGTCTTTTCTTATACTACAAAAACATCACTTCGTTCATAATAATACACTAGGTTTTGTGCCCGCGCTCCGCTGCGGGGGGAGCACGGGCGATATAACAACGGTGTCTAGGTTTAGCTGTATAATGGTCAATGAATAACAAAAGAGAGAGCGTCATAGTATTACGTTGCATAAGAGGCACAACGTTAAGTAGGTTGTTAAACAGACATAAATGTTTAGAGCACATATATAAACGATTGGCAAAAGAAGTGTTATTGTTTGAGCCACGAACTACTGCGGTTTCTGCTTCTTCACGTGTTCTTCCAGTTGGGGCAGAAGGTTTCTTTTTGTGCTCCTTGTTCTCCCAGTGGGTTCGGTCTTTTGTAATGTTGAGACAATTGTCGCTGCAACTGTTTCTAGGACGTCCGCTGGTGGAGTTCCTGTTTACAATAAGGAAGCAGGTTAATATTTATATCATTTGTAATGACAATAAGTTCAGGAAATATTATTTGCTCAATGGCAATTGAATCAATTTTATTAGTTGTGAATTTGAACTTTAAGCTTATGTGGTTCATCTGTATTCGTATGTATATAATAGTTATTGGAAAGTTGTATTATAGGTGTCAGGGCTTTGTTTGTGGTTAGGATTGAGTCAGATGTATAACAAGTTGTGTTCTCGCAACTGCGCTTGCACATGCCATTATGTTGGAGGCTGTGTTATGTGTGTCACACATTGCTGAACCAGGAGGGGCAAACTGTTCATGAAAGGGTGGTAGTTTTTGATGGGTTAATATTTTAAACTAACCTAGGCACTCAAGGGTATGGTGCAACAGCTGAGCGGTAGAGTCTTATATAAGAATGGCATGGCAGTTCGATGTTAGGTGCATGCGGTATATGTAATTTTGTTTAAGTGTTTGTGAATTTTGAATGTCACAGAGGCAAAAGTATTTGCCCATATTGAGGCAGTTTGAATACTGTTGTTGTTTTTGGTTTTTTCCCATCTATGGATATTATTGTTTATAGGGTTAGCTTTTATAGGCAACTTTTCCTGCAGCACTTAATGTGATAAGATTGATAGTGGTTGGTATTGGAGATGAGTTTTTAAGGGCGGGGAGCACAGATACCTATTGTCAAAACTGTACATTGCAAGTTGACCACACTGTGTTGCCCAGGTGGAACCTGTTCATAGACATGACATCGATAATGGATGTTGATTGTGGAGATTACAATCGTATTTTATTCGGCTATTTAAGTTGTAGGCAGAAACGTTGTTTTCATACTTGTAATACTCAATTTATAAAAGTTGTAAGCAAACATAAGCAATGTCTTTCCACCCGAGGCTGGATGCGCTAAAAAAAGAAGCACGCTCGGGGAAATTGTCTGATATGTTTATTTGCTATTTGTGGGATGACCTCCAAGCCGAGAAGGCTTGGAAGTCAAAGGTTGATCGCATGTATGATGAGGCAAACATTGCCATTGTTGAGCACGAGCATTTGCGGCAGGAGTTATTAACAATCAAAGGCGGTAGTGTTGATGAACGAATGGTTGTTTTTTTGATGCAAACAATGGACACAGAGTGTCCTTTTCGCTATTGGCTCGCGCGGGAGGTTGAGGCATTAGAACAGCGTATCCGCGAGAAAAAAAACTTATTTGGCAATGCTAACAGGGACTGCTGGGTCACCCTGAACAGCTGTCTGAGGAATGTGACTGTCCAACTGGAAGAAACCGTTCATGTTTGTTTCGCTAGTTACTTTGGTGTTTTTACTTATGGTCTTAACCTTGCTGTTTGAACGCAAATGTTGTATGTGCGTTTGCGGGCTTTATCTTAATGATTGTGTAATAAATTGTTTACTGTCCAGGTTGGCTTATGTATTTGGAAAGACTTTATTTTATTTGTGATTCTTGTGTAGTATGTGTGTGATGGATATGTTATTAAAATGTTTTTTACTTGCACACATGATCAACATTTTGTGTTGTCTGTTGCTGTTCAGATTCAACATTGCCGTCATGATTCTGACATTGATTAATATGTGGTTCTGGGTGGGTCAACTGTGTATTTTTTGTTGGTTTGTTTGATAGTATTAAAATAAAAAATTATTGAACATCACATGTTAACAATGTTGAGTTGAGGGCTTATTTAATGGATGGATTGGCTGGTAGACCAACACATTCGAGGTAATAGAATAAGCAAAAAGCTGTAGAGAAGATGAGTTGTCGGCCAATTTTGAACACTTTGCAGTTGTTGACATGTTCAACAGATTATGGCGATTGTTTTTACTTTTACATGGAAAGAAAGATCGAAGAGGAACACAAATGGCGTGAGAAGATTGAAGCGATCTATGCGGAGAAGACCAAGGCAATTGATGATGCCGTTGGATTCTTGTATGAGCTTTCCAGTCTGAGTCCAGACCGTCGTGTACACCGTATGATCTAGCAACTGACTGAGATGCAGGAAAGGAATGTCGTCGAACGTCTTAAGCTGGGGGGGATTGATGGACGAATCTGATGGCCGGATTCATGAGATTGAGGCCTTCATGCAATCTCTTTGATGTGTTGGATAGGGTGTGTGCCTGCTGAGCAGGCTTATGTTTCCATGTTGGCAATAAACGTGGGGCAGCTATTCATGTGTTAACGGCGTCCCCATTTGTGTTTGTTTCTTTGTTGTACGTGTTCGGATGATAGTGTTTGTGCTTGTCTTATAAAATGCACTGTCAACTACGTGTAATATATTGGACTTGTCATTTAATATTAAATGTAGTAGTGTGTATCGTTAACGTATGTGTGACATTTGCCGCATGGAATATTTTGTACACCGGTTATGTTATATAACATGACAGTGGTTTTGTTGTACTTTGGTTTCTTTGTTGTCCCTATGTGGGTTATTGTTTGTAGTTGCAGAATCCAAATGCGTGGGAAAGAACGTACCTGGTTGTTGTTTCAACCGCTCTTGTCCAGCGCCTATGGTAACCGGTTTGGGCACATTAGTTGGGTCGATGGTGTCAATCTCCCCGTACGTTTCATCCATGCCCTCTAGTAGAATAGGCTGTTCCTGGTCATTCAGCAGGGGTCTCGGGATGATTTTCTCAACGATTAAATCTTTCGAAGCATCTGCTGGCTGCTGCACAGAACTTGGGTGGACATAGTGCATCTGGTCCGTTGGTTGAGCCGAGGCACCTGGGTCCAACGATAGTTGTTATTGGGTGAATGCTAGATAACACATTTGTTTGGGCAAATTTAAGAAAAGGGCGGCTGACCTTCCAATTGTGCAGTTTTACTATCTTCTGTTGAAGTTGCTTCAGCGGTCGTGCCTTCCAGAAGAATGGGTTGTTCTTTTTCAATCATGATTTGTTTTGGAACAATTCCGTCGACGCTGAACTCACCTGACCCAGTCATTGTTTTTGTAGAATATCGTATTTTGAATGTTCCGGCTAGCCCAATGAGATGAATGATTTCAGGTGGAACAGTTCGCCTGTCGACACCTCGATACTTGGACGCCAGCTTTGAACACGGTTGGTCTAGGATCTGCTCACCAGATTGGTCGAAGAACGTGAAGTTGGCTTTGCCAGTACCGTCGTGAACAACTGTCTTGAAACTGTACCTGCGGGGTGGTAGCGTGAATGGAAGTTACGATTGTAGCAAGTTTATTTGTTATACCGGCTTTGTTATAAGTAATATCTACATACTTGAAAGCGGTGTCTTCTAGCAGCCCATCGTCTTCGCAGATGAATGTTCCATCAAATTCACGGGGTGTTTTTCGGCATTTTGTACATGTGACATAGTACTAGTTTCTGTTTTGGACAACGTCTGTGATAGTTGCATCACAGGTAAATTGAACACCCTGCACGCGGGAAAAAAATGGCTGTTAACAATGGGTACTGCGAGGAGCCCCCTAATCCATCAATAACTGAATTTCTACCTTGTAGCTTGCAGGATTTTGCATAAGCAAAGAAGAGAGTGGTTCTTTGTTTATCTTTTCATCGGTTGGCGCTTCTTTGAAATGGTATTTGCTTACCTGCAGCATGGGTATCGTCTTGAAACGGTCGATGAACCTGCATATGAGGGGTTGGTAAACAACGTATGAGAAAGTCTGATATATTTATTGTAAATAAAGGTGTAACGCTTACGCTTGTTTTGCTACGTGAACCTCGTGGATTTCAGGGTTAGTGTAACAGAAAGTGGCGGATGTGCTTGAAAGTTCCAAGGTGCCTGGGCAGGAGAACAGAAGTATTAGGATTTAATAGCATGACCGAGTAATGGACGATGCATTTTATAACGGACCGTTGTATTCGGTGACCCGGCAGGACGAAACCGCAAGAAGCACAAGAACAGGGAGTTTTTCAACGGCCGATTTGTCGAACTGTAGTGCAAGGCTATCCCAGAGCGTTAGGTCGATCGCAGGACCACTAGTTCATCAGAACGGCATGCCAGCAACCAATGGAGACCGTGTTAAAATGAAGCACAACAGAAAAACAAATAATACAGCTTAAAGAAAGAGAATTTACTCTAGGTTTTCAATAGTGATCTTGCGTCTCATATTTCCTTGCCGGGGCAAGTCGCCAACTGATCGGATGCACCCTAGGTAATCTGAAACAACAGACCAGAATTTAATAGACAGGTTAAAACCAAAAGTTTTAAGTATGGCTGTAATGTGTGTGTTACCTATGAGGCGCGGGTACACCAATCTGTCAGCCGCATTCTTCATTGGCAATCTTGAACTGAGATGATTGTAAGGCACAAAGTCGAAAAAATGTTGCGGGTAGTTTTTTTCCTGGTTTTCTAGGTGTTCGAATTTAGTTATCTTGCCAAACCTGAGTGTAGTTTCCCTTGCTAGTGTTTGTTGGTACGTGGCTGTTGGTTCACCAAAGAATTCGGAAATGCGATAAACTTTTCCGTATTGAAGCTTAGACCGAAAGTATGGTGCATTTGCGGGATCCATGTTTGCCTGAATCGCATCACCCTGGAAACACATAAAAATAATCCGTCAACATCTAAACATGGCTGTTGGCTGGAGTTAGCCTGAATTGTTTAAGTGTGTTTTAAGAAAACTAACCTTCTTGTCAATAAGAATACAGCAATAGTTTAACTCTTTCACTGCCGGGTCTGTTTGTGTTGGTATGGTTTTGGACATCCATTTACGGTAGACAATGGCTTCAAGAATGCAATCTCTAAGCTGCGGCGTCAATTCGGAAATTGGTGTACATGCAACCACCAATGCAGATGTGCTTGTGTCAGCCATAGGACCTGTTCACAACTATACGATGGCAAGAACATATGTCGTTAGCAATAACAATAGCCATAGGTGTCAGTCGATTGTAAACAAACAAAGGGCCCATATATTGTTTTTATCAAAAGTCAGACAAGCGCACATAACTAACGGTAATAAGACATTCACAACTATACGATGGCAAGAACAAAGGTGGTTAGCAATAAAAATAGGCACAGGTGTAAGGCGATTGTAAACAAACAAAGGGCCAATATATTGTTTTTATCAAAAGGCAGATAAGCGCACATAATGAACAGGAATAAGACATGTGTTTTTTAAAAAAACCTACAAATACGCAAATAGCAAACCATGTACTATTCCTAACCAGAAAATAATGTACGAACAGGGGGAAAAAGGGGGTCCGCGAAACATATATTGAGAATGTTGCCAGTGAGTTTGGTTTTATATGCTACGTAAAAAGTCTTTGTAGACGATGTTTTTTTTCGTGTTTGGGGGCTGATTTTCTTGTTCCTGAATCAGTATTCACAGTCCGTCTGGGGAAGTGTCCCTCGAGAGGGCAACATAAAGCTGCCCGTGGCTAAACACGGGTTCCGGTAGATAAACACCTATCTTCGATAGAGACTGTCCCTGGCTTTTGTTAATTGTCATAGTGTAGCACAATTTGACTGGGAACTGTTTCCGTTTGAAGGTGAACGAAAGATTTGGTTCTTGATGAGGTAACGAAATCCTGTGGATGTATACTTTTTCTCCCACGCGCGTCCCAGTAATGATCTGAGCCTCTATTAACTTTGACTTTAGCGCCCTGACAATCATTCTTGTGCCGTTGCATAGGCCCCCAGTCAGATTAGTGTTCCTCAACAGCATTATAGGACAGCCAACTTTTAGTTGTAATTCATGTGGCGGAAAACCTGGGAAGTTCAATGTGTTTAGGAACTCTGTTGGGTACAACATATCTATTTAGGATGTATCACCACCATGTGGGTAGGCAGTGTCGTTACTTAAGTATGTAGTCACTTCCCCGGGGATCTGCGCCAGGATCGGCTGTTGATAACTTCCGCCGTATCATTTTTGGGACATACAATGGCCTTACTTTGGAAAGTGGCGGCACTTGGGTGTCTGAGTGTCTCTTCGTCATATATGAACCGTATAAGCTCTGTGAGGCCAGCCTCGTCTCCGGAAACACAGTATTGAGGAGGTACGGATATCCAGCTAACACTTTTGGGTTCTTCTTCGTCAGGTTGGACAATTTCACCATTCCCAAGTTTCAACAGCCACTGTGCAAATTCCAACGCTTTTTCCCTTTCAAGGGTTGTTAGATCATTTCTCGTGAGCCTCATGTTTTCAGTAAGCGTGAGGATCTTAAAATGTTGCCACAGAGGTGACTGCGAGACCGACAGAGTTATGAGTTCAAGTCTGGAAGCACCTTTCTTAACTGGAAGAGTTTGTCGGAAATCCCCACCAAGAATGACTGTTTTCCCACCAAAGACGGTTTCAGGGTTACCCATAAGGTCTCTAAGAGACCGGTCGAACGCTTCGAAACAACGGCGGTTGTTCATGGGTGCTTCATCCCAAATTATGACGTCTGTATCAGTTAAAAGGCGGCTGAGCTGGGTGTTTTTTTTAATGTGACAAACCGATTCTTCTATTAACTCAAGAGGTATTTTGAACCTTGAATGAGCTGTGCGACCAACGGGTAGAAGCAAGGACGCGATGCCAGACGAAGCCACCGTAAGAACGATCTTTTCTTGTGACCTCAGCGAGCCCGTTATTGTTTGCCATAAGAAAGTCTTACCTGTTCCACCGTGACCGTACACAAATATCAGTTCCTGTCGATTTTGTAATGATGCTTGAGTCACAGAGTCGTAAATCCGACGCTGGGCAACATTAAGCTTTGGTAGGGCGTTCATAGTCTCGTGAAACAATTGTGCCCTATTGTAGTTTTTCTCCTCCATTAGCAATTTGTTTTTAAGCTGGTCCAAAAGTCTTCTGGGAGGGTCTGGGAGACCGTATTCGGACAACGTTCTACCATAGTCTGTCAAAATACATAGTATGTCATATAAAATGTACCCCTTCTTTTCAGCATCGTTTACAAAAAAATTGCGAATACCTATGGATGCGGACACGCGTGAACCAATGTCATCAGACATACTTTCCCAGTGTTTTCCCACAGTCTTCGTGGGTCTGAAACTTCACAAAACAATAGCATTTGTGCAAAAAGGGTCCTTGTTTCAGATGCAGTTGCATGCCCATTTGATTCCTCCAGAGCAATATCCCACTCTCGATCGTCTCCGAGTTGGCCTAACGCGTCACAGGCCGCACGATAAGTAGGGCAAACAATGTTGTTGACGGTCCGCACCTCTGTTGGAGATTCACAGCCTTTTTGGTGAGATAGGAGCATCCGGAAATAGAAGAGCTCACCGGCGCTAGGATGTACAAATGCGAGACGGCCATACGAATGTTTAGTTGTAACTGCCCGCCGGCGCCAGGTTTTAGCGTCTGCATACCACAAAAATTCAGTAGGGAACTTAAAATACGTCAAATGCTTCCGTCCGCATTGGCTGTGTTGTAGGTGTACCATTCAGTAAGCGTGGTTTTCTTCTTTTCAGGCAGATTCACAATAATGGACACGTCATCCCGTTCCCGAAAATTAATCCTTTGCATGTTTTCCAAATGAACGGCAAGTATCTGTACAACGGGTTCTCTGCTGTGTATTGGAAAATCAAATATGCGCCAGCAAGCTTCGTGCGGACATATGTATCGGCCGTCAACATAGTCTTGGATTTCATCCCTAGGTTTAGGTTGAGGAGGCGCTGAGGTTGACGGCTCGCCGACCGGCCTGGTAACTTTGGCAAATATTCGATCAGTCCCTTTTGATATATACTTAAAAAGATACTTGATTAGCATGCTCCACCCACAGTACTCCACATTTATGTGTGCGTTGAAGATCAGCGAAAGGGTCCTGTTATATGGGACAACATTGCTGTTGTCTAGCTCGTAGCCTCTTTTTGTGACACGAACACCGTTGTCTCGGCAGCGATAATGGACATACCCACCATCGTCAAAAAAAGTACGCTCGTTATATTTCTTAGGGAAACTTTTTGTACACACACCATCCTGCATGCACGGGGAATTCATATTTGCTGCTCCACACGGCCCGTGGAGCATCAGCTCTGAGACTACCGCAAATGTCATAGGGTCAGAATCAGGGTCTGGTAACTCCGCGGAAATAAACGCATCCAGTTGGGCATGGTCCAGTATATTATCTTTCTCATGCAACCACAACAACGTATGACAATACGGGAGCCCACGTTTCTGGAACTCGATTGTGTACAGGATTGCGTGGCAATTAGCAAGCATATGTAAGGAATCAATAGTCTACGCAACAAAGGCAACAGTAAAGACACATAACCAAAGCATACCTCCTGTGACGGACCCAAAAAGTTTAGACTCTTTCATAAAGGCGACACACTCCTTGACCTTCTGTTCAAAGATCCGGCATGTAGCATCAGGTCTGTCTGGGGTCGACAATAGGGGAAACTGGGTCATGAAACGTTCTATCTCAGGCCACTTGGCATTACATGTGAATGTTATAAAAAAACTGTGGGTTTCCAAGAGCACGACATCATGCGACCGCGTCTAGATAGTGGCTATACATGTAGCAGGGCCCACCCGTGAAAGACATTGGTAAAAGAATACCTTGGCCACATTGCGAACCTTCTCGGTCACCTCTGTTCAAAGAGTCATACAACCCAGCAAGGTAGTCGGAACGGATGTCATTTTGGTGAGTCCTGGCCCAATCTAACCTAGCCTGTTCCAAAGCACAGAAAACTGCGACGACATACTGTTGGAACAAGCGGCCTGTCCGAAAAATTATCCCATAATCACACGCCCTTTGGTGCAGTTGGTATTTATAGTAATGGTTCATTGAGATCTTTGACCCTGGCCCGCGACCATCACGTCTAGGCACCACCAAATTCTTATCATAACCTGTTTGACCAAAGACAAACATAACCGGGAACTGCAGAGACATGTAAGTTCGATGAAGCTTGTTAACACGTTGGAGTTGCCCTGATCTTGATTCAATTATGACATCATAATCTGTCCTACATTGTCGACCATTCTGGAACACTATCCCGCCTATGTCCCGTGCTGTCAGAAGTTCATAACCTCTTGCACCACCCGCGTTGTATAGTCTGAGGCTGAATTCTGGGACATCTGCGTCCCTACATTTATCCCTCGCTGTTCTAAACAACTGTACCAACGCATTTGTCTGGTCAAACACCTCTATAAGATGCTGGACAATAACCGGGTCCAAATAACTCGCCGAATGGCCCCCAAAAGGTGCAAGACGGTTACGGACCTCATTTTGCGTGTCGTATATGTACAATTGCAGGAACTCAGGCCTTTTGCCTTGCTCAGGCAGGAGTGATCCAATACGGTGGTACACATGGCCAAAAATTTTGAAGACATATGGGCCTGCCGACTGGTTAACGGTCTCGTCAATCTTAGCACCAAACGACGTCATTGCAAACATTTGATTGTAAGCACGGATGTTCTCTATAAAATGCCTAGTTGTGAGCAATTGCTGAATCATTGGCGGAGGTGGGGGTGGTTGTGGAATGAACATCCTACCACCACCGCAGCATGAATGATACTCGGGCTCCCTACTATACTGTGTACCCTTCAGGCACTCGTTGTGCCAGAAAAGTGCGTTACAGAAACGACAGCGACACGTGCAGTCCCCGAGGTCTCGATAAACCGGAACACCTGAAAGTATCATGAACAAATAAGTCCGGGAACAACTAAGAGTGTGGAACAACGCAAACCAATACCAAGAGACGGACGACTACCTGGAGGGGTTGCCGAGGAACTGGTGCCAACGGCGGGCACCATCGAATACCGCCGGGCACGGGGTCCATATATGGAAATGTTGGCGCCAACGACTGTGGGATTGCTCGTGTTTGGATGAGCTGAGCGAATGTGGCCAGTATTTACAGCGGGTGTTCCTGGTGTCACATGAGAGGTGGTTAGTTGGTTGTTGGAGGGGTCTGTGGATATACATTTGGAAAATCAGCAACCGAAAGTGTGAACACTAAAAAGTAATTGTAATACGTGGCAAAAAGAAAACCTGACCAGGTGGAGGAGTCATAGCTCCACCCGCGGGCGATGTTAAAATAACCCGTCGCCTACCACCAGGTCTGGTTCTGTTTCCCCGTTGGGGAGGATGAGGTGGGAGCACGTGGGTGCTAGAACCGGGCGAATCACGGTGAGTATTCATGTCATTTTGTCTTGAAAGGTCTGGTGGTCCTACATTTGATAACCCAAATAAGCAAATACCCTAACTGTCTGGTGGAATAAAGCCTCTCGCGGAAAGAAAGACTGAACAGCTTGGGGTTTCGCGGGGACATCCGAAGGCTGTTCAAAAAATAATCGCCGTCTAGCAGCAGGCCTGGCTGATTCCTCATAGGGTGGTGTCTGAGACGGGGGTGTGTGTGGCTGGCTGGTAACGGTAAAAGGTGCTGCTCCTGTATTTAACATAGAGAATAAGCACATGGGTTTGTCAAACGCTTGAACGCAAAAGCATACGGCTAACACAAACCTACGGAAACCGTGGTCAGTTGCACAGGACATGGAGCATTCACGTCATTTTATCTTGACAGGTCTGGTGGTCCTACATTTAAGCACCCAAATAAGCGAATACCCTAAGTGTGTGGTGGAATAAAGCTGTTTGCGGAAAGAAAGACTGACCAGCTTGGGGTTCCGCGGGGACATCCGAAGGCTGTTCAAAAAATAACCGTCGTCTGGCAGCAGGCCTGGACGATTCCTCATAGGGTGGCGCCTGAAACGGGGGTGTGTGTGGCTGGCTGGTAACCGTAAAAGGTGTTGTTCCTGTATTTAACAAAGAGAATAAGCACATGGGGCTGTCAAACGGTTGAACGCAAAAGAATAAGGCTAACACAAACCTGGGGAAACTGTGGGCAGCGTCACAGGACACGTTGCTTTCCTTTTCCCAAGCGGGGATGCCTGAGGTGTCAATGGGCTCGCCTTGGTAACATTTGAAACATTCATGTTACCCCCCAGTGGGTGATCAAAACCTGGTGGTCGTGGTAAGTCCATTTTAGCAAACAGGGTCATCGCATAAACGGTTATCTAAGTGGCCGTAGACGTGGTAAAAGAAAGACTAACCAGCCTGGGGTAGACCGGTGTACTTAGCGGGACTGGGGAGTCTAAAGAGGACGCACTACTGTTTCTTTTCCTTTTCCCAAGCGGCGAAGCATGAGAACAGGACCCATGCGCGGTGGTTGCGGGAAAAGCAGAGATGGTGGGCCCCATGTCCTGGCCAACAGCATCGTTTGTCCCTGCATCAACGACAGCGACTAATGACACCGACACAGGCACGCAGAATCCAAGGAAATAACCAATGTAGCACGAACCTGCGGTAGGCTCGGGCGGATGTGATGGGTGTGAGATCAATGTGTCAACAGGGGTGCCACATTCGGCCACAGCACCCAAAAAAGGTCGGAAGCCCTGATCTTGTGGACCTCGGTTTACACCAGTAACAGAAGAAGCACCCAATATTTCGGCCAACAGGCCTGGCTGAGGGAGAAGCGAAATGTCATTATCGGCAATGTACTGGGCGTAGGCAGCTGCAAACAAAACCAAAGTTAAAAACATAGGAAAGCCATCGTTACACATAACCGGGTAAACGTATCTGTGAGGAAAAGAGAAATCACAAACCTCTTATTTTAGGGTTCCAACCACCACTTGCTCGATCTATTGCAGAGCAGTTGTAACATACGGGTACGGGACGGGCAACGGAACACAACCGACAAACTACACAGATTTCCAGGCGGGAAGACGGACCAGACATAATGACTATGGACAACAGCAGGCAAAAAAAGGAAAACAGTGTAGGGAAAGAGAAAGAGTGTGAAGCAAAATGCAACGGACCACAAACTACACGATTCATAAATGCCATGGAAAATCATATCGTAAATGCGGTCATACAGTGCGGCTGACAAAAAAAGAGACCTATTCTAACAGGCATACAGACAATGGGAACGGAACCGAACATCACGAAACACAGAAGTCTAAACTAAAATGTCAACAAACCTAACCAAACATGAAGAAACATGGAAGCGCATGGTGGATCATAATATAACACGAAACAAATATGCCTAACCTACCAGGTCAACAAAGGCAGACAAATCTATAACCGAATAAAGGGCAACCGCAAAAGAAAGATTCACCCAACCACATGAATAAAAGCCTACCAACATCTATACGACAAAAGATCAAGAAATATAAGCAAGTTTGAGCATATGGAAACTATCTATATTACAAAACACTAACAAATGTAAGAAAGCATACCAACATCTATATTACAAAAGATTAACAAATATAAGCAGGTCTAAGCATATGGAAATTATCTATATCACAAAACACTAACAAATCTAAAAAAGCATAACAACATCTATATTACAAAAGATTGACAAATATAAGCAGGTTTAAGCACATGGAATAACAAAGGCAGTATATGGAATAGTGACATTATCTATATTACAAAACACTAACAAATCTAAGCGGTTTTAAGCATATGCAATAACAAAGGGAGCATATGGAGCAACAAAACACAACAAACACAGATTTGTGTGTATATCAACCACGAAAGCACAGTTTAACGAAGGACAAAAACAACCGTAACAAACAAAAAAAGGTTAAATTTTACAAACCTTTGTAGGCTGGATAAGCAGAAAAGCAAAGAAGACTAAGAGCGACTGTAGCAACACCACAAATAATGGAAACCGACAAAGAAGAGTAAGAGCGACTGTAGCAACACCACTAATAATGGAGACCCAGCTGCAACTATGTGGTGATGCTGGTATATATATGGATGCAAGAGGCACATCATCAACGGACACCATCGCGACACGGATTAATTGCAACGGTTAAGATTGGGTTTCTATAGCCACTACGATTCCTGTAGCCACTACACAACAGACAATCTCAATTAATGGCAAGGGGCAAACTTGCAATGGACATCCAATTAACCCCAATATTTAATTGGCGAAAGGCCAATTAAACCTCAATTAAACCAACAACTGGACAATTGCAATTAATGGGAGGGGGAAAACATCCAATTAACCCTAGCGAAAGGCCAATTAACCCTCAATTAAACCAACAATCGGACAATCGCAATTAATGGGAGGGGGAAAACATCCAATTAACCTCCAATTATTTAATCGGCCAAAGGCCAAATTAACACCAATCAACCAATTAACCCTCAATTAAACCAACAACAGGACAATCACAATTAATGGGAGGGGGAAAACATCCAATTAACCCCCAATTATTTAATCGGCGAAAGGCCAAATTAACACCAATCAAACCAACAACGGGGATCAATGAATGCATAACGGGCTCCGTAAAATCAAATAACGGAAAGGTGTAGGTGCTAGTGTGTGTTTTGGTTGTGAGAGAGTTTTTTGGTTGTGAGAGGGGAGAATAGTATTATAAAAAGCGGTTTGTGAGGAGAATCATTGCTCCTATGGATGCGTGATTCTCCTCCTTTATATAAAGGTTAATATATGCTACTACTGTTTTATACTTCTAACATATCATACTCACTCTATCATATACACGACACACCTCTAGTCCTCTAACACATATAAATAGTTATTCACTTATTCTAAGTTAAATGGTTTTATTGATATGATGTTTAATTGAGTTTCTTGAAACACACTTTCATAGTTACTTTTTATATAAGGTTTTGTGTTTTTGTATCATTGCATTAACCCATGGGTATGGGTAGAAAATTATACCCACTAGGGAATGATTGGTATGTAAAATTTCATGTGGGTGGGTGACGGGTTTGATATACCAGTACTCATTACCCACGGGTGCCATCCCTAGTTGGGTTGGCAAAAGCTCCTTCGCGTGCATGACATTGTACGCCATTTCTTTTGGACGAAGCTATCCTACATCATTTTGGTACGATGTGTGGTGTCCTCAAAGCCCTCTTATCAAATTTGCGTCGCATAGGGGCATTTCGAGGGAAGGGTACTCGATTATTTCCCATGGTAAATGGAATGTGCCACTTTCTTTGTTGGAAATACGTTTTACATATTAGAAAGGATCGGTCACTCCAACAATAGTCTAAGTAATAGCTCGTAGTTTAGTTTTACTAATATTAAGAAACTAAGGCCATGTCAAGCCTACAACATGTGTAGGCTGGCCCAACTTGTAAGCCCAAGCCCATCTCATGAGCTTAGGTATATAAACCATCTCCTTAGATGGAGAGGGTGTGGTTTCATTCATTTTTCACATAGTTTCTTACTTTCTCTCTCTAGAAGTGTGTGTGAAATCTACCATCTTTCTATCTCTTCCTCTCTCTAAACATAAGCAAGATTTACAATATCCTACAAATGGTATCAAGAACCATGGGATGATTGCTTGGTTTATGTGTTTGTGTTCTTGATTCATACGCCTATTTTGATCCAAATACATTCGGACCAATTTTTTTTGTGTTTTTTATGGTTTTTTCTTGATACAAATCTTCTACATAGTTGTGGTAGAGATTTGGTATATTTACTTTGGCTAAAAACATAAATTTTTTGGGTGTTTTGATCATTTTTTGGCTTAAAATCTCGAATTAGTTGAGTTTTGTCCGAGAAAAGTGGGTACTATTCCGACAGAACCCATCGGAAAAGGGTTGAGATATTCCGACAGCTTCCATCGGAAAAGGGTTTACACGTTCCGATCATTATTCTGACGGGTATTCCGATAGTGGTATTCCGACAGGTCATTCCGACGGGTATTCCGATAGTGGTATTCTGACAGGTTATTCCGACGGGTATTCCGATAGTGATATTCCGACGGGTATTCCGATAGTGATATTCCGACAGGTTTTTTCGATTGGTTATTCCGATAGATTATTCCGACAGTTGATTCCGACAGGGGTATTCCGATAGATTATTCCGACAGAGTTTTCCGACAGTTTATTCCGACAGGGGTATTCCGATAGATTACTCCGACAGTGTTTTCCGATCAAATATTCCGATCAATATTCCGACGATTCCAAAATTATTCCTTCAAAAATTTCGAACTCGTGAGTTTTTGTTCGTCTTGGAATTTTTTGGTCAACGAGAACATATTTTAGGGGATTTCAACAATGTTTCTCGACTTGAACACATAACAACAAACACATTTACTTTCTCTCATTGTCCGATCAACGTTTGTAAATCTTTACTTATTGAAATGGAGTACACATCTCTTACGGATAAGTTCATCCTCTCGGGTACAGATAATCGTCCGCCAATGTTGGTGAAGACTATGTACGAGGATTGGGCTTCCCGAATGGAACTTTATATGTTGAACAAAGAGAATGGACATCTCATTTGGGCATCGGTGCTCAATGGACCATTGGTATATGGTACAGTGACGGAAGGTGTTGTTACTCGTCCTCACACAATGGGTGAACTAACTGGAGATGCTAAGATTCAAGACAAGTGTGATAAACAAGCTACAAACATCATTCTCCAAGCCCTTCCTTCAGATGTATACAAACTCGTCAGTAAACATAAAGTTGCCAAAGAGTTATGGGATAGCATTCGTGTTCTAATGCAAGGCACCTCGTTAACTAAACAAGAATGAGAGTGTAAGCTATATGATACATTTGATAAGTTTGCATATGTCCTCGGGGAGACTCTCAATGATTACTATTTGAGATTCACTCTTTTGATGAATGAGCTCAACATCTATGGTCAGGAAATTCCTACGTTTCAATTAAACACCAAGTATTTGAACACTCTCCCTTCTGAATGGAGCAAGTACGTGACGGTTGTTAAATTGGCTAAGGATTTGCATAAAACAAACGTGGATCAACTTCAAGCTTTTCTTCAACAACATGAATGCCACGTGATCGAGGCTCGATTGTCTACACCACAAGTTCGTGATCCACTTACCATGTATGCTTCTCAACAAATGACCCCCCAACAAAACATGGCTTACACTTATCAACAATCATCATACTTGCAGCAGCCACCACAACACACCTATCAGCAACTACAACAACCATCTTATCAACCACTAATGATGCCACACCAAGCATTTCAAAAAAGTGTTCATCAACAGTCTTTTCCACAGCAACCAACACATCAGGCATCTCCATCACAAGCTATCATTTCTCCAATTGGCTATACTCCTCAGCAAGGATACTTTCCAATTGAAGCACCACAAGCACAAGCCCTCTACTCCAATGAACTTCCACCAATTGAAGCACCGGTCTTTACTCCAAATGATACGCCAACTGATGTTCTAAACCATCTCACTGCCTACTTGTCAAAACTTGTTGCAACTAGAGGATTTCTAATAACAAACAATCAGCCCCGCACCTCTTCAAATTCTCGACAACAAGCCACTATTCAAGATGGTCAAGTGACGGTGCAATCCATTCAGGGTAGGCAAAATTCATATGGACCTCCTACATGGACCGTGAACGCTCAAGCCGTGACTTCTCATGCTACTAGAAATGGAAGCCCTATTGGTCCTCAAAAGGGTGTAACTTGCTACAATTGCCGAGGACAAGGTCATATGGCTAGGTAATGCACTCAGCCAAAAAGGAGAAGGGATGCCACGTGGTTTCGTGAGAAGATGTATTTGGTCGATGCTCACTCTAAGGGAAAGATTTTGGATTCAGAGGAGTTAGCATTTCTTGCAGACCCAGGGGCAGCAGATAATGAAGGCATTGCATTCGTTTCTACTTCTAATGCAGCATATCAAGCCGATGATCTTGACGCATATGATTTGGATTATGATGAAATTCACTAAGCCCAAGCTGCTCTCGTTGCTAATCTTTCTCACTACGGTTCTGATGTCGTCAGTGAGGTACCAACCACATCTAATAATGATCATGATAATCCACATCACGTTGAGCATGTAAATGACAACCTCGAACAGCATTCGGGAACTAGTAACTCAAATGATGTGGTATCCAATCCAACACATTTAAGAGAACCTCAACCAAATGCTACGACGGGTATGGAATCTTATGATCAACGTGATTTGGTAATGGCGCCTAAACATATTATTGATAACATGAATGTGGTTGTTCGACAAACCGTAGATCTGAATGCCAACCTAACCGCTGAGCTTGCACTGTATAAGGAAAAGGTCAAAACTTTTGAAATGGTCCCTCAAGCAGAGAAAATAACTTATTCTGAATTTTACCAATTTCGTTTTGAAAAGATTGAACACTTAAAAGAAATAGAATCATTAAAAGCTAATCTTTCCAATGAATTAAAATAAAAAGAGTCGGTCGTAAATGATTTTCAGAAACTTAAAATGGATTTCGAAACTCTCGAGTCTAAAAAGTTTGAATCAGAAATTAATGCTACCAAACTTCTTAAATTCAAGGAACAACAACTTTTAAAACAATACGCTTCCAGAGAAAAGGTTCATCTTTTAACTAAATCGTTCAAAGAACTCAAACTTAATCGCCTTCAAGATTTACCACCTAATCCCAGTTATGAAAAACAAGCTCAGGAATATATTCCTTGTCTATATGATGTGACCATAATTGGCAAATCAAAGAAGCACCTTATGTTCGTAGTACTGAGGAGACACAGTCACTTGCGGAAGAAACTCATTCTAAAATGCTTTCAAAATTCCATAAGCTTGATTATGTTCAGCACAATAAAGATCAATTTTCTAAAAAGTCTCGCATTCGTTTACAAAAGGAATTAGCTCAATTAACAGTTTTTGTGCCTAAAAGTTTGTCAACGGAAAACCTTCCTAGTATGTCTCTAACACTTGACAAAAAGGATTTAACTAAGTTAATTCCACCGGTAAGTAAGGTGTCAGATAGATTAAATGCAGTGCACCAACACTTTGCCGATTTTGACAAGGTCATTACGGAACGTACGACGGCCACGGCCATAACGGAAGGTGAATGGAATTTTGAGCACACTAGAGCTGCGTTCCGAGACGAAATTGTTCGATTTGTAAACAATGTTAAAGCTTGTCTTAGTAATATTGATCAAGATTTGCTTTTTGAAATAGAAGAAGTTAGACGTGTTTTCAATGAAATGGATGATGCTTATGAAAACAGTTTACTTGAAATAGAACGAGTTTCACACCAAAATGATCAGCTTATGAAGCCAGTGATGTCTCATGATATTGTTTTCGTCCGTGTGAATAAAAGTGTTGATAATGATTCTATTGTGCATAATGTTGAATCTGTGGATAACGTGGTAAATAGTACTTGTCACAAATCTGACGCTGAATTTTTAAAGCTTCAAGATTCTTATTCTTTTCTTTCAAAATGTTTTGATTCGATTCATTGCATTTCGCTTGAATGTAAACAAAAATTTATTCAAGAGCTTTTTGAAACGTCTTTCGAAGGTGTTAATATAGATGATGCAAATTTCAAAAGAATTTTTGATTGGAATTACGATCAAAACAGCGTAAGCCGAGTGACAAGGTTGCTAAATCATTGCCGATGGACATAGAGAATTATAAGGAGATTAACTGTGTAAACGTACTTGAGGCCGCTGACAAAATTAAACTTGATCTAGATAATCGAGTTTCCAAGATTTTGTCCAAAGTTGATAACTTAAAACAGAAAAATACACAACTCTTCGATTCAGTAAAGCCCGCATGTGCTAATACCATTGCACAGAATCAATCATTGATTGAACGATTGAATCGAAATCGGTGGAAATATCTGATTTGAGGGAACAAATTTGTCGTAAAAATATGGCCTTGGCTGAGTTAAAGGAAACACTTCGTACCCTAAAAGGTAAGAATTTTGTGAATAACGCAGCCATTGTCTCAGCATCATCCTCTAGTGAAACCAAAAAGAACCTCATCGCCGTCACACCACTTAACAAGAGCCCTAGGACTAAACCATCTCAAACATTGGTCACCAAATATAAGGCAAAATCAAAACTAGCTTCTAATATTCCCGTGTTTCCTTCTACAGGAGTAAGCACCACTACTAAGGCTCAAAGATCTAAGCTTAAAAGAAACAAGAAGAATGATAGGATCTTGCCCCCATCTAGTAGTCAAGTGAAGAAGAAAGTAGAAGCCCATCCTAGGAATGTTATTTCTGTTTTGAATAAAAAGAATCATGTAGCTAAACCTAAAGGCTCTGCGGTTGTCCAGCGTTCTAAGCCTACTGTGAATTCTAATTTGAAATGTTGGAATTGCAATGAATGTATGTTTTCTAGTCGTCATGATTCTTGCCTTATGGACCATGTGAATGAGATGAATGCCCAGAAAAACGGATTAGAATTGAAACCGAATGGGAAAGTGTTAAGCCAAGTTGGTTGGATGGGGCGCCCCATTAATAGAACTTTCACTATAGTAGGAAATGCGTGCCCTTTAACTAGGATCACTCCCACTAAAGCAAAGAAAGTGTGCTCTTTAACTAGGAGTACCAAGGCTACCAAAACACAAGCGTGTCATTTAACTAGGAACACCAAAACTACTGTAGGAAACAAGTGCCCTTTAAATAGGTCTACTCCCACTGTAGTGCCCGCTAATAATCCAAAACCTCAGAAAGTTGGAACAGTGAAACCTGTTAGTGGTAAAACTCACACTAGAAAACACAGGAAATCTAAGGGTCACATAAATGTTAGCAATTCTGATAATATTATATCTGTATCTGCTAACAATCTGGAACCAATAGTTTCCAATGCATTGTCTAATGTTATTGTTGAAAACAGGTGGTCCAAATTGTTCTCTGGTATTTGGACTCTGGTTGCTCCAAGCATATGACCGAGATCGCTCTCAGCTCAGAAATTTCGTCAGCAAGTTTCTTGGTACGGTTTGATTTGGAAATGATCATATTGCAAAGATAATGGGTTACGGTGAATATCATATTAGGAAGGTTATTATTTCAAGAGTGTATTATCGGTCACAACTTATTTTCTGTGGGACAATTTTGTGATGCAAACCTAGAAGTTGCTTTTCGTGAGCATACCTGCTTCATTCGTAATTTGGAAGGGGTTGATTTATTGAAAGGTACTCGAGGGAATAATTTGTACACTTTGTCTCTACACGACATGATGATCGCTTCTCCCGTATGTCTTCTCTCCAAAGCATCAAAGACTAAGTCATGGTTATGGCATCGGCGGTTATCTCATCTTAACTTTGACGCTATTAATCATTTGGCGAAAAACGAACTTGTTTGTGGTCTTCCTAAACTTACATTTCACAAGGACCATTTGTGTTCCGCGTGTACAATGGGGAAAAGCACTAAGAAATCATACAAACCCAAGACTGAAGACACCAACCAATAGAAACTTTATTTGTTGCATATGGATCTTTGTGGGCCAATGCGTGTTGAAAGTCTTAGTGGTAAAAGGTACATCCTCGTCATTGTCGATGATTACTCTCGGTTTACATGGGTAAAATTTCTTACAACAAAAAATGAGGCACCTAAATTCATCATCGGATTTCTCAAGATGATTCAAGTGCGTCTCAACACTACTGTCCGACATATTCGTACAGATAATGGAACTGAATTTGTGAATCAAATCTTGCGTAATTATTATGAAGAAGTTGGCATATCTCATGAAACATCCGTTGCTCGCACTCCACAACAAAACAGTGTCGTTGAAAGGCGAAATCGCACACTTATGGAAGCTGCTCGAACGATGTTAATTTATGCAAAGGCTCTATTGTTTTTATGGGCAGAAGCAGTATCTACAACAGTTTTCACCCAAAACCGGTCACTAATTCGTAAACGCCATGGTAAAACACCTTATGAGCTTCTACATGGAAAAGTACCAGATTTATCATATCTTCATGTATTTGGTTCTCTTTGCTATCCAAATAATCATGGTGACAATTTGGAAAAACTTCAACCCAAGGCTGATATTGGTATTTTCATTGGTTATGCACCCACAAAGAAGGCATACCGAATCTACAATCGTAATTCTCGTAAGATCCTCGAAACTATGAATGTTAATTTTGATGAGCTGACAACAATAGCTTATGAGCAAAGCAGCTTTGAACCCGCACTTCATAAAATGGGACCCAGTAACATTAGTTATGGTCTTGTCCCAAACAACCCTACTTCGTCATCATTTACACCACCTTATAGGAATGAATGGGATACGTTGTTTCAACCGTTCTTTGATGAATCCTCCAAGTATTGTTGCTCCAGAACCTGAGATAATAACTCCAGTTACCGAAGTTGTCGTTCCAGCAACCGAAGCACAATCACATATGTCTGCACCTACAATTGGTCAAGATATACCTTCAACAAGTAATTCTCAACCAACACCCGAATCAACTACCCATATCATGCCTATTGATGATGAAGAGGATGATGATGATCACGATTTGGAATTCGCTCAAATGCGTGAACTTCCATTCTTTAGTGTACCAATTCCCGACCCAAATCAAGCCGGTCGTCCACCTCAGAGGAAGCTCCTTCTACAGTCTACTCCAATCCACAGATTCGTGAACATGACAGCAAGTGGACAAAGGATCATCCTATAGATTCTATTATTGGTGACCCTAATCGTCCGGTATCCATACGAAGTCAGTTATAAGAAAGTGCAATGTTTTGTCATTTTGATGCTTTTCTCAGTGAAGTTGAACCTAAGACGTGGCAACAAGCTTTTAACCAATCCTGTTGGATAGAAGCCATGCAAGAAGAACTTAATGAATTTGTATGCCTTCAAGTATGGGAACTTTTCCCATGCCCGGATCAAGTGCAGTTACTCACTTTGAAATGGGTTTACAAGGTTAAACTCGACGAGTTAGGCGGAATATTGAAGAAAAAAGATTGACTAGTAGCTCGTGGATACAAGCAATTATTAGGCATCGACTTTATGGAATCCTTTGCACCTGTTGCCCATTTGGAAGCTATTAGACTATTCCTCGCTTATGCAGCCCACATGAATATGATCGTCTATCAGATGGATGTAAAGACGGAATTTCTCAATGGTGAAATCAAGGAATAGGTCTATGTTCAACAGCCGGATGGTTTTGTGAATCCTAACTATCCTAATCATGTGTACAAGCTTAAGAAGGCTCTCTATGGGTTGAAGCAAGCTCCACGCGCATGGTATGATCTATTGTCACAATTCCTCATCACGCAAGGCTTCGCTAAAGGCAAGGTGGATCCAACGCTGTTCATTCATAAACGAGGTAAAGATATGATTATGGTACAAATATATGTTGATGATATTATATTTGCTGCCTCGACCCAAACCTTATCCGATGAGTTTGGGACACTCATGTCTTCCAAGTTTAAGATGTCAATGATGGGCAAGGTATCATTCTTCTTAGGACTTCAGATATCTCAGAGTCACAGAGGCATCTTTATCAATCAATCCAAGTATGCCCTTGAATCGCTTAAGAAATATAAGATGGAATCTTGTGACCCCGTGGATACTCCAATGGTAGAACGAAAAAAGCTTGATGCAGATCCACATGGAGTTGCCGTTGATCTGACACTTTATCGTGGAATGATCGGTACCCTTCTATATATCACAGCTAGTCGACCTGATCTTCAGTTTGCTATATGTATGTGTGCTCGGTATCAAACTCGGCCTACTGAGTTACACTTAGCTACTGTTAAACGGATCTTTCGATATCTTAAAGGAACCATTAATCAGGGACTTTAGTATTCGAAGGACTCTTCGATTGCACTAATGACATATGCAGATGCGGATCATGCGGGTTGTCAAGATACAAGGCATAGCACGAGTGGAACTTTGCAACTACTAGGAGATCGGCTAATCAGTTGGGCATCTAAAAGGCAGAAAAGCGCTGCAATTTCAAGTACGGAAGCAGAATACATAGTTATGTCCGGTTGCTGTGCTCAAATTCTTTGGATGATATCGCAATTAACCGACTATTGTCTAGGTTTCAACAAAATTTCTATGTACTACGACAACAAAAGTGCAATTGCCTTATGCAGCAACAATGTTCAATTCTCCCGGTCGAAGCATATTGACATTCGCTACCACTTTATCAAGGAGCAAGTGGAAAATGGAGTGATTGAGCTTTACTTTGTCCGATCTGAGTATCAATTGGCGGATATTTTCACGAAGGCTTTAGATCGCGCTCGAATGGAATTTTTGGCCGACAAGCTAGGTTTGAGAACATTCTCGCCCGAGACTCTAAAGGAATTGGCAGATGAAGCGAAAGAATATTGGTGGTAAACTATTCTTCGTATCCTTGGTGATCATCTGTATATATTGTTTATATTTTTATCCACAAAAGCAAAATATAAAAATATAAAACCATATAAAAACCATAAAAATTGAAAAATCTAGAAAAATCCAAAAATATTTTTACTTTATTTTTCAAAGGCCATGTCTTTTGGTACGATAATATTTACGGCCTTAGAAATGTCGATTAATGTTGACACGACGCCATAAATAGAGTTCGTACAAAATTTGAAAATATTTCATAAAACATGCCCTTATGGCTTGTAGTTATTTCTGACTGCAACCCGGTTTTCACATTAAAGTCAAGTATTTCTTATGAAAGCTTTGGCTCAACAACGTGAATTAATTTTCTCGGGCATGGTTTACTTTATAACCATGTAAGGGGTTGTGTTTACGTTATAACACAATCTAACACGAATATATGTACGCATCAGTGCATTTATTTGTTAAAACAAGAGAAGTCTTGTTTTTATGAAGCTATCATCTCTACAACCATAGCTATCTACAATTGGTATCTACATACTCGACGATGCGACTACTCAAATGACGACTACAGCTCTTTTGATAGAACACGGTCAACAATTGAGGGAGAGCAACTGTCGAGCATTCAAAATCTTTGATGCCGAACGTGCCAAGTTCATAAATTGGTGTCAAGACAACAATACCAATCGTACATGTGGTGTTAAGATATGACTTAAGACATGACGAGGCAACCAACATTTGCCGACAAGAACCATTTGATCTTATCATATGATGTTCTCATCAATCAGGTCCAACCTTGTCAATTCATTCTTATATGGTGAATATGTGATCATATTACAAATCGGTATCATATCTCACAAATTGGTCTCATGAAGATTAAACGGACTTGCATGTTTCTTCCCAAAACCTTTGTTAAAACTTCATTAAATCAATTGATATTAAAAACATCGATTGGGTTAATATTTTTAATGTGTGGGAGAAAATGTGATTTAATATGGGAAATTATCACAAATGGTTTGACTTAACGTGATGGCTCATCCCGACATATGCGAAATGTTTTCGAACATCGTGGCATATGTTAAGGGGGATCAAAATGGATTTGATATATCAAAATGGATTTCATGGTGACATATACTTACCCTAAACCCATTTAGTTCACGAGATGAAGATTGTGGTGACATAAGGATGGTAGGATAGGTTAAGTCCAATGATTCTTTTAAACCGGAGGAATCTTCCCAAGGACATTCCATAGCTAGAAATAGTAGTCCTTAGGAAAGATGGGGAAAGATTGTGAACGTAGCTGAATGCCGATCAAGTACTTAAGTTAGCACTGGAACAATCACAACAAGGTGCTAGTTATAACGTATTGGTAAGCATTGAAGGGGTTGAAGAATGAAAAAGAATTGTAAAGATAAAGGGTCTAAAGAAAGAAGCCCTCCTTACAACCTTAGGCAGAAACCGGGTCAACACATATGCTATTGAGATCATTTTAATGATGCTCGATATTGAAGACATACATCATGGACCCACGGATGCATTGCACAACCCATCCCAGCTAACTCAGATATCTCTTAAAAGGTATTTGTTTATTCACACGGAGACAACGCATTATCTATCGATTTATTCATTTCGAGTAAATTGCTATTGAAATGGTGGCACTCCTCTCCAGCCTCCGATCACTAAAAATCCAAAATGCACGATCGAGTCTAGAGCCATTTGAGATCATCAAATATCTCATTAGGACATATTTCCATATTTCCTTGCTTCTTCACACACTGTGAAAAGTAAGAAAGCTCTTAAGAGTCCTACGCAAAATCTTCATGATCTTTCCTGAACATCCGAGTAATACGAAAATATTTACAATGAAGATGGAAATCCTTCTTGAGCGAATATTCAAAAGCTCATGGTAGGTGACTTGTGCGATTCTTTATGAATCAAACTTGTGATAACTAGAAAGCAACAGTTGTTTAATTCTTAATTGAATTTAAACATGTACCAGGCCTCTACGCAATATCTCAGTGATCTTGCCAGAACACTCAGAGTGACACCTTAGTGTTTAAAATGATGAGTGTAAATCCTTCTAGTGTTAACTTCAAACAGCACTTGGTAGGTAACTTGCAAGATTCAATATGAATCAAGCTCGTGACAACTGGAAAGCAACGATGGTGCGATTCTTTAATAAATCAAACTTGTTCTAGTAATCGGAATTGACGGCTTCAATCATGTGGATAATTTTATCCAAATGATTCACTCTTTACATTCGAAGTCAGCTTTGGACGGTCGATTAAAGAGAACGGGTTCACCCGCGAAATCATGTCAAGGAGATTTTTAATTAAATCTACCTGCCACAAGTACGATATTTAATATCGTCCAACGGTCTTCACCGACCGGAGGTAAAATGCTACTAACGTAGAATGAAATGTTCAAAGCCATCTCGTTCGTGTCTACTTATGTTGCGGCATTTGAAGACGGTGGCGATGCGGAATCCGAGAAGAAGTCGTCCCCGCATGCTTATACTTTATGCACTTAATACTTCATCTAATTCTAGAAAGCCTAAAAGTCAGGTCTTCCGCTGTATCGAACTCTGAAGCTTTCAAGAATTACGAAGGTATAAGTATGTGGGACATGCGGTCACGAGGAGGCCAAGATCACAAGTGATGGATGCACAATATCAAGGCAAAATATTAATGCTAAAGATTGATATCAAAGATCACATCAGCATGTTCACCAGAAAAGAAAAAGAAAAGAAAGACGAAGACTACAAGCTCAAGACAAGCATAGTATGCTAGGTTTATTTTATTATTGTAACTTGGGTAACGCCCTTGTTTGGAGTGACCTCCCTTAGGGGGAGATTGTTGAAAATATGTTTTACGTATTAGAAAGGATCGGTCACTACAACAATAGTCTAAGTAATAGCTCGTAGTTTAGTTTTACTAAGCAACTAAGGCCATGCCAAGCCTACAACATGTGAAGGCCGACCCAACTTGTAAGCCCAAGCCCATCTCATGGGCTTGGGGTATATAAACCCTCTCCTTAGATAGAGAGGGTGTGGTTTCATTCATTTTTCACATAGTTTCTTAGTTTCTCTCTCTAGAAGTTTGTGTGAAATCTACCATCTTTCTATCTCTTTCTCTCTCTAAACATAAGCAAGATTTACAATATCCTACATTCTTGGCTTTCGAAACCTCTGAATCTTGGTTTGTTACCTACTATTACAGTGGACCCTGAGATTACGGATATCGTGTGTTGGCGTCGTGGAGACGACACCATTTTTGATTTTTTTGGTCAAATGTGTTTGGAAGGATATTAGGCCTCGTAATGTTGAGGTCTTTTGGCATCAAATTATTTGGTTCTCTCATGGTATTCCCCGTCACTCTTTCATTGTGTGGCTTATTATGAGAAAGAAGTTTTAAAACTCAAGACAATATGAGGTATTGGGATTTAGAAGCACATACTGATCTGAATCAGCTAGGTGTTCGTTCTGGTGAGGTTTTTCCAAACTCACATGGCATCTTTTTTTCGATTGCACTTTCTCATCTCAAGTGTGGTATTATATACGTTGACTTAGGGGTATGGACTTATTACCTCCTATTTTGGATGACATTATTGAGTGGTTTATCCTAATTGCTCTAAGCGCAACGTGAGGAGCATAGTGGGTCATTTGGTGTTTGCAACGGCTGCATATTTTGTTTGGAATGAGCGTTACAACCGTTTGTTCAATAATGCAAAGATAACCCCGGAGGATATTCGTCACCAAATCATGGTTACAGTGTGGCTTAAATTGATGACGTTTCGTTTCAAGAATAAAGGTTCAGTTCGTTCTATTTTGTCGAAGTGGAAGATGCGCAATTCTTTTACGATTTATGGTTCTCATGCTACGTAAATGTGATGGCACATGCATAGTTTTTGGATGCTAGTTATGTTGGTTAGTAGCATCTTTAAGTGGCATGTCACTAATGATGTAGTGGTAGTTCAAGCTTTGGCTTGAGGTATAGTGGTATTACAGCCACATTCCTTTGTATATAAACGTTTTTTGTGATTAATACTTTTTACCGGGTAACCCTTTACCAAAAAAAAGGCATCCAAAAGAACTCGCCATCCGATTTTTAGGTAAAAAGGCCTTAAAACCCCAATAAATGGTGACTTCTTTATTGGAGGTGATCTTAGCGGTAAAAGATGACTTGAGTTAAATAGGACAAGTGCCTAGCGATAAAACGAGATAGAAGTATAGGAATTGGGAATATTTACGAGCTCAACATCGGAATTCTATTCAAATGGGTTTGAAGGTTTCTTAATGCCCGCTCAGATCTTTCGGTTAAAGTTATTCAATGTATTCATTGTTTAGATGGGTGTGTTAATTCTGCCTCCAATAGCAGCCTTAAGCGCAGCACCTAGGGTGTCATTCTCTCTTTGATAATCTCAAGCAAAAAGCTATTGATCTTATCTCTTTTTGTTCCCGTAAGGTATGTAATGGCATAGACTTTCGATTTTGGAGTGATATTTGATGTGGATAGCAGCCTTTAAAAACGACTTTTCCTTGTTTTACCTTCTTGATTCAGATAAGAATTGTAATATTACGAGTCGTGTTTGCTTTGATGACTGTCGTCGGTTTCAAGGCGTAACCCTCGGGTGGTGTCGAATCGAATAAGTTTTGTGACCTTTTAAACATCATAATGGGCATCCGTCTTTCGGACTAACGAGATTCTTGCCAATGGTCGGTGAATTATGCTAAGGGTTATATGGTAGCTTTTACTCGTTCTTTGATCGATTATGCTATTTTTGAAATGGGTTCAGAAGCGGATCGATGGAATAGAAACAACCCCATCAAGGTTATTATGTATTTATAGAGATTAAAGCTTAACAAACTCTCATCTAGAGTCAATCTAGACAACAGAGGCGTTGAAGTTGAATCGATCCTTTATCCTATTTGCCCTGAAGATTTTGAAAAGGTCAATCATTCCTCTTTCAATTGCGGCTTGGCAAAAGATATGTGGGCTTCCTTGACTATATGGTGACAATTGAATATCTCGGTTTGTTATAACATTGATGAGTGGTTTGTCTAGTTAGACTCCTTTTGCATGCCTCTCGAGGGACGGTTGATTCTCGAAAGAGTGGGAGAAACTCTCATGTGGTTCATTTGAAATTTTTGTAATAGTTTGATTTTTTCTATTTGTCTTCATAAAAATCGGTTCTTTGAGATTTGATTGTTTCTCAATCTTTTTTTATAGATTTCGTCTCGAATTCTTTCATACAAGTTTAGTTGAATACGTCGGTTGAAAAACCTTACTTCATTATCTTTCATGTAATTTTTTTCTAAATTCCGTCTAATTTTTATAATATCCGTAGTGTTAAAAAAAATATTATACCAAAAAACATTCAGGTATTTTTTTAACTTTTGTCTAGTTGTTACTAGATTATCTTTCAGGTACTTTTTTTAAGTTTTGTCTAGTTTTTAAAATATCCGTCGTTTAAAAAAATATTATACCAAAAAACATTCAAATACAAATTAAATCACATTAACCTTAAACCTAAAACAATAATACCCGATAAACACCAAGACAGTACATAGAACATGCCATACACATTTACATATCTAAAAATAAATTACAAAATAAATTACTAAAAGATGATAAATAGAATATAGAGAAAACCAAGTCTTGACGTGTATACAATTTGTTGGGTATAACTTCTGTAAACATGCATATAAGAAACTTGTTCTAAAGTGCACTTTTAATAAAACGTTATTTCCCCGTTTATAATCACAACATTAAAATAAAAGTTGCAAAGTATATAATGTGTATATGTCTACATTTTATAACATTATTCGACACACGAGACCAACACAAACAAACGACACTATGCACATAACAGATGTATCATCATTCAACGCGACTTCACAAAGCTCCCCATCCTCACGACAATCCCATCGATGTCACGAACATAGCCAACCTTCTGCCCCCACTCTTTCTCCACCGGTTTGCACACATCCTCTGCACCATTCTCTACCGCCCTCTAAAATCACGTAAAATGGAACAATCAAGTCAGATATGAGTTTATACTATCAAAGAATCTCTGTAGAATGCTAGGACGAATTGATGATATATCGCATACCTTGTATGCGGCATCGACATCCTCGTAAGCAAAGCAAACCTCAAGTTGATTCCTTCGGCTTTTAGAATTTTGTTCCTGAACTTCACCGGTTATGTCATCGGTCTCACGTTGATGCACGGGTGTAAATGCTATTGTTGTTTGTCCACTTTCTAGTTCTCCCCATCTAAGATACAAGTTACGGATATAATTCACGTTAATCTCGTAATTTGTCTTCTAGTTTTACTAATCAAGTACATAATTCAACAGTTAATTAAGTCTATATAAACAGCTATAGACCAATGTATTTTTATCTCTTCGAGTATTCGGAGATCTACATTAAACTTTCTACAAAAGTTTCCTTATTGGTTATATCTACTCTTTTATAGGAAAAAAAAGCATCTCTTTTGCTCGATCGCTAGCTAGCTATTCACAATGCTCGAGCACAGTGGCCAGCTCGGTTATAAATTATCTTATAAATTTCAGAACTCTTAAGGATAAAGAATGCGTTAATAGCGAGCTAAACGTGATCGAGAAGCGTGGTAATAAATTTTCTTGGCTCGCTTCATATATTTTCTTCACAAAAATTTATCAAGCACTCCTTAGATAATGTCATATTTAGTGGCGGACGCAGGAATATAGCAAGTGGGGGGCAAAAAATTTTTTTTTGGACAATGACATCAAAATACGGAAAAAAATTAATATCGAAATGATAAATCGAGTATTTTTACTTAGAAATGAGAGATTTATAAGGTGTTGGCGTACTGAATATTGAGTTTTAATATGTAAGTGGGGGGGCAATTTGGTTTACGAGTGGGGGGCACGTTCAAAAAATCCTCAAAATCGAAAAAAATTTACACTAAAATCTCATTTTATCGGGCTATTTTATATAACACAACATATATGATCGAGTGACGGATCCAGAAAAAGAACTCCTGAAGAACGAAATGAAATCATTTTAACAATATTACTGCTAATAACAAAATCATGCTAAAGCAAAGATAATATTTCAAAATCCATTATAAAAATTTACAATTACGCTCCTAATGTATATTTCTTCAGATGTATATGGGTCTATTAGCAGTATTGTTTATGTTAGGTCCAACAATACTGCTAACAACCGATATTATTAAACGGATACAACCGAATTACTAATGGGCTAAATATAAACCTAATGGCCATGGGCCTAATATAAACAATACTGCTAATATGATCATATATGTTTAACATTATACCTGTGGGAATCATCTAATCGACGAACAGATGCACCAAACGCCTTACCATAAAACTCGACAGATTTCGCGACATCTTTCACGTAAACAACCGTATATGCAAACGATGGGTTCAGTTTGGAAGCCATTTTTGACCAAATTTTAGAAAAACTCTTTATGTTTATAGGATTTATGATTAGTTTTTGAGAGAAAATGTGAAAAAAAAAGAGAGGTAGAAAATAATGAAAAGGAATCGGTGGTGAAGAGGTGATGAATGTACACGTGGAGGAGTTGCATGCAATTTCTTTGTACATGTGGCAGTTCTTTTACGTGTGATTATGATATGATCTGGTGTCATTGATAATTTGATATTGGGCCGATCTGTACACGAACTAGGATTCTTGCATTGAAATGGGCTAGTAATTTATATGCTGGGCTATTAGATAGACAACAAGGTGAATAAACTGATGATCCATCTTTCTTATCATGTAATAATCCATAACAATTGCACATCACCATGTGTAAATTTACAACATATACGATAACTTGCTTTTTTGTAAAATGTTTGTTTGATAAATTTTATTATTTTTAAAAATAATTATAATATATAACAAATATCATGATCGGTGGCACTCACAATGCTACAGTAACTTCTAAATAACACTTTTTAATTCCTTATGAACAGTAAAAAATTAATAAATTAATCATCCATTTTTAATCACATGATAGTTGGGTGTCTTTCTTGATAATGAAACACCTGGAGCCATACGTGTTCTTCATCTGTCTATGCTTTATATCTTCACACGAAACAAGGGCGTCTTTCTTGAAAATGAAACACCGTTATGAGTCCTGTGCAAATAAACAAGGGGACCGTTTGTCATATGAAGGTAAATTGAAGTATGCATTTGCATACATATACACAACTGTTGTACAAATATGTTCCTATGCAGAATGCTCTACATGTTTGAGTGTTTAAACCGTACGTCCGTACTGATTATCCTTACATGGTTGCAGCTCCCAATCGAACGCCGACTATCTATATCAATTACCAAGTGTAATCTTACTTTTGGATCGATTTGTGGAATCACTACAACAATTTTGCACCCTAGGGACGACTTATTCGTCCCTAGGGAGTCACTTTTTCGACCCTAAACCCCTAGGGACGACTAAGTCGACCCAAGGGGGTTGTGCCCAAAAAATCGTCTCTAGATTTCTAGGGTCGACTACCCCTTTGAAACCTAAGGACGATTACGTGGGTCCCACAACCCACTCCTTTGAAAATATTGACTACCCTAGGGACGACTACCCTTTGAAACATAGGGTCAAAAAAGTCGCCCCTAGGTTTTTAATAAAAATAACCTTTTTAAAATTTTTAATAAAAATTCTTTTTTTAATTATTTTTAATAAAATCTTTTTTTTACAAATTAATAAAATCATTTTCAGAAAAAAAGGTAAATATGAACCTAGGGACGACTTAGTCGTCCCTAGGTTTTTCAAAGTTACCCAGGTATTAAACCTAGGGATGACTTAGTCGTCCCTAGGTTTAATACCTAGGTAACTTTGACACCTAGGGACGACTAAGTCGTCCCTAGGATTAATACCTTGGCGTATATTGGCAAGTTTAGGGACGACTAAGTCGTCCCTAGATGAACCTGGTGGTAAAAAAATTCTGGGCTTTTTTGCAGTTTTCAGATTTTTTCCGGAACTTTTTTCGGACAAAATATACAATTCAAAATGGCAGAATTCGACAAATACAGAATAATAACAAATCAATAAACGTTACAATACCATATCAAGATAAATTATCCAACGTCACGATACAATATTCATCAAATACACTTATGCATCCTAAATCAAATGTTTCACACAATGTTTTGAAACCCGGGTCGAACCGGTAGGTTCAACCGGTTCGCCCGGTTCCGAACAAAAGAACAGGTCAAAATGAACCGGTTTTTTACCTAACTGAGACTCGGTGTGACCCGGTGAGACCCGACGGTTTTTTGGAAACCCGGTTCAACCCGGTGGACAATTCCGGCCGGGTTTGCTTTTTTTTTTTTACTATTTTGAGAAGCTAACAAACAAACAGCTGTACATATAATATCATTCTTATCTTGATGAGTCGTCTCTTTCATATATCCTTTACAACCCCAGCCACCATTGTAATCATTTTATATTGCAAGATCTGATTGAAAAATAAAACCCATAAATAATCACCAAATTCTATTGAAAGATCCGTTTAAATTGCAGCAGCAGCAGCAGGAACAAACATACTTGATGGAGGTAATATACGATCTCATTTTAGAATAAACTTGATGATTGGTATTGAATATTTATCAACCGAGCATCAGTTGGTGTTGAAAGGATTATAGCAATTCATTTTATGGATGTTTGAGTGTTTATAATCAAGTTGGATTTACGTTTCTTTACTTTTTTTTCTACAGGGAAGGTGCAAATATATATTACCTTTAAAGAGTATAACACCGGGTCAACCTGGCGGTCGAACCGGTTGACCCGGTGACCCGGAGACCCGGAGGTTTGGGCGGGTCAGTCACTGACCCTGGTTTCAAAACGTTGGTTTCACACGCTACAAGTCTCAAACTTTATTAAACATGCATAATAAGAAATAAGAAATAATACTACCACAACCTCTACTACTCCTCCCCATCCTCGTTAGGTGAAAAGTCACCTTGCTCCTCGTCATCCCCCTCGTGATCCCCCTCTTCACCCCCCTCGTTATCGCCTGATAAGTCATCACCACTGTTTTGTAGATCCCTATCTCGACCCAACTCGTCAACGGACCGGTAATCGTGCTGATGAGGATTTATGATTACACGAGAACCTTCGGGTAGGGATTGTGAAGTAGAGTCGATCTCATGAGTTGAGTTTATGGTGGAACGATAACAATGGTTAAAGGTGTTGGTGGTGGTGACAGGAGTAATAGGATAAGTGCCGGTATAGGGAGGTTGGAGTGGTTGGAGATGGTCGGGAAAAGATGGTCGGTATGGGTCGATGGAAGGAGGTTGCAATGGTTGTGCCCAAGGATAGGGGTTGGAATAAGTGAGCCCAATCAGGAGCTAGGGGGCATAAAAAAGGGTCGGGGAGGGGGTACTAAAGTAGGAGGGTTAATTGGATGATCAGTATTTGATGAGTTGTTGTTCTGGAAAAACTTACCCAATTGACTCTGATATTGCGTCATATGCTGGTACGACATCTGACTATATTGTTGCGTCGCATCTGCCTTTAACGCTGCCAAGTAAGCCCGTTGCTACGCCTCCTGGTTCTCTTTCCTCATCAGCTACATCTGTTGCTCATGTCGTTCCATCATTTGCTGAAATTCATCACGAGAGGGAAAATCCGGTCAAGCTGGAGCACCGCGCCTGCGATAAGTTACAACAACAATTTTTTATTATATACAACAAGACATAAATATGAACAATTGATTTACATTTTGTTTTATTGAGTATATATAACCTGCGAGAAGTGTTATTGGCACCACCTGGTAACTTCCTGCCTTGTCCCGGCACACTTTGCTTATTTTGACTAGGCATAATTTGAGCCACTATTTATTTATCAGACATGGGCGGGATGATCTTGGCTTTGACTTGGTCTTGGAGGGCTTTCATCTTCAGCTAGGAAAGAAAAAAAAACGGTTTAAAACAAATAAAATTAGTTACTAAGGCATGTAAAGAGTTATATATTACTTACATATCTTTCCTCGTTTTCTTTACTTTTAAACGTGCCATTACTTGAGTGCCCCTTCTTTCATGTTTCAACCAGGTCGTCGTATTTTCCTTCCTTGACTTTCTATAAATTATCAAATAACTTAATAACGAGCTATAATAAATAAACAATATAAACGCTTTTAATAAAATCACAAAAATTATAAAGAGTCTTACGTATTCATTCCTTCCTCGGGCGAATGGTTTTTTGCCTTGAGTGGTCGGTACCGTGTTTTTAGAACGATTAACAGTATTAATCTCACTTCTTGCCACCCTACTTGGATGTGACAACCACTCAACCAAGTCAGCCCCAGTCAGCTTCAGTTCTACGGTCCCACGCACTCTCCGGCGGTACATGTTCTTCTGCCAGTGCGGGCGTCTCATATTTCGAATAATATTTTTTCTTGATCCTGTTCTTGTGTTTTCTATACAGCAACCTCAGTTGAAGTTCCAACGCAAGCTTAACCCGAGTCGACACCTCACACACACCACTGCCACACACCACCTGAGTACGATCATTGTACCATGGATGGAGGTCGAAATATGTCTACATAAAAACATATGAATTTAAATAAACAAACAAATTAAACATAACACACATATCTAAATGTCGATAACAATAACAATATAAGTAAAATAAACAATTTTGACCTCAAGTGTAGGATAAATATGAGCTTTATCAGAGTCTGGAATTTCGTCCCATTCGCAGTTCAGGGGAAGTGTCCAGACTAATTCCCCCATAAGATGAGACAACAGGGATGCATAATCGCCCAGGGGATGGAAGGTTTGTAGATCCTTAAATTCAAAGCCAAGTGCCAAAGGTTTTTCGTGATTTGCTCTGTACGCCTTCCTTAATTTTGATAGGTTGGTCTCAAAACGTTGATTTGAACCTACAAAAGATATGTTATTTACTCGTAAAAATTCAAGTGACATAAATTATAAATATCAGTGTTATAAAAAATATAACGATTTCTTTCGTTGACACTGGGCCGGTACAGGACGTGTGGGCCGTCTGGGTGGACTACCACCAGCATCCCCACCGTGTGATCTAGGAGCTACACACGCCATCTGTAAAATAACAAGTTCATATTAGTATACACATTTTATCAATATACACATTTAAACATATAAAAACATTTTCATTAAAAAAAACAAAATTACACACAATTTAATTAACCAATTAATACTAATACACAAATTCATATCAATATACACATTTTAACATATAAAAACATTTTCATTAAAATACAAAATTACACATTTAAACAAATAAAAACAACTCATCATCATTTAAGCGTATAACAATTGTTTCATTCAAACTACAACTTAAGCATATAACAATCGTTTACAAATAAAAAATTACACATTAAAGCATATAACAATTGTTTCATTCAAAATACAACTTAATATCAATTGTCATCTTCAGAATCATCGCTAGATAAAACTTCTTGAAAATCATTATTAGGGTTCACCTCATCATCATCCGACACTAAATCATCATCACCATCATCAACATCATCATCAACATCATCAATGACGTGTGCAACTACCTCATCTTCATTATTAATAATATCACCATCAACCGGTGGGGCGTCCACTTCCGTTGGTTGAGTATTTACAATCAAATCCGTAAGACCCAAATTAGGCAAAGCAACAGACAGTGTAACATCTGATGAAATGCTACCATGTATAACATCTTCATCGGACTCTGCCACATCTCGATGATAAACCTGTTCGATGACCTTCCAATGAAGTGGTCGTCTAGCAAGGTCTTCAAGGTAGAATACTTGTGTTGCTTGTGTCGGGAAAATGTATGGGTTATTTTGGTGAAATAGCCTATCGGTCAAAATATGATGTATACCTTGCTCAGTGTAAGAACGTCTGTTGCGTTTGGTGCAATTGGTACGGTTAATTGTGTCAAACCATTTACATCGAAACAACAAAACCTTGCGGTTTCCGATATAAGTGAGCTCCAGAATTTCTTCGAGTTGATCATAATACATCTCTCCATCAACCCCGGGTGTTGAAACTCCGCTGCATTGAGTGGTACGAAGTATATCGCGTTCACGTACGACAAACTTCACACCGTTCACTATGCAAGAGGGGTATGTACATGAACTAATAGGTTCACATGCCAAAGAGAATAACTCGTCACTACAGCCCACACTCACTTTTTTTCACGAGTCTACAAAAAAGAGATACAAAAAGGTTTATTAGATGAGGAATAACTCCAAGGTAATATCTCTAATGTATTTACCTTGTTATTAAACCACGCTGGAAAACTCGTTTCCACATTATCAGGCGCTTCTCTAGAAAGGTTCATGATATTAGAAGAAGTCATCGAGAAAGAAGAATTATCAAAATTATAAAATAAAAAAAGGAAGAAACATACTCGCTGTAAGCCGAGATGTCTGCTTCGACTTCAGGATTGTAGTTAAGTATAAACCACGTAACTGCCTACATGTCGTCATTAGTCATACGAGTTGGTTTGATTCCACCCGTCGGTGTGCATACGATCCGGAACACCTCAAATTTATCTGGTTGTCCAAGCAAATCGTCTTTATTTCTGCCAAGGCGGTTAAATCTCGTCTCGACATCCTTAAGGTAACACGAACAAAAAGTTAATGCCTCTTCTACAACATAACCCTCAGCAATAGCACCTTCAGGCTTTGCTTTATTTCGTACATAATTCTTTAGCTTTTTCATGTATCTTTCAAATCGATACATCCACCTGCCGCGAGTAACGGAACCTAGAATAGCATCATCGGGTAGATGTATAACCAAATGAGTCATTCTGTCGAAAAAAGCAGGAGGAAATATTTGCTCTAAATTAACCATCATAATGATCAATTTGTTTTTAGCTTCTTTCATGTCCTACACAGTCAAACTTCGAGCGCAAAGCTGCTTAAATAATAAGCAAATCTCGATTATAGGTTTTGCAACGTCTTTGGGCGAGTATTGTTGCACTCCATAAGGAAGTAACCGATGCATCGTTATATGACAGTCATGAGATTTCAGGTTCGTATATTGTCATCATCAACGGTCACTTTTTTCTTGAAGTTGGATCCAAAGCCATCAGGTAGTCTGACTCCTTTGATGAATTTACAAAAAAGTTTTCTTTTTTTCTGGAGTGAAAGAGAACTTTGGATGAGGCTTATCGAACTTCCCGTTATCTTTTTTAACTAACCACAACTCCTTTCGAACTCCCATTTTTTCCAAGTCTAGCCTTGCCATTGGCGTGTCTTTGGATTTGTCGTTTTGTAACAGGGTATTCTGTAAAGCCTCAAGGAAATTCTTTTCGATCTGCATGACATCGTAACAGTGTTTTAGTAGAAGAAAGGGCCAATACTCAAGATCCCAAAAGATAGAACGCTTACTCCAGTTCAATTCAACATCTCGATTTTTGGGGCGGTTCTCTTTGAGAATTGTTTTATGTTTCCCCGGTTTACGTTTAAAGACTTTACTAATCTACAACTGGATATCAAGTTCTGAAAACTTTCTTGGTTTAGGCTTATTTTCGGGAGAACTGTAGAATTCCTTAGATTTTTTACTTTCTGGATGATTTGTTCTTAACCATCTTCTGTAACCAACATAAACGATTTTGCTGTTGATACACATCGATGGAGTGTCCTTACAAGTAGGGCATGCATGGTACCCTTGCCCAGTCCACCCAGACAAACTACTTCGAGCTGGAAAATCATTAATGGTCCATAAAACCGCCGCTTTCATTTTGAAATGAGTACCCGTAGGAGCGTCTTTCGTCCAGACTCCCTCCCATAAATCTTTGAGTTCTTTAATTAGAGGCTGCAAGAAAACATCAATGTCCTTTGCAGCTGATTTAGGGCCGGGAATTAACATCGTCAACATTAAAGAAGTTTCTTTCAAACACATCCACGGTGGTGTGTTGTATGTTGTCAATATAACCGGCCACATGCTGTAATTTTGGCTCATCATGCCATAAGGATTAAAACCATCAGCAGCCAACCCTAATCGAACGTTTCTAGGGTCACAAGAGAACTCATGTTTCATCATGTCAAAATATTTCCATGCTTTACCGTCACATGAGGATTCATTTTACCGTCTTCCTTAGATTGTCCGGTCGCATGCCAAGTCATCCTCTTTGCTATGTATTTTGTGTTGAACATACGTTGTAGTCTAGGTTTTATCGGAAAGTAACGTAACACCTTGTTGGCAACTAATTGCGTCCCTTTTTTCTTCTTTGGGTTTTTCCATCTACTCGCATTACAGATTGGACAAGTATCCCTCGCCTTGTTTTCTGGTGATCCCCAATATAAAAAATAATCATTTATACAAGCATGGATCGATTCGTATCCTAACCCGATCTTTTTGTATGTCTTTTTTATTTCATAGTATGAAGACGGGAAATTGTATCCTTTACTAGGGGAACATGCCTTTTGGAGAAGAGCTAGAATTTTGTTAAACCCGACATCAGTTATTTTGTGTAAAACCTTGATGTGCGAAATCTCTGATGTAAATTCCAATGTGCTCATATCACAACCCGGGTACAACTTTTGGGTAGACCTAGCAAGTAACTCTTCAAACTCGTTACTAGGACCCGATGTTTGCGTTGGTTGAGGACCGGTTGTTTGAGTTGGTGGAGTTTGAGAGGGTGGAGTTTCAGATGGTGGATTTGGAATATTATTTGAAGAAATATCTTCGAAGAACGCATCCATGTGAATTCGATCAGGTGATTATGGTAATAGTGGAGGTAACGGAAGAATTGGTTCACCGTAATACATCCAAGTGGTGTAACGTTTGTGTAGAAATGCTAAATCGGATCCGGTGGTCTAATGTGGTGGTAGATGGTGGTGGAAGCCATTGATGACTTAGAGAGAGAGAAGAGTGGTTGAAAGTAAAAGTGAAATGTATTCCCAAATGAACAAATGACAATCAACACCCCTCCTTGGAAGCTAAGGAGGGGTATATATAGTCACGCACACAACCTAAACTTTACAACGAGCCTAGTCTAGTCTAAATGTGCGTGACTATGATAACTAACGGGAATTCTTAAATGTCGTCACATAAAGTGAGTTTCCAACAATCTTCCCCCATTGGACGACGTGTAGAATTCCTTACAATATTCTTCCTAACAAGTACAAAATAATTAAGAACAAGAGCTTTCTTGAAGCATCCAATGCTGATGAAGTCTTCTGAGGCCTTCGTCTTCAAAACGACTCATCTTTAACTTGTAGTAGAAATACTGTAACGGCACGAGCTAAGTAACCCATACACTTCTGGTTAAGGAGAAGCTTCTGAATTAGCTTCCCCCTAATTCATGCCACGTAAACTTGATGTAGAAGCATTTTAAATAGCTTCCCCCAAGTAGATCAACAACTTCTCTTCTCACGCTTGAATAATTCTGCTGAATTTTTCTCCCCCCTGAGCTTTCAAGTTATGCATACCAGAAAGAATCAAGACACTTCTTCCCCCACATAGTTGAAGAAGGTAAATCAATCCCAATTGTGAAGCTCAAATACTGAAGTGGACACTTTATCCCATTCATGAAGTTGACATCGTAACACCAGAGTCAATTAAGTCCCAGAAATGTACATATCTTCTTCCGGAGATGCACCAGAGTCAATTAAGTCCCGGGAATGCAAATAGGATAATGATGATGTTTAATGGCAACAATCAAACAATTAAACCTCGAATCAGTAGTGTACCGTTTGGAGATTGATAACGACACGAGTTAAAACACTGATTTTCTCTGCGGCTATGACAAATGTCATCCCGGAATATCTTCAAATCAAAAGAAGGTATGAAGTTCATCACGTGTACTCGTTGTGCGTTCAATGTGTCTTCTTCTTCCCCCTTGATGGTTTCGAAACTTGGAACCATCAATAAATTGTACGCACATGAACCTGAAATCTTCGTGAGAATAATAAATAAGCTGAATTATATATTTGGTGAGAATCAGCTGTTGATCGAAACTCTCTCTCCTTCACAGCCTTCGAAAAATCCGTCTTCAACGTCACGTAATTAATACCCGATCAAACAAAATCTGAAGCCACTAAAAAATCGCCCATTTTTTCTTGGTCTTGTCAAAATAAATTCTTGTCACATTTGTCACGTCATTTTGTCGCGTCACATTTCTCGTCACCCCATCAGTGTCAACAAAAAATTAAAGAACCACAAATGCAACAAAAAAACCACAAATTCAAAAAAGGAACTTGTTTGTTTGAGCATCCATTCTCCTTAACAATGTCTCGTCACTTTTTGTCTCGACCCGATGTCACAATGAATTAAAACTTAATACACAACAAATTTATTTAAAAATTTGTATGTTTAAAAAATTTGTGTGTATGTGTTATAAAAACACACGGTTCAAATCAATTTAACTTAGCCAATGTTTAACCAAAATCGAGTGTCCAAGGCCCATCACACATTGAAAACAAATACCTGGCCCATCAATGGTCCATTACCCGGTCCATGTGTTTGAGATAAATAACACCACAATCCCTAAATTCACTTAGTTAACTCCGTCCCAAAACACACACTCTCACACCATCTCGTTTACACCGCCCTCACCAAACTCTCTCTCCTTCACTCCCATCTGACACACACCTCACACCTCAAACACTCCGCCCCTTCTAACACAAACACAGCAAATCTCCTATCCAAATGATGTCCGAAACATGATGAAACAACAAGATCTTGATGAGGTCTCTGGTAAGTTTAAATGCATGTGGTTGATCTCGATTGAATGAATGATTTGATTATAACAAATCAATGTTAATAATCCTTCATAAAATTCATAAATCAGTTGAGGTGTCGATCGAAAATAACACATAGATTAGAACATGATTGTTACAAATCTTTGTTCATTTTCGAATATCGAAGTGGGTAAACCAACCATAGATTAATGATGATGATAATATCGTTTTGGTGTAAGATCTAAAAGATCTCTACATGCATGTGCAAAACACGAAAAAGTATTGAATCTGAGATCTAGATGTTTTCTGTTTTATGTTGAGTCTAGATGGGATAGGTGTCGATGGGTATTAGGGATAGATTGATGGTGTTGAGATGATATAAGGATGGAATGAGTTGGTCGACTCAGTGAGTTAAACTCAGTTGGGTTGACTGAGTCAACTCGGTAATTACCGAGTTGACTCGGATAGTTTAGATGATGGGTAGGTTTTGGTCTAAGTCACATTATTGGTTCACAAGTCTTTTAAGAACAGTCCAATCGGAAAGTCAAAAAATGTTCCATCGGAATAGTAAAAAAGAATCCCATCGGAATATCTTTTAAATTGGTCTCGTCGGAAAGTTTTTGGGAGTCTGTCATCGGAATCAAACAATCTCCCCAATCGGAATAACCAATCCGAAAGTACAATCTGAATATCTAATCTGAATATCCAATCTGAACCCCAATCTGAAAACCCAATCTGAATGTGCAATATGAATATCCAATCTGAAAACCCAATCTGAAAAGGGTTTTGAAGGACCCGAAAAAGGTGGATCTGCCCAATTATTTTGTGTTTTGTCCTTTTCTCAAGAAATTTGATCTGATATATGTAAAAAGAACAAAAAAACTGTAAAAAATAATGGACAAGTGTTTGATGACTACTAGAATAAACAATACACACTGACATGGACCAGATATGACTCATGATTTGATAAAACCAGTGAAACTGTTTGGACAGATTGGACAAAGAAAACGAAGACGTGACCAAAAAATTTGTGACAATGGACAGAAATAATATAAAACGAGACACAAGAATACAATAGACCACCAAATCGCATAAATAAACACGATCCAAGGATGGAACCGTAGCTCTGATGCCAAATTGAAGGTCTACGATTTCTTAGGATTTGGTAATTGATGGATTTATCTATTAATTAGATGGTGGAAATGGGGAAGAAGGAGATGAGGTATAGAGAGAGAAAGGAGAGAAAAGAAAAGTAGAGAGAGAAAGTGTTATTTGATTAATGAAAAGTATGAAATGTGAAAGAACCACCCCTCCTAACATGCTAGGAGAGGTATATATAGCCCACCCTACATGTGGGCTATATGGGCTATACTTGGATCACGAGCTTAATACATTAATATATCGTTGGAGCGACCGATCCTTCATAAATACGTAAAACGTATTTCCAACAGTTTGTCAAACCCGTTTTGGGATATGTGTGCCTCAAGTTGGCCGAGGGTAACCAACGTTTCACGGTAACAACAACGACTACATGGGCAACGGAGCTTTTGTGAGATGGTATGCAAAAATTTCTCACAATTCTAGATGAATCCAAAAAGACCATCTAAAAACTCATTGGAATTACGATTGTTTACAGTGTCCAACTCTTATCAATAGTCATAATTGCGTTGCAAATAAACATACTCAGATAAATTATTTTTTTATACGTAAAATGTCATACTAACCAAATGAATATGAACTCTTTTTTTTCTTCCTAGTGCAACTATGGAAGGCAATCCTAACCCACTTTTTGAATGTTTCGTCCCATATATGAATGCGTATAACCTGTTTACTATTTGAGAAAATTTCGGCAACATTTCCCCTCTACTCCCCAAATATGTGTTTAAAGACATATTCGTAGGAGTAAAGGAGAAACACTATCGAAATCATCTCAAATAATAAACCAGTTATACGCATTCATATCCTAAATGAGACAAAACATTAAAAAGCACTCCCAAACAAGGGAACTTTCCGAAATTAATTCCTAATAATTTAATTTCGGACGGGTTTTCTATAGGTTGATTAACTTCGGACGGGAATTTTCCGAAATTAATCGATAAAATCCTAAAATATTCCTAAAACTATTTACTACAAAAGACTAACAATCATATATCATATATATAATATAATAAACATATGCATAATATTAATTACACACCTCGGTCGCGGCTGAAATAAGCAAATATAGAAAGATAGAAAAAGAGGTCCGGATGAGGAAGTTGTCCCGACTGTCCTGGTGCTAACCAAACATAAACATAAAATAAAAAAACATAAATTAGTTGGTTTCCGAAATTTTATCTAATTTGAAACAAACACCACCACAACGATTTCAAAAAAAAAACATTACCTTTTTTTCGGCTGTGACACGGGTCTCGGTTCTTGGCTGTGACTCGGTTCCCTGCGACTGTGACTCGGGTCTCGGCTACGACAAACATATAAAAAAAAATTAAACTCATGCCTATTTCATATTAAGCCAAAATATTAACCCGAAATCCCTATATAAATATTAAGCCATATATAAGCCGAATTCCATTAAGCCGAAATCAATTAAGCCGAAATCAACTATATATATTAAGCACTATATATAACGGAAATCAACTAATGCTAAATCAATTAAGCCGAAATCAACTATATATATATATATATATATATATATATATATATATATATATATATATATATATATATATATATATATATATATATATATTAAGCCGAAATCAACTAAGCCTAAATCAGTTATGCCTAAATATAATCCGAAATCAACTAAGCCTAAATAAGCCTAAATCAATTAAGCTTAAATATAATCTGGAATCATAAGCCGAAATATTAAGCCAAAATCACCTTTGGTGGTGGTGGTGGCTACTGCTGCTGTCGGCGGTGTGGCTACTGCTGCTGATGCTGCCGGCGGTGGTGGTTGATACTGCTGCCGCGATGGCATTGGTGGTGGTGGTGACGGCAATGCTAGTCAATAAAAAATAAATATTAATAATAATTAAATATAAACAAAATTAATAGATTAAAAAAATCATTAACCTTTATATTTATTTAAAAAAACAAAATTAAACAAAATGTGGTGGTGGACGGTGGTGATGGGACTGGTGGTGATGTGTTATGGGACGGTGGTGATGGGACGGTCGTGCTCGTGTGCGAGTGTGGTGGGAAGGAGTGGTGGTGGAGATGAGATAGATGGGGTTGATGATGGTGGTGAAGATGAGACGGATGGGGTTGAAGTGGTGGTGGAGATGAGACAGATGGGGTTGAAGTGGTGGTGGTGGTGGTTCTATCGTCCCGGTTTTTTTTACATAAAGTGAATGAGAGAAAGAAGATAAGATATCTGATCTATATTGTAACTTAGGGACGACAAAGTCGTTACTAGATTTTGGGAAAACCTAGGGACGACTAAGTCGTCCCTAGGTGTATACCGGGAAAACTCAAACCCAAGCGGGTTATTTAAATTTTCGCCAAAATTTTCAATTTTTCCAAAATTTTGCTAAGTGTTTGGAGAGTTTTTTTAGGGACGACTTTACCTTAATATTTAGGGACGAAAAAACCGTCCCTAGGTGTTTTTCATACATTTTTACATTATACCTTCTATGTAATAAAATTAATAATATAAATTAATAATAAAAATCAATATAAATTATTATAATTAATATTAAAATATACGTTATACTTAGTTTGTAATAATTAATAACCGATGAGTCGATATGTTACGGTTATACGTTAGAGGTTCAACCGATGAGTCGATATGTTAGGGTTATACGTTATAGGTTCAACCGATGAGTCGATATGCTAGGGTTATACGTTATAGGTTCAACTGATGAGTCGATATGTTACGGTTATACGTTAGAGGTTCAACTGATGAGTCGATATGTTAGGGTTATACGTTATAGGTTCAACCGATGAGTCAATATGTTACAGTTATACATTATAGGTTTAACCGATGAGTCGATATGCTAGGGTTATACGTTAGAGGTTCAACCGATGAGTCGATATGTTACGGTTATACGTTATAGGTTCAACTGATGATTCGATATGCTAGGGTTATACGTTATAGGTTCAACTGATGAGTCGATATGTTACGGTTATACGTTATAGGTTCAACCGAGTGTAAGAGAATATGTTATACGTTATAGGTTCAACCGATGAGTCGATATGTTACGGTTATACGTTATAGGTTCAATCGATGAGTCGATATGCTAGGGTTATACGTTATAGGTTCAACCGATGAGTCGATATGCTAGGGTTATACGTTAGAGGTTCAACTGATGATTTGATATGTTACGGTTATACGTTATAGGTTCAACCGATGAGTCGATATGCTAGGGTTATACGTTATAGGTTCAATCGATGAGTCGATAAGTTACGGTTATACGTTATAGGTTCAACTGATGAGTCGATATGCTAGGGTTATACGTTAGATGTTATTATTGCTCTGAGGTGACCATTAAACTAAAAATACTGAGCTTAAGCAGGGAAACGCATGTTATTATACAAAGGTTATACGTTAGAGGTTCAACTGATGAGTCGATATCTGACGGTTATATGGGAAAGCCTAAATTTGGCGAGAAATGTTGGCGGTAAATGCTGGCGGGAAAATGTTGGCGGGAAAGCCAGGGTCGACTAGTCGTCCCTAAATGTGTCGACCCTAAATTTTTATCTTTATTTATGTTAGCTCTTATCCTCACAAACTCTTATCCTCTTATACCAAACTCACCACCACCACCACCCAATTTTGCATAAGATGGATCCGCTTGAAGCTTATAAGTGTCCATGTGGAAAGCGATATATAGTGTTAAGACAATCACATCGATCTCATAGCTTTGGTAAACTTTATTATTCATGTCCTCTTTCGAAGGTAAACAATCTAATGTTTTATTTATGTAATACGTGTGATTATTAAAATGACATGTCATGTTATTTGTTTACTTTATAACAACCAAAAAAAGAAGATTATGGATGTAAATATTTTAAATGGAAGGATGATTTTGATCTTGAACTCCGTATAAGATCTTCCCCGGGATCTTCAACACCTCAAGGTTCACATCTAAGTTCTTCTACAGGTCCTTCTCAATCTGCACCCACTGAGTGCTCCAATTGCAAGATCAAAGATCTAAAGATAAAGATGTTAGAGGCAAGACTAGAAATAGAAAGACATCCTGAAGACCACGCATGTCAATCGGCTGCAATACTTCATGAGCTTTTAAATGAAATGGAAAATCTTAGCTTTGAGTAGTAACCTGTTTGTTATTTTAATGTGTTAATTTATATTTTATTATTATGTGTTAATCGGTATGATTAGTTTGAACTAGTTTGTGATGTGTTTTTTTTCTTATTTATGTATCTATTATCGTTGTAATATCTATGTTTAATTAAGCACGTGCTTAAGTGTTAAATATATATCTAAAGTTTTTTTAAATACGTATAAGTTTTTTTAAATAAATATAAAGTTTTTTAAAAATATATATATAGTTTATTTAAAATATACATAAAGTTTTTTTAAATATGTATAAAGTTTTTTTTAAATATGTATAAAGTTTTTTAAATAAATATACAGTTTTTTTAAATATATATAAAGTTTTTTTTAAATATACATAAAGTTTTTTTAAATATGTATAAAGTTTTTTTATTTAATATGTATAAATTTTTTTTAAGTATGTATAAAGGTTTTTAAATAAATATAAAGTTTTTAAAAATATACATAAAGTTGTTTTAAATATGTATAAAGTTTTTTTTAAATATGTATAAAGTTTTCTTTAACTATGTATAAAGTTTTTTTAAATATGTATAAAGTTTTTTTAATATGAATAAAGTTATTTTTAAATATGTATAAAGTTTTTTTTAAATATGTATAAATTTTTTTTAAATATGTATAATGTTTTTTTTAAATAAATATAAAAGTTAATTTGAAATATATATAAAGTTTTCACTTAGGGACGACTTCCCTATGTAATTTAGGGTCGAAAAAGTCGTCCCTAAATATATCCACTTTTATCGGGTCATTTAATTTATTAGCGGGCTATTTAAACTTTTTGGAAAATTTTCAGAAAATATGTGGGGAAATTTAGGGACGACTTCCCTATGTAATTTAGGGTCGAAAAAGTCATCCCAAAATTTTTTCAATATATTTTCCCACTTTTATCTAAAAAATTTTACAGAAAAATAATTATATTAATTTTAAATAATTTTAAATAATTAAATGTGATAGAAAAGGAGGAAAAATAAATTTGCTTAACCTAGGGACGACTTACTCGTCCCTAGGTTACACGGACCCCACTTTAATTTAAAACATTTTACAGAAACATATTTATATTAATTTTAAATAATTAAATGTGATTAAAAAAAGGATAAAAATAAGTTTTCTTCACCTAGGGATGACTTAGTCGTCCCTAAGTTACATAGGACCCACTTTGTCCCTACAGCCTCCTTGACTTGATTTTTCTTGTAAAACTGGTGGGGTAACCTAGGGACGACTAAGTCGACCCTAGAAAAAGGGCGACCCTAAATACTTGTTTTGTTGTAGTGAATAGTGACGTTAATGATCAATCAAACTATGCTTACCAACAGCGATCTGCTTTTGTATTACACGTTGCCAAAACAATGACAAGAAAATGAATGCGCTCTTTAACAACCTCTATGAACTGTTTTGGGGGTAGACTCTTTTTAGGTGTATGGTTTTATGTATATTTGAATCTCTCTTATATTTTTTGTCACCTTGAATAATGAATAGTGTTGAATTAGTGGTGTTTCTACTTAAGCCTCTATTGATGTTTTATTTGCGATGTAGCTGTTAGCAAGTTGCTTGATGATTGGCCTGGGAGATAAACAACTGTTTGCAAGTGGTTTTGAAACTTATTAGAAGCTGATGGAGATTTACTAAGCAATGAAGGAATGTTTTGTTTAAAAGATGAATTTCTGTAATATTGTTATATTAAGATGGTAGTGTAAGTTGTTATTAATTCTTATATGAAAGTTTGTTTGGATGTGTATTTGAAAATGATAAAAACGTGTCGTGCCGCAGAGGAGCGCGGACAAAAAACCTTGTTTAGTACAATGGATGTGAATGAATGTTATATCTCAACTCGTTATATAAGCAATTTATTTTCTAAAAGGAAGTTACACATATTGACTAGATAATAGTAGATCGATAAACATTAAAACTTATTTTTTCAAACGTCATCGAAACTTGATGTCCAAATGATTAGCAATAGACTGAATATTATCAGGAAAATTTTAACCATCATACATATCATCATAGTACGAGTCGTAATCAAGATCAGCATCACCATAAGTATCCTTCCATTGTTCCAACGATCTTGTAGTAGATTATTTAACCCTCTTTTAGCCGCCATAAAATTCGCCATATCATTATCAACCGAAGCAACATCATCATCACTATCATGATCAACAATAGAATCAACATTTTTCAAAGGTTGGCCATCATCACCCACAATCACATATTTCCCCTCCATTAAATGTTTTCTAATCATATTAATATTATCTACTATATGAATAGAACTTTGCCTTTCCACATGCTTACTAGACGTGGAAACCTCGCTAATCGATTCTACTTCCGTAGTAACCAAGCGATCATCATTTAAAGCCTCAAATAAGTTACTAATAGAAACAAAATGATTACCTAATTTCAAAATATACGTCTTAGTTGTCATCCTTCTCGATTAACCTGATGTCTCCTTCTTAGGACTAGCCTCAACAATCGATTCATTTACCTTGGGTTGAAATATGGTTTTGGGTTTCACAGAAGCCATTTTAAGGTTTTGATGCCTCCATTATTGCCACATGATATATTCCTTTTAACTTGAGTAAAGCCCTCATCGTCAGCCCCGAATGATCCACACCACCTTTTTCCACCCTATTCACCACTCATTTAGGATCTTTAGGACAATCATCACTTGAATGACCAAATATTAAGCACGTACCACACCAAGGAGGTTTTCACTCGTATTTAACACGAATAGTTTCCTTCGTGTATCCAGGACCTTCAAATTTGGTACAACCGCATAACCATAAGATCACATAAATCATTTCAAGCATCAATTTCAATCAATATTCTTGCATAACTACTCCTACCCCATGATTTCACGCACACTGGATTCGTATATGAGTTAAGCATCATTACGTTACCGTTTCTGACGCGATCAAGATTAACCCACCGATGTATACGCAACCATTGGGACATCATGAAACTTCACCTAAGCGAGAACACAAGAAAATTCTTCTTTGAGGAGGCTCACAGAATGGGACCATTGATTAAGAAATATAGGTACCTTAAGAATCATCCATGGACCATCCCGAAGCACTAAATCAACACCCTCGTTAGATGAGAACTGCAAAAGGAAAAAACCTTTCACCAACGTTACTTTCTTTAAGCCATACTTCTCCCAGTTTATTACGAACAAATCATTCCACGACTGGAAAAGCAAGCCTTTTACCAATAAGGTAACCAAATATTCTAATTATCATCATTAAGAACATCAACATCAATTTTACGAAGGTTGACTGTGGCAATCCTCAAATTTCACATATGTATTATGTGCTATAATTGTCTCAATATGAAAATTTGGCTAGAAATTTTTGCTTTTTGTACCTTATTTGGTAAGATGAAATGCTTCTCACAACCTAACTGCCACTACAACATATTCCTATATGTTGTAAACACAATGTATATGTCAAGTCTAAGATCTAAAATTAATCTTATAAGTTCAATATTAATAATAACATCTCAAATATAACTATGATGCCATAAATTCCCTTAGAAACCCTATAATCCGTAAAAATGAGTTGTAAACTCAAGAATGATAAACTATGAAGACATAACAATACCTAAGAATAACAAGAAACAAACCATGCAAAGCTAAGTACAAATAAATGTACATAATAGTCTAGATCATCACCTAGAAATCCTTGGTAAACAATGTTTCAAGCAATATAACTACATAATATGTGCATACTATTATCAAATACATTATACGAATTATAATCTACTGTATAAAGGAAAGGTAAATAATCACAAAACACTAATATTCACTAATCTCAAGTTAATTACAAGTAAATGACCTATGACCAAGATTAGCATATAAAATCCATACTATAATGAATTAGAGTCTATTCTTTTGCAACCAATTATAAAACTTAACTAAGCATCATATTAAGGTTATACATTCATTTCAAGTTAAGTTACAAGTTAATAAAGCATAAGGTACAAGTTACCAAAGCATAGGATCCTAAGCTCCCTTAATTATCCCTAGAATATGGTAAACCTATATAACCCCTTAAACCAAGAATGTAGAAACCATAGAAGTCATAATATCATATAAGCCCTAGAATAAGTGTACACAAGGATATAAACCCTAATTACCCAAGATAGAAAGTTATTAGGATTAGTGACCTAAAAACCCTTATATTAAGAAATCTACATAGAATGACTACCTATTCTTTTAGGACAAGTCTACAAACACCCATAGCAGTTCATTGAGGTTATAAGAGTATATTAAGATAATGTACAAAGATTTCAATGCATGACTTATAAATTAGGTCAAAATGAGTATTTCACCCTTTAGACATGTTTACTTAGAATAACTTACTAAATCAATATAGGGACTTCATGAACACATCAAGGACAATGTAGAATGTATAAATTGAGTTTACATTAGTAGCTAATTAAAGGATAAACACTTTTACTAAGACTTAACCATAAATTATTAGAAACCCTAACCTGTCTATGTTTTCTTCCCATTTTCACATCAAATCTTTGTTAAACTTCAAACCAAAGACCTAAACTTCTTAATTACAATGTATATACCCTAATTAAACCCTAATACATCACTAATCACATTCCTAATCCCTTAATCACCAAAATCACAAAGTATAAAGTTACAAGCCCTAATTTGAAAACCGATTTTGTATTTTCCCTCAAAAAACCCATTTCAAACCATTCCCTCCCATTATAAGTTTGAAAATTAGATATTTAGGATGTTTTATGATATTTTCCAAGCCATGAAAAGTAGGTGCATCACATACTTGTGTGCTACGCATCACCATACTTATCTTATATTGTCGTACCTTCATTATAGACCACAAGACCTTGATATTTTTATCCTAGACTCTATGAACTTGCATAGACCTTCACTAGCTATCCTTATTCACTAAGCTACCCTAATTACACGTATACGGCCTTACCTTGGAGCCTAAGGGTTGAAACTTGTATAAATAGGGGCGAATACTTCACTTAGAAACTTGCACCCTGTTTTCCTATAATCTCCTACCCATTCTCCATTTCCACTTCTGTATACGTCCTAGGACATCCCATAAGACCAAAAACCAGGTCTAGAAGGAATTCATTGAAGCTCTTGAAGCTTTAATATCAAGTTGTGCTCATTGGAAGCCATTAGGAGCCATTTTGGAGTTACGTAGGTAATTTCTATGTTAGCTATACTTTGATCTTGTTATAATGAATTATTAGAGTTTTTATAATGCCAAAATAATGTTACAAAGATAATATAAAAGAAATTAAGTCATTTGATCATTTTTAATAAAAGTTATAAGCTAAAGATGTCTTAAAACCCTAGTTTTGTATTTTACATGAAATAATGACTTAAAATCCATTTCAAAAGCTATAATCCTGGTGAAATGTTGTTATTATGATTATAAACATGTTCTGAAACCTTTTTTAAAAATCCTATATCCTTTCGTCCATTTTTGAGGTTGTTATGTAATTTTTACAAGTATAAGGACTAAAACTGTCATTTTTGAAACTATTTAACATTTTGGGCATAAAGTGTCATTTTTTGAAAGCTAAAGATATAAGAATAAATGTTGAAAAGTTTGAGACCCTAAGGTTAAATATTGAGAGTTTAAAATGCAAATACTAAAACTATATACTTTAGGTGTTAAAAGTGTAATTAAGCTAAAGTATAACTATAAGGGCCATTTTTGATAATTTTGAAACTAAAGAAGATTAATTATAAATATGAGGAAGTAATGAAGGTATCATGTTAGTAGGGAGCTTTGTACAAAGATGTTCCATTTCGATATTACGTTCTGACTGAGTGGTTGGGTTTACGATATAAAGTGCCCTCGTTCCTCAAACGTTTATAGAATGGATTTTAAGTATGATGGACCGAAAAATGGTACTAGAAGTACAACCAAATATTAAATAAAGAATATATAACCAATACTTAGAAATATGGAACCAAAGACTAAAGACTTGATACTATACAAAATGTGTTAATCCAGGTTTGTGTGAGATCAAGCTGTTTTTTATAAGACCAAGTTGTAGTTTGTGTGATCAAGTTGTTTATCTGTGAATGAAATATATCTGATTATAGCTCACACTCTATGGATCCCAGGTGAGTTCATAGCATCACTAGCGCTGATTATTAAATGATTTGAAAACTCATGAGGGGGATATATGTTAAAATGGAATACAAGTATTTTTGGTATGCTTCTCAGATATGATTATTGACACTACGTTTACTGCTGCCTTTAAAATTCCCTTTTTAATCGAGACCGTTAATCATCCTAAAAGGTGAACGCTAATATTGTGAATAGTACTATTTGGGGACCGACATCCCCTATCTGGGCATGTCGCACTTGCTGGAATGTTGATAGCTCTAACCTAGGCTAAACAAATACACTTTATTTTACTTATACAGGAGTTTGGCAGACTGCCTGCTTAAGGGCAATTTGTTGGGTTCCGGTATGTCAAGTAGCGGGGTACAAGCTAGTGCAATAATAATTGATTATTTTATGTGGGCGAATAGTAACGTAGCTCAGGAAAAGGATCTTGTATTCCAAATGACTTTAAACCTATGAATTCACTCAACCATTGTGTTGATTTTAAGCGTATATCTTTGGTTTTAAAGACTGCTAGTATGGAGAATCATGAGGATGACATGAAGAGGCACAAGACTAAAATTATTATTCTAGATTTTGGGAACCTCATATTATAAAACTCTGATTTTTCAATGATATATAAAGAAAGTTGATTTTATCACTCTTTTGAGTTGTTTTCTATTATTATGACTTGTGTTCTATGAAGTAATACCCTTGATCAATGTTCCGTTGCGTAAAGGTAAAATAGGGGTGTTACATTGACCTACGACAAAGACGCATAGATAAGCTTATGAGCATATGATGATGACTTTTCATTCATACCATCAACATCTTTAGTAACCGAGAATGACCCCGTATTACTAAGATCAATGCAATTATTAACCGCATTTAAGTAAGGAACCTGCCCCAAATCTGAACCACCCTTCGGACTATGAATAATACCAAAATCATCAAAAAGCAGCGAAAACCATAATCCAAAACCGATTCAAGTGGAACATCTAACTTACTCTTATTCTTTCTTCCACCCCTTCATCCCATATCCAAAAAACAAACTTTTAGCATCAAATCGTATTCAATGGCGAAAAACAAGAAGAATAAAAAGCATTTATGTTTCTCTACGCGTAAAACCCAACTAATTAGTGTTTTAAGATCAGAGAACCAAAATAAACGCCACATGCCAATAAGCATGTTTGACTATAATAATAGTATATATGTGAGAATGGAATCAAATCACAGATCATGATCAAACACAAACCATTTAATGATATTCTAATAATAAAATTAGGGTTGAAAAGGGTATGAAACTAAAAGATGATTTGAATGAAAAACCCCTTAAAGTCAACCAAACTACTCGATTTAACACTAATAAGAAACATAATGTAACAACCCGAAATGGGTCAGCGGAAACATACGAGTATGGGGGTTGCTACGTAATTTAATCCAAATATAAGGAGCAAGGGTGATATGTGTGAAAATACGCATCATTTATAACCTAAAAACCACTTAAAACACGGACAAATACATTATATTAAACTGTTAAATATCAGAGTTACGCGTGTATTTGTTGTTTTGTGTGTTTCAGGCAAAATAAGATACATTATGGATCAAACACGAGCTTTCGTGAGTTTCATCTGAAGAAAAGACGAAGAAAATACATAACAAGCCTTTAAGGACCAAACTTTTCCAACTAATGAAGATTGAGGTCTAAAGATGACAATTTACAAAGACTAAGGATTTTAATTTTAATTTGTTTAAAGGTTTCAAAGGTTTAAGCTTACAAAAGACAAAGAGTAAAAATCAAGGGGCTAAAGTTGAGAAGGCAGTTTTGTTTAAGTTGTTGGATCGTGTTCTTCATCAGCTCAAGACCAAAAGGGATAAAAATGGTGGTTTCTTCTCTTCTATACATTCAAGAAAGAAATACAAGTTTTCATGAGAAGATTAAAGCAACAAAGTCGTTTATTTCTTCATCCTCTACAAGATTATGCTAACAAATTACATCAAATTCAACTCAAGAGAAAAGGCCCAAATTTTCTGTAAATTATGAAGAAGTTTAGAAGACACGTGGCAGGAAGGGATTGGACTAGACACGTCATCTCTCATCCTTTACACTCTCAAATCAGTCTATAAATACCAGGAGCTCACCTCATTTTTACACAACTAGTTTAGGTGTAATTTTCACATAGTAGTTTAAAGATCTAGTTCAATTTTATGTTATTCTTCTTGTTTAAACTTGTAACTATTGTTCTTTTTCTGTTATAACAAACTTTCTTCATCACCATTAATGAAAGCTTTAAGTTTCTTTCCATTTTCTCAACTTCTTTCTTTCTCATTCTGCCTAGCTCAATATTTTTAGTTCTTTCTTCTCAATAATAGACTAGGACTACAATTTGAAAGGAAGCTTTTACAATAAGTCTATAGAAGAAGAACCCTTGATTGATCATACTTCACCGGGTTTTGAGGATACACCTATTGATTTTCATGATCATATCATCCTTAAGAGTGATTCTCTCATTGATATACCTACTTTTGAGCCTTCTAGTCCCACCTTTTCACCCATGAAGTTGGTTATTGATAAAGATCTTATCCCCTTAGAGATTGATAACATTTCACCCAAGGAAAATTTAGAACCAAAAAGCGTTGATATGGACTCTCTTATGGAGATTGATGCCACCATAAAGGCTACTCTTACAAATTTTGATATAGAGGTCAATGATAGTATTTCTAATTGGGAAGAGGAGGTTCGTCTTAGTACAACATTGCTTTTTGGGAACATAGAGCCTACACCTCCTCCACAAGACACTATTACTCTTGATCCTCCTTTCTCTATGCCTTCTATGAAAGATTCTCCAACTTTTGATGATGACGAGGAGCACAACATGGACATAATCGTTATGAATGTTTTAATTCCTACACCCTCATTTTCTCATAATGATTTGATAACTAAACGAGAATCTCATATGGTTGATACGAGCCCATCCTCTTATTTTCCCATGAAGGGAAAGGTTTCTGATCTTGGGATCCGTATGTTTGGGAAATATTGGCATTCATCTACTCCACTTAAGTGTGTGATTTCTATTGATATGAGATTCTCGTATGAGCTTACGTTGTTGATGCTACCTACTTTGGAGTTGTTCGAGTGTAGAGATGGAAATTATGTCTTTGATCTTGGTGTGCTTCCTATATGAGAGCTTTCGTATGTTGGACAAACTTGAGACATGTTGGACCGGTCCATTTATCGAGGAGGATATTGTAAATCTCATAGTAAATGGCAACGTACTAAGTTTGAGTGTATCATGTGAGATGTGCTTTATAATGGATATCCTTTATTCTCCTTGATGTTCAAGTCGAGCTAGCGACTTTGGGAATAAAATCAAGCATCGAATAACTAGGTTTAGATTCCTTAGATTTTTTCCATCAATAAGCGGGTGTTATAGTAGAGTTGAAGTAGAGGGGTGGTCTTTCTTCGTCTTTTGGTGTTTGTTTCAAGGGTTGCTCTCTCTCATTTCATTCAAGGAGCTTATGGAGGAGGCTCGTGTATCTGGTTTACTTCAATTAGTTTTTGCTATTATGATTTTCAAACCTGCTTAAAATGAATTCACTTTAACTGTCTTTTCCTTCGCTTGAGTTAAACAAAGTAAGCAATGTCATAAGTGTAGGGGAGTTTCCACTCCAATACTCTTAAACATTAAGGACAATGTTTATCTTAAGTGTAGGAGAGACTTCTATCGAAGTGACCTTGCCTAGACCATTGCCTCTGCCTTCATGATAATTGAGAAAATTAATTTTTCAACATTGTTCAAATTTTTGATCTACTTTGGCCACAAAAATATTGCATTCATATTTTTTGCATATCATTTTCATTAGCATACACTTTGCATTATCTTTTATTTCTTCTTTTGTTCTTCAAAAATATATAAATAGAAAAAAATATAATAAAGGATATGGTTTTTGCTTGTTTAGACGTCTTTGACATATTAGGTCCATCATGAATATTTTGACTCAACTCGAGTTCGCTTATCCAAGCATACTCTAACTAGTATCCTTAACCATGTAAACCCTTCATTTGGTTTACTAGGCTAAGCATCCACGAGTCTTATTATTTGAGATTTTAAATTGTGGAGAACAAGATATGATAGAGTTTGAAGTAAGTGTAAAGGGCTAGATAAACCTCATATTAATTACTTGTGGCTATTTTACCCCCTTTCGTAACCTTTACTTTCTTGTCAACGCATGTATATATTGTTAATAAATAATCAAGAATGGTTTTAATCGGTTTGTAGTCTCTTATGCATTTTTGACTAATCATTCGTGGTTGGTATAAGTACGTCTTGAGATTCTAAGTTAGAATGTTTTATGTGTACTAGACTTTTGTCATGCTTAATACTTAGCGGGTGTTTTTCTTTTAATTAATTTTCTTTTTATTTGTGAGGAATAAAGAAAAATAAGAGCGGCTTAAAAAAATGAGTGGCTAGAAAAGAAAAAAAGAAAGAAAATATAATTATTCAAAGCTCCCAAGAGGGGCAGTGTGGTGTTAATTATAGTAGCTATTGAATTCCAATATTACTCTCACAAGGGTTGCGGAAATTTAGTAATTGCTCCAATCCAATATTACTCTCACAAGGGTTGCGGGATTAAAGATACAAGGTCTCAAAAGGCGGCGGATATAAATTATTGCGTGAGTTTTATTTTTCTTTTCTTATCGAGTGAGTAGCTATTTATTAAAGCATGACATAAGTTTCTTACACATAAGGCGAATGACTTATTATTTTAGATCAGACTTATATCAATTGTGGGCGGTTTTTCGAGTAATGGATAAGATGATTACCTATCATTAAAACCGTGCTTCTTTATTTTCAGCTTTTACATTTCTTATATTTTACGCCAAATAAAGACAAATTTGCTCATAAGCAATTTGACCAATTAAAATTAGATAGAGGCAAAATAAGTGGGGGTATGTAGTAACACAATTAATTTTTATGAATAAGTCGATGCACTTTTACTTATGAATGACATTGATCTCGTTTTTAAGCTTGGTAAGGGAACGTGAAACTTGAGGGTGATGAATATTCATGGTACAAAAGCCCTAATTAAAGTCATTGATTCTTTACAAGTTATTTCCATCAAATCATTTCAAGAAATAAAAAATAAATAAATAGAGTTGTATATATTGCATTGCACTCTTAAAAATTAAAAATCATGCATCATATAGTCTAGCATAGTGTAGTGTATATCATAATGGCCAAGGTGGATTAATTATGTGAAAAGTGTAATCTAGAGCTTTAAAATATTGCATTGCATGTGGGCATGGCAATGGTCAAGTGGAGGGGCATTTGATATGTGTGAAAACACACATCATTTATAACTTAAAAACCACTTAAAACACGGACAAATACATTATATTAAACTGTTAAATATCATAATTACGCGTGTATTTGTTGTTTTGTGTGTTTCAAGCAAAATAAGTTACATTGTGGATCAAACACGAGCTTTCGCGAGTTTCATATGAAGAAAAGAAAAAGAAAATACATAACTAGCCTTTAAGGACCAAACTTTTCTAACTAATGAAGATTGAGGTCTAAAGATGACAATTTACAAAGACTAAGGATTTTAAGTTTAATTTGTTTAAAGGTTTCAAAGGTTTAAGCTTACAAATGACAAAGAGTAAAAATCAAGGGGCAAGTTGAGAAGGCAGTTTTGTTTAAGTTGCTGGATCGTGTTCTTCATCAGCTCAAGATCAAAATGGATAAAAATGATGGTTTCTTCTCTTCTATAAATTCAAGACAGAAATACAAGTTTTCATGAGAAGATTTAAGCAACAAAGTCGTTTATTTCTTCATCTTCTACAAGATTATGCTAACAAATTACATCAAATTCAACTCAAGAGAAAAGGCCCAAATTTTCTGCAAATTATGAAGAAGTTTAGAAGACACGTGGCAGGAAAGGATTGGACTAAACACGTCATCTCTCATCCCTTACACTCTCAAATCAGTCTATAAATACCAGGAGCTCACCTCATTTGTACACAACTAGCTTAGGTGTATTTTACACACACAATTAGTTTAGATAGATAGTAATAGTTTGTTGTAATCTTTCAACAAATTTCTGTTTTACTTTCGGTTCTAATTCAGTTAAGTTTCTGTAACAAACTTCTTCCATTAAAGAAATACATTTTCAAGCTTTTCAATTCTTATTTTCTTTGAATCTCTTAATCGAATCAATAGTTAAGCACTTAGTTAAGAGTTAGTTGTATGATCGTTTTTAGTGTAACTGATTCTCATGAATGAATGATCAAGCTTCTAGTCTCATTTTACCTTTAAATCTGTTTTTACAAGCAAGTTCTGTCATAAGCTTTGATGAGCTTTTGACTTAGTCAAGACTTTTTCAAAAAGCTTCTATTCCAGTTTATTGTAGTAACAATAGCTTTTACATTACAGTCAAAAGGTTGTAGCTATTAAAGTCTCTAGATAGTTTCATCTTAAAATTTGTATCTTCCACATTCAGTTAAAGTCAGTTAGGATTTGGTTTCAATTTTTTCATTAGTTTGTTACGACTCAGTTCATCAATATAACAAATGTCCGAGTTCCATTAATAAGATTTAACTGATGTGTTCTTAATACCTTAATCTTCGTTCTATAAGATACATTCAGTTTTGTTCAAGTTTATATAGGAATGGCAGATTAGATATAAGGAATTTTGATTTGCTTGGTTAGTAGCAGCAATAGTTCGGCTTGAAGTTTTAGTTCAGAAGTTCGGTTTTCTTTTCATGTCATTTGTGCAGGTGATTGGTGATGATTAGTTCAACAAGTTGAATGTGAGTTGGTGTAGGCATGTAGTAGCACAGTAGAAGATCGATATTAGATAGGGCGTTTGGATTAGCTTATATGGTAGCAGGTCCGCTGGTGGTTTCAATTCGGTTCAGTGTTTGATCAGTTTTGCAGATAGTTAGCTTTCGCCCACAAAGGACTAGGCCGGGATGGCAGGTATTCCCTTGTTTAATTTTCTGCAAGTTTTAGTTTGAAATGCTAGATAAAGTTAATAGTGTAAATTTTGTGCGCTACATGTTTGCTTGCTTACTAGTTTCAAAATTAATGTCTGTTACTTGTTAATGCTTTGATTCTAGTGATTTTGCTTCCCATTATTTGAAATCCTATTTGTTTTGAGTATTTGGTGTAGCAATCTGTGCAAGTTTTTGATTGATGTCATGTGTACAGTTTTAAGTTCATTAACTTAAATGTCATAAGCCTTCTTATTCATAGCACATTATAATAGTTTTGCAAGTTCCATAATTCAAACAAAAAATTAGAAGTTTAAAAGAGTCCTTTGTTTCTGCGTTAGACTGCGTTTGGGATAGCCTTTTAGATAGCCTTATGTGAGTTCTTAGGTAGAAAATACCTAATGTAGATTCTGGCTAAGTAAAGTGGGATTGTAAGAAGTAGTGTAAGTTCTTGATTGACATAAATCATAGAATTTAGTTACTTTATATTTCTGTAGTTGTAATCCACTGTTAGGAGTTGAGTTTATTACTTTGAAGACTTGGTTTTTGATTCATTTAATCTAGTAATGTGGTCTTATTCATGAGCTTGATTTGTATTAGATAAAGGTTACTCAGTTTTTACGTAGTCAAATTTTTGGGATATTCGTCTTAATAGACAATATGTAAAGGTATGTTAAGCAGAGTCCAATTACTGATCTGTTTTGTGACTCTCTTAGTCATAGTTGGGCATTTGTACATTTTTAGTCCAATAGTGTGTATGTACTCACTTCATGACCGGTCCTCATTCAGTTAGTTTGTTTAACGTGTTAAATCCCTGATAGTTAAGATGGATGTAACCCTAGTCCTTTAGCTATAGGATCGTTGACAGTTGAGCTAAATAATAAAGTTAGACCTTAGCATTCTTTTTGGTCTGATTGTTTTACTTTAACTATTGGGATTTTGTATCAAACTAGTAGGTCTTTTAATTAGTGGTTTGTTATAGTTTATAATTTTTAGACGAATTGTATTCTAAACAAGATCTCAATTTTAGAATTAATACAAATTCAATTTACAAAAAGTTAGATTTTAGTAAAAAGTATTTTAGAATGATTTCAATTTGTATTTTAGTTTTATAATAATAGACTTTAGATTTATTAGATTTTTAATTTGTATTTGTGCGTTAATTACGGTATTTGCAATTTGTTTTTTAGAATAGTACGTATTACGTATAGATTTTATTTTTAAATTTTTACATTTTTTGTGCCAAGTAGAATTAGGTACCAAATTACGAATCTTAACCGAAACAAATTAAGTCAAACATTAAAACCGAAGGTCAATTCGAATCGAGCCGAGAGAGAAACGATATACTAAAAAACGAATTATTAAAGGGAATGACGTTAAATGAGACGTTTAGATAGTTTACCTCATTGATTTGATTCAAACTAAATTACAATGATCCAAGATTTAAAATATAAAGTTGTGGACAAACAAGTTTAAAATGACAATGACATAAAAGTTTGACAACATAAGACAATCATCTGAATATATCCAATATGCATGAAAACTCCACGAAACATCAAGTAGCACATAAGATCAAACACCTGCGATAATGCTTAAAACGGTCACCATAAATTTGGTGAGAATATGGATTTCAAATCAAAGTTCAAGTTCATGCTCAAATCCAAGTTCACATGGGTCGCAAAAACTTTTAGTTTTAAGTACGAGAGGCCACTATAGGAGAAATATTGCAAAATGTAGGATATATAAAATTGGGTATTATGATATCACTAAGCTCATGATATCGAAACTTATGACATGTCACTTGTGTAAGGAGATACATATAACTCACATTTCCCCAACTAACTGCCTAGCCAAGACAACCTCGATTCACGTCCCATATTATACGCTCGTCCGATGTCACATATACCCAAGCGAAAGATGTCAACCCTTAATAGATCTATCCATAGCATAAGACCTTACTCAACATGAGTAACTATACAAGAGATTTTGCTAGTTAAAAAGTTCTTTTTTCTCGGTGTCTAATCGAATTGATCTCTGGTTAAATGTGTGACTCAATCGTTTTTGGTGAATAAAAGAAGGTTTGGTTATCTATTTCTACTTAAAAGGTAAAAGTGTAACGTAATAAAAATAAACCAAAACCAAATAACTAATAATAAAGGAGCAAAACAAATAATAAAACGTAAATTAAAACAAAACAATTAATAAAAATAAAACTAAACGAAGAAAATAACTTTCGACTGAAAAATAAAATTAACCTAATGAAAAAGGAGAAAATAAAACTAAGAGGGTACTTTAAAACTAAACGAGGTAAAAGCTAAAGCGGGCACTAAATAAAAGATAAAACTTAAAATTTAGGAAAAATACTAATACTAAAATTTGACCAAAATTTCAACTAAAAATACACGACTTTCAGAATAAAAATCAGAACAACTTTCTGATTAAACTAAACAATTACGGAACAATATTAATTAATAAACAAGCAGGCAGGCTACCAGCTCAAGCACGCAGGCAAGTAGCTGGATTTTGGCGGGAAAATGGGAAGCGAGTAAACAAGCTGCTCAATTGTTTTTGTTATTCGGAATATGAAGTTTTCCAACTATCCGGGAAGTGATTTTTGTACTTATCCGAGAAATGATTTTGACTTTTATCCGGGAAATGTAATCTTGCTTATCCGGGTTTTGGTTTTTGTTGCTTATCCGGGAAATGGACTTTACTGGTTATCCGGGAAATGTGTTTTATGTCTTATCCGGGAAATACACTTTTTTACTTATCCGGAATAACAACTTTTTGGGTGTTATCCGGAATGAGAGTTTTGTGGCTAATCCGGAATATGGAACTTATCCGGAATCAATGTAGTACGAGTTATCCGGGAAAAGAGGTTTACAAAAACCCGGATAAGAACTAAAATTCGAATAAGCTAAAGACCAAAAATAAGCTAAAATCTAATAAGCACCTGTCACACCCCATCATGGCGGAATATGGGACGTGACGCATGGGTATCATCACAACAATAGCGTGTCCATAGAGAGAATTATATGAATTAGAAATGTCATAAAAGGTGACACAAATGTCATGACAATATCTCATCAATGCAGGAGTCTCGGTAAGTAGGTAACAGTCCTACCTCTTACCCAAGACAAACAAATAACACAAACAAATCAACATATAAGTTCATAGTATCACTTATTGAAACAAACAGAAAAATAAACTAAGAAGGAACGGGGATCTCCTACTAAATGCATTCCTACGCGACTCCAATCCTAGCCACATATTTTCTAACGCTTAACCACTTTATCACCTAAAAGAGACACTAAAACATGTCAACATAATGTTTGTGAGATTCATAGGTATAGACTCCAACCGAAAATAGATTATAATAAGCTGTGAACAACCATAAACCACTAAGCATATGGACAATGTGCTACAAGTATGCATTAAAAACTAACATTCAAGATCAATCATTCCAAACCAAATCCAAGGCTCCCAGCCTTACCAAACACCATGGTACCATAGGCGCCCATACACCTATGTACCAATCCCAAGGCCCCGCCTTGTCATTATCCATTGGTCCCATAGATGCTCACACATCTATGTACCTCCCCAAGGCCCCGCCTTGTCAACATCCCCTTGGTACCAAGTCAAACCACAATAACTGAGACGGTACGTGTTCCCCCGATCCAAATCATAAACACAATCAAGAATCACATAGCAGTTAATCACATAAGTGCACACACAAGTCCATCACAAACCGTAAAAACATTCATAGCATTAGTTACAAAACCATACAGTGTCTCTTCCATCCCATCTGGAAGTGAAAATCATTAAAAGATATGGGACTATGAAACTCACCTGATTAAGCTTCTCCAAAAATCCGCGCACTAGCAAAAAGCTAACAAACAAAAGCACACAATCAAAACATGAACCAAACACTAAGATGGATCATCAACCCATGATGGACATCTAACCTTCTCCCATATATATACCTCATTTATATGCTCTAATCATCTCATTACACCCCTCTATAAAGACCTTAACTTAGTTTACTTCATAACCCGTCTCGTTAACATTTTACCCAAAACAGTCCCGGTTTTTAGGTCTCCAAACTATAAGCCAAACGCCCACCTAACCATACCCATGATCTCTGTAAAGAAAACCCTACGCCCTTACATATGTCAGCTAACTCCTCTCTTTTTCCCCAACCTTAAAGCTACTGTTAAGGCCCGATATATATATATATATATATATATATATATATATATATATATATATATATATATATATAGACTTCTGCCTATCCGCATATTACCAATTTTGAACATACAAAAAGTTTGTTATGATTAGGGGGTCTTACCCTAACCCATTTGCTTAGACACCCTTCAGGTCTCTTATTTAATATATAAACCAACTACCATGCTCAATAGAGGGCTCAAGTGTACTCCTAAGTACCCCAATCACCTTAAAACATTAAATTAAACCCGACTGATTTCAAAACTATTTTGACCTTCGACTGTTGTAACCTGTATTTGACCCACCTCCCGACCTCCAATTTAGTTCTCGTTTCTTGATTTTGAATGCCACTTCAAATACCTATTCATGGATGCTTGGATCGAAAAATAAGGGTTTGTAGAACTCTAGATATGATCAAAACAAGTGACATAAAGTTTTGCCCAGTTTTTAAAAACGAATTTAACACAATTAGCTTTATTAATTACCATCACCATAGATAATTATAATCTCTAATTAATCTAATCATGTTTATACCATTATAATACAGAATTCATAATTAACTTAACCCTAGATCCATCATGTATTGATTGTAAGATAATTAAAAACAATTTAATTAAAAAGTGTATTGAAAATTTTACCTTAGAATTTTTGAAAGAAGAAAAATTAATGAAGAACCCTAAATAGACTCCATTGATTTCGACTTAAGCTTGATCTCCAGGGGATTATGATGTGGTTTTAGTTAATAAAAAGTCTTTATATAATTTCCTAACAAGTCCTTGGCCCATTACAAAAGTCCGGTTCCCTTTTTTCCTTTTTTCCCTTTTCTTTCTTTTTAATCGGCCTAAACCGACTTTAACATATATTTTTTATTTTTTTTCCTGTTTATTACTTATTATTATGTTATTAATAATACCTTAATTTACCTTAATTTATTTCAGATCCTAAAGCCTCCGAAAGCTTAAAACCGTAAAACTAGTCAATTTTACGCGTATACCGAAAAACGTAAAATATACAGTTTTAAAAAAAATCTTAAATTTTGAAATAAAATTTATAACTAAGTCCTAAATGACTTAAAACCATCCCGAAAAATACTCACATGACTAAACACCTTACCCGAGACCTTTAAATGCTAAACCCCAAATCGTAAAAAAAAATACGGTTTACTATAATACTTATACGTATACGTAAAACACCAAAATAACACCATTTCATTTCATAGTCACTAATTTGTGAGCTCATGAACATGAAATAACCGTTCCTCGATTTACTTATGAGTACTTTATACCCATAAACGATATTCACACCAACCTCGTTCACGCAAAATAACATGTAAACACGCAAATCACATAGTCACACATAAATTAACCTTAAAATAAGACCAAGTGACGAACCTCAAAACCACGGTTGTCACATCACTCCCTCCTAATAGAAATCTCGTCCCAAGATTTACTCCTTAGGATCGTCATTATCAATTAACCGAGGATACTTGCTCCTCATAAATCCTTCCCGTTCCCACGTGAACTCTAGTCCACGTTCCAAATTCCATCTACCCATAACTACGGTATATTACCCTTTTTATCCAACGTCCTAGCTTCACGACCCAAAATCTCTATCGGCTCTTTGATAAAACGAAGACTCGTATCCATACTAATATCATCTAATGGTACTTGCAAGTCAGTCCTTGCTAAGCATTTCCTCAAGTTTGATACATGAAATACGTCATGCACACTACGCAATTCCTCCGGTAATCTCAACCTATACGCCACTAGCCCAATCCTTTCAAGGATTTCAAATGGACCCACAAATCTAGGTGCTAACTTCCCTTTTCTTTCCAAAACGCATCACCCCTTTCCATGGTGAAACCTTTAGCATAACTTTATCTCAAATCTCAACGGCTTACGCCTCTTGTCCGCATAGCTCTCTTGTCGGTTCTTTGCTATTTTCAACCTCTACTTAGTCACTGCCACCACCTCCATAGTTTTCTGATCCACCTCCGGTCCAATACGTTGGCCGCTTCTAACTTCATCCCACTGTAACGGTGATCCACCTCATCTCCTATGAATTAACTCCAGCAGTTTCTACTACAATTCCTATCACCATACCTAGCGGCTTCTATCCTCTACGGATTTTCCATCATTCGGAAGTTCTCCCAACCTTAAACACATCTAATGGTATATGCAGGATTGCATAACAAAAAGCTTCCCATAATATTCACAAGAAACATGTCATAACCACCACCTCATCCTTGCTTTCCCATGCTCGGCACCAAGTAACTAACCATCCTTCATACTAACATGTGTTACACCTTTTCTCTAGGTGGACGTTCCATTGTTCGTGACTACTAACCTCTTGCTCTAACGGTTTCTCTTCAATATCACCCCACTATCTTCACAACCTCTTGCTCCCTCGAATCATTCTTCCTTCATACTACTTTTCGCTTGTCTCTCCACAATCTTAATTTCCATACCATCTTATATCCCGTCTTCAGCCTATAATTTAGGTGTTTCCTCCTTTATTCCTTACATCCTCATCAATGGGGAATATGCCCCTCTCACCGGTGACTCTCTCTTTGTAGGAGAATTCTTCCTAATATAATGCGTTCTCCAACTATCTCTAAATCTCACGCCAATGTTCTAGGCGTCTTTCTCAATTACCCTTATAGTATGCTCATACCAAACATTAGTCTATCAACGGTATACTACGCTTGCTTTCCATCGTTTCTTCCCTTTCCATAATCCTTCATAAGGCATTCCATACATATTAGGCTAACTTTTACGCAAAACCCTATATTCTATCACATCCGTACGCAATCCTTCCAACTTCTCATTCCTCTTGAAAATGAGATGAATTAGTCAGTCTATCGACTATCATCCAACTCTGGTCGTACTTATTCCTCCACCCTATTATGTATCCCTTTCACCAACTTCATCCTTACATCGCCCTTTCTAAGCTACTCCTATCTATGTAGGAAGTATAGTCTACATCCCTTTTCTCCATATGATTGTCCAAGCCACGCAACATACATGTTGACGCGTTCTCTACTTTAGACAACTCAACTCGTGCAACCTACATCCTTCATCCAAACCACCCTAATACGTCATCCATATAGTTCAAGTTCGTCTCAGCTTCACTTCATTCTTCTTATTCCATGTCTCATCAACCATGCTTGCCTTTCCCAGATGGTACTTGGCCTTGCAATTTTCTTTCATCACTTATCTCCACACATTACCTTTTCCAAATGTTCAATCAAGATGATTAAATATGTGTTCGAGACGTTCATGATCTGTATAGATCATTCTCTACGTCTCGTACCCCAAATGCCTCTAGCATTCTAGGCAGATATAACAATCCAGCTCCACTAACTAAGTCTATCTAGTTCTTCGAAATCTTTAGTTCCCACAACGTATAAACAACCGACTTTCTTTGTCGTTCTCATATACATCCAAATCCTTGCTCCACGTATTGTCATGCTTCGCGAGTTCATCCAGTCCTTCCGATAATTCCAAGATCTGCTCATTATCCAATCCACCTCTTCAGCCTCCAAAACGCTTCCTCGCCCTTCTTCACTTTGCCCCTTGCTGGTTCCACGATATGCCATCATCTCTGACTACTCGTCCTAGCCAACTTAATCCTAAAACTCACACTTGAAAATCTCACGTATAATTCCCTTTCCCAACAACTCCAAAACCAACTCATAATTCGCCTCACTCTCCTTCTTAGATTTGAGTAAATCAAGATGTCGTCGATGCTCCCGATGACAACTCGTTTATATATTGTCATGCACCCCCGGTTCATTGACTCCATGAAAACTGCTAGCGCCTCGGCGAAGCCAAAATCATAACCGTAAACCCAAAGCGTTCATACAACATCCTTAGCAGTTTCAACTACGTCCTCCTTGCACCCTCTCTTAGAAGCAATACGAATAAATTTCTACCTCGTTCTACTCGCGAAAATCTACACGTATTCTAAAAGACCAATACTTCCTCTTATCAAACCACTCAACCTCTTTTCACAGCCAATCTACTACTAAGCAACTCAAATTTTACCTTGCATCCGTTGTAATTTCTAACAACTCTTGCTCTTAAAATCATTCCATCAACAATTTCCTTGGAAAGGCACTAACTACAACTCCTCTCACTTCTCCTACTTGCTCTATTTATGGTTCTACCTCACAGTAATAGGCAAACCTACTAAATCTCAGGAAATTTTCGGAAAACTTACATGCCTTACGAACAATCATAAATACCTTTGAGGTATTATATCCCCTTCCAACACTCTCTATGGTGCGTTACTTGTGCCAATATCCATACATTATACAAATCTCTATTCATCTCCCTTGGCACTCCTAAGAGACCTCATAACCACATTAGTTCATCTACGAACTTTTAACTCTTTCATCCCCACTAAGGGCATTCCGACCATTCTCTCAGGGCCACCTACTTAATCGTGTAGGCGCGACCAAGTCTTTCATATGTCTACCTCAACGCTCCCAATCAATACGAACCCAAAACTACATCCTGATTCCACTAGATACGATCAACAAATCAAACCCACGGATAACTAACGACATTTCACGTGTACGAGTTAAAACAGACCAAAACCACAAAAACTCAAAAGGAAAACTCAAACATGTACCAATTCAAATGACTCATGACAACGAAAAATGATCCTAGAAACACTTAATGGCAACCAAAACATCTTATGCCCCGCGACATATTATTTAAACCGTGCACAAGATCGAATTTTCCAAAAGAATATTTTTTTTCTTTCCTCACCACATCTATGTGACTCAAACAATCTACAAACAACCTTCTAGACGATCTCAAAACTCAACTCAAAGACTAGGTATCCCGTGCATCCCAAATCATTAAAAAACTACTATTCAAAACTCAACCTTGAACCCGTCACTTGTACCAAAATTTCGATCAAGCTACTAACACCCCATGACTATACATACCAAATATTTGAGAAGTACATTCCGAGTACATAATTTTAGGCTTTTGAATCACCCAAAAAGCTTTAAAAACGAACAAGTTATGACCAAAACAGTTTTATACTAGTTGTTTTTTAAAAAAAACTAAAGAATCCTCTTACTAATTAACGTAATCCTTTTTAAATGAAAAGAAATAAAGCATAAATAATTATAAATGACGTATATTGATTAAGCTCACTTATATAAACTATTTAAGTAGAAAGAAATTTTATTTCGCTTTATTTTAAAGAAAGTCTTTTAGAATTTGAAATAAATAAGTGTTGATTAAAAAAAATCTTATGTTACATCTTGTTTCAAACACGACTCCAACACCTTACCCTTATTTTACCGAATACAACCAACTATCTAACTCTATAGTAGATTTCCAAGTCCCTTTTTTTCAATATATACCGACCAAAAGAAATGTAAGACCCAACACAAAAGATTTCATTATCTCAAAAGAAATCCCAAGTTATTTCAATAGACTTAAAACCAAGAACACCATTTTAAAACGTACACGTGAAATACGAAACTCAAAGAATACGCTACAACGGAGGTTTAATATATAAAAAAAAGAGAGCTAGCCACCCTCCTAAGGATACAATCGATAATTGTAGGGGATCATACATATATAGGCATATCGGGATACATATACTCAAATCCGTCTAACATCTACTATACAAGCATGTACTAACCCTCTTTCATGCAATCATACTTAGGAATCCATTGAAGTTGTGGTACTTGTATAACTATGTTGGCCACCATACTTATACAATTACCCTTCCCCAATGCACTCCTTCCTATGATGACACTTATAAGAATTAATACAACACATAACACATATATCCATCTACTCACATAAGCTCATAACCACATAACCAGAAAAAAGTCCAAAACTCCATCCATTAAAATAACATAGTCAAACTCTTGAAATACATAAATCCATAGTCTAGCTAAAACAACATAGACTAAATCCAAAACGAAAACATAATCAGTTATAAGTCATGTCGCCCATAAGAGTGGAAACAGCTTAAAATCCTTCATATCCACCTACTCCTAAAAACTCGAACCACCACATGATTCTTAGGGAACATGACTTAAACATCAAAAGAAAAATACTATACCTCAGGTACATAAAATAACCCAACAAAAGATAGAAACTACCATGTACCAAATTATGTACTATAATGTACAATTTAAGCAAAATACGACAATGACTAGCGTGGATGATTATGGTTCAACCAGCACTAGTCACACCCCGAAAAGAAAATAACATGTGGCTAAGTATGAACTACTATGGTTCAACCCATACTAGTCAAAACTTAACAAACATCGCAAGTAAAAACCAATAACATCCAGAAAACTTTAATTAATATAAATTACACACATACTCCTATGACGCCTATATGTAAGGACCCTTAAGCTATAGACTAGGTTACTAGACTCAGCAACCTAATTCTCTATAACCATTGTATCTGATACCATTCTGTCACACCTCGCCATGGCGGAATATGAGACGCGACGCATGGATATCATCACAACAATAGCGTGTCCATAAAGAGAAATATATGAATTAGAAATGTCATAAAAGGTGACACAAATGTCATGACAATATCTCATCAATGCAGGAGTCTAGGTAAGTAGGTAACAGTCCTACCTCTTACCCAAGACAAACAAATAACACAAACAAATCAACATATAGGTTCATAGTATCACTTATTGAAACAAACAGAAAAATAAACTAAGAAGGAACGGGGATCTCCTTCTAAATGCATTCCTACGCGACTCCAATCCTAGCCACATATGTTCTTGTTGATGTAAAAGTTGGGTGATCCTTGCTAAACCCGAATTAGGCTTAATTCGGGTTGGCTGGGCTCTGGCTCCTACACCAAGTGAATCGTTTGGTTGGGATCCTACACACTAAACAACACGCGTTAGGCTTACCGTGAGAATGTTTCCCACGATTAGACTCCGGCATGAGAGTAAGTAATCGGTTAGGGTTTTATGTGAGTTGAGAGTATGGAACGTAATACCTTTGTGGAACCTTTGAGGGTTCCTTTTATAGGCAGTGACAACCCTAATGGGATGTCACTGATACTTCGGCCCCAAGGAAGAGATAAGCACCAAAATTAGATTGGTTGTTATCTTCTAATTATGGTGAGTGAATATCTCCTACTTTGGAGTAAATCACATTCAGAGATAGAATATAATTCTGTCTAACCCTGTACCGGTCATGCCGGGCCGTGGGCCGCACACGTGTGTGCGGTTACTGTTCATCCAAGCCCATAAGCTTAAATGACATTATTCCCACCCATTCGTGATGGGCCGGATACGGGTAGTACCCGTGGGCTGGGTTCATGACCCGGCTGGGGACTATACGTCATCATGTCCCCCCAGTCTAGTTGATACAACCATAGGCGTAACCTCTAGACTACCAAGATGCTCCTTGGACGTACCAAGAAAAAATAGGGAATGATAAGTTGTCCAAGAATTTGTGTTGGCCGCACATGGCAACCTGACTTAGGAAGTTATTCCGTTATTATCTCAGCCACTCATGGCGACCGAGACAAATTAAATATAGCATTAAATGTCAAGTCTTACGTAAGAGCCGCATATCCCGACATTAATAACTGCTCATCTGGCATGTTGACTGACAAAAGTGCAAACAGTCAGAGCCTCGAGCAGTGTAAACGTTTGAGTCAGAAGTGACCCGTGGGTCCCGCCTGACGTTTCACTTGCCACTTGCCCCCTAACCATACGATCAAGAATAGTGGCAGACACGTGTCACACATCCAACAGGCCATGACCCACGAGGCAACCCTATAAATAAGCCACCCCTACGGCTGTGTGAAACACACAGTTTATTATCTCCATTTCTGCCATTAAAGCTTTCTTCTTAGCTTCAATCAACCACGCACGGATCCCTTCCTCCGCAGGTTAGAACACCACGCCCTTACATTTTTATTTAGTAATGGCTCACAGAAACAACCCCACCATCGGATCCGTGCTTAATGTAATGACCCAGGAACAACTAGATCACTTTTGTACAAATTATTTCATCCCTGCCAACCTACACCCCTCACTTCCTGGCGCCGGAGACCTTATAACTGAGGCTCCGGAGGGTAAGATTGGCCTGTACACTCGCCTTTTCGATGCGGACAACTACCGCATTCCATTCACCCGTTTCCTCATAGATCTGTTAGGATATTATGATGTACATATTAGTCAGCTCCACTGTATAGGCGCCTGTAAGATTAGTCAATTCGAGATCCTCTGCCGTGCTAGAAGAATCCCCCCAACCGTAGAACTATTCCGGCGTTTTTACACTCCCAACCTAGTAAATGGTTGGTTATCCTTTAAGAAACGATCCCCTAACAGTCCCCAGTCTCATAAAAAGCCAATGGACTCGCTGAAAAACTGGTACGACCACTACTTTTTCATTGACGCAATAGTATGGCCGGCTGATTATGCCTTTAGACATAGGATATCACACGACCCCCAGCCGCACGCTAGTACATATAACCCCCGACACTCTCAAGAATTAGATCTGAATAGGACCGGGTTCCATAGAAATCTTCCCGAGTCATTTCTATGTTTGCTAGGGATTAGCCGCAACTATTTTGCCCCGTCTAACAGATATCCTGTATTTTGGAGAAGGCAGGGTGAAGGTAGGCTAACATCCGTACACAAAAAAGTATATTCAATTACTTTGTAGTAGCTAACATATTTTGTTATTGTATGGCAGAAATGAACTTCTTTGGACTTCTACGCCAGGGCGACCCAAAGCTTGTACCAGAAGGCTCCCGCCCCCGACGTGAGAATGAACTACCCCTTCTTGAGCATACCCGTAACGTGACGGTTGCTCTTGAGGCCGTGCCGGATCCCCACTCGGACGAGGAAGAAACAACTTTAATGAGGACGCCCGTTGACTTCGACAACAGGATGCTTGAAGGAGGAGCCGGGCCCTCCTCACCGCCTAAGACTGCCATTCCTTCACATGGGGAAGAGCGGGGAGATAATATTGACTTAACCACCTCCAGCCTTTGCCGGATGTTGGGCGATGATGATGAAGAGGTACAAAAAATCAATGAGGAGGAAGAGGAAGAAGTGGAAAAAGAAGTTGAGGAGGAGATTGAAGAAGCAACAGTTCAGCCTGTCGCCAGGCGTACCCGTAAAAGGAACAAACGAGTAAGGAGAGCTGCTCCAGCCGAGATTAGCGAACACAACGCCCCTCCCAAGAAGCTTCGAGAAGACCACCCCTTATACCAATCTCTTGGGAGCACCACCCAGGCTTCCGAGATGATCCGGGTCGCACATGTCGATCCAGTCACTCAGATTGCCCCAACCACATCAGAATTAGCAAGAAATAACATGTAAAACTCCATCCTGATACGTAAGAACGACAAATTCCCTTTAAGCAATACTTAATATGTATCCAAATGCTTGTTTCACAGGGATGAACAAACTGGTGCGGCGCCTCCTCCTGACACCCAAATGGAGAAGGGAAAAGAAAAAGAAGTGGGGGAAACCTCATGCCTCATACGACCGGCACGAAATCCAGCCCCATTTTTGAAGAAGGTACCCCCACAGCCTCGCAAGACCTCCCGACGTCCGGCCCCCCTCAATCGTTCAACCCTATCTGGAATATCACCACTGCATCACGAATGAGGGACGCCGAGGAATGCCGGGAGTACCTCAACAACTGCATACCACCAGGCTTAGTACGAGAAGTGAATGCGCTCAGCCATGCGGACCTGGCGGATGAGTACAACGGTGCTTTGGTACATCAAATGGCAATGGGCACCTCGATGAGAGTAAGATTTGAAGCCGCACTTGGGCATGTGGAGTCTCTTAAGAGGAAGGTTGGACGGAGGGAGAGAATGATCATGGACAATGAAGCTCAAATTGCAGCCCTCCAGTCCCAACTTGCTAGTGCTGAGGCGACCATAAAAAAGCAATCGGCCCGTGCGAATGAGTATGACCAGCAAGTGGCCGATCTCGAGTCAAAACTAGATGCCGCGACAACCAAGGTACATATCCGTGCCGCACCACCCTTTATTATAAAAGAAATATAATCTAACAATTAATCTCATATAGGTAACCACAGCGGAGGCATCTGCCAAGTCTTCCTCCAGCCAGGTATCCGTGCTCACCAAGAAACTGGAAGACGCGCAAATGACAATCTAGAGCATGGAGAAAGTACAAGAGGAGCTTGCTGATGAGAGGGCTATCACCAAGGAGCTGAAAGAGGCGTTTGCCCAAAAAGATGTGATGATCGATGCCCTCACTGCCGAACGCGATGACGTGCTATGCCCTCAACTACTAGCGGCCATTGCCGGCCGCAGGTGGATGGTAGGGCATGGAGCACGCTTGGCCGTCACCAAGGTACTAGAGGCCCCCGAATTTGTGCAACAATTTGCAAGCCTTGTGTCCGATGGTATTGACCACGGCCGTTATGAGGGAATGGTCCAGGCCGTAGAGCTGATCAAGAAAAGGGAGAACTTCACCAGACATGCTTTCTTTAACCCTGAAGCGGCTAACAAGATGGCTGCTTCTATGGCCGCAATGCGAGACCTGCATTATCCATTCTTGGCTGAGCTGGAGGCCACCAAAGATGCATCGAACATGGAAATCATGGAAAAGCTAAGTCTCAGTGCGTTCTCCCAAGATGAGGGTCATTCCCGTGCTTCCTTCACTCCATCACCCAGCCACCTGACGCTCCCTATCTACGAGGATGTAACCAGGATCGTGCTCGATGAAGAACCCTTAAGTGGGGTGCTGGAGAGGAATGTGGCTCAAGCCCGGAAGCGGAAGGAACGTAGTGAGTGGTTGTCATGCTTGGTCGAGGAACAAATGGAGATAGGTAAGTTTCTCCCCCCCCCCTCGTGTAGGGTGCCCCTACTTTATTATCCATTTAAGACAACTCTGGTTTGTAACCGCTGAATATTTGCAGTTTTTATTTGTCTGTGCATGTACACGGCTAAGACATGTGTATTTTGTATGTAAGTCCGTGATGACCACGACCACTTTTGTTATTTATTTTGAAACTTGTGTATCTTTATTGTGTTGAATATTGTATACCAATACTGCATGACAGGTCACGTCTTACACACAAAAAAGGAAAATACGTACAAGCCTATAATTTACCAGACATGCGAAGTGCGTCTTTACTATGCGAAGCACTGTGTGAGTACGGCATACGAAACTTACCACAACGTCTTGTGAGTAAGGTGTCTAGTAAGGATACATGATCCGTGCGGCTGGGGTTGCATCCCTCTTACGCGGCAAGTTGAATTAGTAGGTTCACTTAATCCTCTTACCCTGCCTGGAGGCGTATAGTACATGTACAGTAATCTGAATGAATGCATACGAATGAAACATGACATATTATAATAACAATTAAAAAATTCATATGACTGACAAAAAATCTAAAAAATGATTTGCACGAAACAAGCCGTGGAGCTAGCTAGGTACCACGGCATTTAATTAGAACGTTTACATTTTTTGTTTGAACAATAATGATAAGTCCTAGAAAACAAGAAAGGAAACTAAACAAAACATAAAAAGAAAAACAGATAAACCGCATGGTTCTTCATTAAAGCCACATATAGCGAAGCACCCATGCAGAAGCCGTAGCTTTCAAAGATAGCACCTTTTGAGATTGGAGATGTTCCATGTGCGTTCTAGGTCGCGGCCATCCATGTCACGTAACTTGTACGCGCCTCGCCCCAAGGCCTCCGTGACTTCATACGGTCCTTCCCACTTAGGGCCCAGCTTTCCTGTATTCTCCGCTCGACTTGCTTCGTTAGCACGATAGACATAATCTCCCGGTCGAAAAGGAACACCTTTGACCTTGGCATCATAATAAGCCTTCATTTTAGCCTTGGACTTAGCCTCATTGATGGCTGCTATCTCCCTTTTTTCTTCTAACAGATCCAGGTTGATTCGCAGCTGCTCGTCGTTCGTGACGACATTAACCTCCGTCGTGCGGATGGTAGGCATTCCTACTTCTGCTGGTATAACAGCTTCGGTGCCGTAAGCCAATGCAAATGGAGTAACTCCGTTGGCTGTTTTGATCATAGTTCTATGCGCCCATAGCACATGTGGTAACTCATCGACCCATTTGGCACTTCGTTCATCCAAACGCGCCTTGATGCCATTTCCCAAGCTTCTATTTGCTCGTTCCACGAGGCCAGTTGTCTGCGGATGCTTAACATACGCGAAGCGCCGCTTGATGTTCAATGATGCACACCAGTCTTTGAATGGATTGTCCGTGAACTGTTTACCATTGTCCGAGATGATTTCTCCTGGTAGGCCAAAACGGCACACAATATGCTCCCAGACAAACTTCTTAACTTGCTTGCCTGTGATGGATTTGACTGCCTTGGCCTCTATCCATCGTGTGAAGTAGTCCATTGCGACCATCAAGAACTTAACTCCCCCCGCAGCTACAGGAAACGGTCCTGTGATGTCAATTCCCCACTTATAGAATGGCCATGGGGATGTAATAGGTGTAAGCTCCTGTTGCAGATGTCGCGGCACTGGTCTATGCACTTGGCAATCACTACACTTGCGGATCATGTCGCGTGCGTCCCTGTGCATGGTAGGCCAATAGTATCCTGTTCGTAAGGCTCGGGCTACCACGGATCGTGGACTTGCGTGCATGCCGCATAACCCTTCATGTATGTCACTGATTACGTAAGCGGCTTGACGTGGTCCAACACACCGCAGCCACGGCTGCAAGAAAGAGCGCTTGTAAAGGATGCCTTCTCGAAGTTCGAAGTGTTGCGACTTCCTCCTGATGCGCCGTGCTGCTTTTTCCTCGTCTAGAAGGGTCTCACTAGTCAAATAGTTGATAATCGGGGTCATCCATGTAGGTCCATCCTCCTCAACTATAGTAGCGACCTCCCCTTCCGTTATAGATTTCTCCTTGAGTATTTCCACCAAGACTTGTTTGGACAAGTGAGCGAAGCTTGTGGATGCGATCTTGCTGAGAGCGTCCGCCTTCTTGTTCTCGCCTCTTGGCACCTGCTTGATGGAAAATTTGCTGAAAGCCGCGATTAGTGACTTGACTTTTTCCAAGTATCTGACCATGTTGTCCTTCTTATCCACATATCCACCTAGAATATGGTTCGCAACAAGCCGTGAGTCCACGTAGGCCTCAAGGTTGCGGACTCCCATTCTAGCGGCGATTTTTAAACCCGTAATTAATGCTTCATATTCCGCTTCGTTGTTGGTGGTCGTGAACTCAAAACGTAGGGCGTACGTGAACTCCATTCCTTCCGGATTTGTGAGGATGAAACCAGCTCCAGAGCCATCCGTACACGAAGATCCGTCCGTAAATAGCACCCATGGTTCTGTTGGAGTCTCATCGTGTTTAACGATTGGCCCTTCCTCATCCGGCTTCTTAATCAGGAAATCTGCCAAGATTTGGCCTTTCACAGCCGTCCTTGGCCTATAAGATATATGGTGCTCCCCCAATAAGATGCTCCATTTTTGTAGCCTCCCTGCCACATCCGGTCTAGAAATAACCTGCTTGATTGGCTGGTCTGTAATAACTACAATTGGGTGCGCCTGAAAGTACCGGCGCAACCCTTTGTAGCAAACACTAGTGCTAACACCAATTTTTTCATAGAGGAGTAATTCAACTCCGGCCCTTGTAATGTTCTACTTATAAAGTAGACCGGTGTTTGCACTGTATCTCTATCTGTCATGAGTACCGCGCTTATTGCGCCATGAGTGGCTGAGAGATACATAATGAGTTCCTCCTTTGGCCGGGGAGCTACTAGCATAGGGAGAGATGCAAGATGCTGCTTGAGTTGGCCAAAAGCTTCCTCGGCTTCCTTCGTCCACCGGAAGTCTCCCTTCCTAATGCACTTCTTGAGTGTCTTAAATAGGGGTAATGACTTCTCTGCGGATTTGGATAGGAACCTATTCAGCCCGGCTAGTTTCCCATTTAAGGATTGCACCTCCTTCCGTGTCTGAGGGGATGGCAGCTGTATCACTGCGTCCGTTTTCTCTGGGCAAGGTTTGATGCCGTTTGGATCAATCAAATATCCAAGGAACATTCCCTCCGTTGCCCCAAACGTGCATTTCTTTGGGTTTAGCTTCATGTTAATCCTCCTCAGTGTGTGGAATGTCTCTTGGACATCCCGGAAAAGTGCATCCTCCGTATGACTTTTTATAACCAAGTCATCCACATAGACTTCTAAGTTGCGGCCTATCTGTGATTCAAAAACTTTGTCCACAAGCCGCTGGTATGTAGCACCGGCGTTCTTTAGTCCAAACGGCATTTTCGTATAGCAATATACGCCCTGGCTTGTATGGAACGCCGTTTTTTCTGCATCTTCCTCCGCCATCTGGATTTGGTGATATCCTTTATATGCGTCTAAGAAGCATTTAAAGGGATATCAACATAGGGATTCAACCTTCCAGTCTATTTCTGGTAACAGGTAACAATCTTGTGGACAGGCTTTGTTCAGATCCGTAAAATCCACACACATGCACCAACTTCCGTCATGTTTTTTGACCATGATCAGATTGGATAACCACTCGTGGTAGTATACCTCGCGCATGATACCTGCGTTCACTAGTTTCCGTACTTCCTCCAATATTACTCGACTGCGCTCAGGCGCCTGGCCGCGCTTCTTTTGCTTGACGGGTTGGTACCCCTGGCGGATCTAGAGCTTATGTTCTGCTATCGCCCGTGGCACGCCTGTCATATGCTTTGGCTCCCATGCGAATATATCTAGGTTTGCACTTAAAAGAGAGCACATGGCCCTTTTGCCGTTATCCGAGAGTGCTCCTCCTATGGATATCTCCTGTTCCGGATAGTCGGGATGAATTGCCACCTTCCAATTGGGAGGTGGTGATCCATCCTTGGGTGGAACAGGTGGAGCCGGTGTTGTCACGGTATGACACTCGGATGCTGGTACGATTGTGTTGTAAATGGTAACGATTCCTCTCTCAACAGGGAATTTGATCATTCCGTGCGCCGTGGAGGGTACCGCCCGTATAGCCAAAATACCTGGTCTGCCTATGATCCCATTGTACGGAGAATGTGAGCGTATCACCATGAAGTTCATCCACGCCGTAGTGGAGTGTTCCTCATTCCCAATGGTTACAAACAGACGTAGTTGCCCTATCGGCCAGATAGTGTCTCCACTAAAGCCGGTGAGCGGCGCCGTGGCCGGTACTAATTGGCTTCTTATTTCTGGGCATAACTGCACAAAACAGTGTTCATACAGTACCTCTGCTGACGACCCTCCATCCACATACATGTGACGAACATTGTGTGTTCCAATGCTTATCTCAATAGTGAGAGGCGCATCAATCACATCGCTTGCTGTGATGGGAGGGAACGAGATTTCCCTGCCGCGTGAAAATTTTTGGCCAACTTTCTGCCTCGTGCGGTGTTGTCTGGATTGGATCATGTATATGGTCGAAGTTTTGTCCTTTTGGGGATCCTTCTTATCATACTTCTTGTTGTCTTTTCCACCCTTCCAATCCTTAACTAAGTGCTTGAGTTTACCTGATTTGATCAATGACTCAATGTGCTTCTTGAGCTAGATACACTCCTCCGTACCATGGCCCTTGTCATTATGGAACTCGCAGAAGCGATTTCCTTGTCGACGTTCTGGCGGAGTTGTCATTGGGGGAGGCCTTGGAAAGTTTTCCCCTTTCGTCAGCAAGATCTCCCAGTAGGACATCTTTAGGGGGGTAAACTTATCGTCCGGCCGTCCTCCTTTGTTCTGGCTCTTATAGTCTGAGCCCTTGCTATTGTTCTGATTGCCTTGACCGCCCGACTGTCTCCGAGAGTGGTCGTTTGACCGGTACCCATTTCCTCTGGATGGGTAAGCCGCGACAACAGCTGTTTCTCCTTCTATGAAATTTCTGACCCTTTCGATGAGGTCATAATATCTCTCTGGACGCTTGTCATTGAGGCGCCTGATCATTTCCCTGTCTGTTATGGCGTGCATGTAGTCAGAGATTTTCAGGAGTTCCGGCATTGTTTTTGTGCGCGTGCACTCATCATTGAAGCGTTCAGTGAAGGCTTCTGTGGACTCCCCCGGCCGTTGTTTGACAGTCGCCAATGAGACCGGATCCCTATTATACTTCTTCCTCTGAGTATAATTGTTCTTGAACGCAGTGTGTTGTTCCGTGAAACTATCAATGCTTCGTGGAGGGAGTCCCTCAAACCAGTCACGGGCATTTCCAATCAGAGTTGAATTGAACATTTGGCACCATATAGGCATGGGCCATCGCTCAATTTTAGCCTGCGTATCAAATATTTTAAGGTGATCATCCGGATCACCAGTTCCATCATAGGTCTTGACACACGCTGGCATGCGACGTTTGGTGTCCTCGGAATAGTTCCGTATGCGGAGGGTGAATGGGTCTTCCCTGGGATCCGCCCATGGCCGGGTGAGCCTAGGGTCATCCCATGGTTCACACCACGGGCGGGAAAGGTCCTCCGCTTCTGCATCTCAATAATAAGGGCCACCATAATACTCATCATTGTTTGGTGGTGGTGGAGGGGTACGCCTAGGTCGGCGACGCTTAGGCGGATGGTCATCCGAGTCTTCCCCTGACGGGTCTGGAGACGGGGGTGGTGCCCCATCCTTTGGGTGAGGAACACTTTTTGGGGACGAACCAGGAGTCCTTTTCCCAGTGTTCATCCTGTCCCACACGCTCGTGCGGCGAGCGGCTTTGGCCAGCTCTCGATCTGGTCGCTCGGGTGAACCGTCAGACTTATCTCCCCCTTCTCGAGACTGCATTAGTTCCTGTATGAGGCGATCTCCTATGCGCTCAAACACATTCCTAGGTTGAGGGGTTTCCTCAAAGATGCTCTGCTCTTGAGGCCGAGCTTTCCTTTTCCTCTGATTTTGGGAAGAGGTGATTGGTCCGGTGTCACCAAAGTTGAGTCTAGATTGGAGGTTCCTCCCTAGATTTAACCTTGATGCGATCCCCGGGACGATCCTATCAAAGTTCTGCGTGAGAACTCGAGTGAGATCCTCCTCGCTGAGTGGTTGGACTTCTACTTCCTCCTCCACTGATGGTCTACGCGGCTCCTTGTTAGGAGGATTGGGCGCACTCCCTGGGTCAGGGTTATCCAGGGTTGAAGTAGGTGGGGGTGTTATGGAGATCGTGCTCGTCACCCCCAAGGGCTGAAAACCACCACGGTTACCCGGTCCGTCTGCAAGGCGGCTAGGTGATTGATTGGGGATGAGTATCCCTTCCCCTTGGGACTTCCGATTCCCAGGATTCGTGTTCCTGGGATTAGCTTGCGGATGTCCCTTCGTCATTGGAAATTTGGAATGAGGTTTTGTTCTAGCTTAGTGTAATGGTTCCCACGGATGGCGCCAACTTGTTGATGCAAAAGTTGGGTGATCCTTGCTAGACCCGAATTAGGCTTAATTCGGGTTGGCTGGGCTCCGGCTCCTGCACCAAGTGAATCGTTTGGTTGGGATCCTGCACACTAAACAACACGCGTTAGGCTTACCGTGGGAATGTTTCCCACGATTAGACTCCGGCGTGAGAGTAAGTAATCGGTTAGGGTTTTATGTTTGAGAGTATGGAACGTAATACCTTTGTGGAACCTTTGAGGGTTCCTTTTATAGGTAGTGACAACCCTAATGGGTTGTCACTGATACTTCGGCCCCAAGGAAGAGATAAGCACCAAAATTAGATTGGTTGTTATCTTCTAATTATGGTGAGTGAATATCACCTCCTTTGGAGTAAATCACATTCAGAGATAGAATATAATTCTGTCTAACCCTGTACCGGTCATGCCGGGCCGTGGGCCGCACACGTGTGTGCGGTTACTGTTCATCCAAGCCCATAAGCTTAAATGACATTATTCCCACCCATCCGTGATGGGCCGGATACGGGTAGTACCCGTGGGCTGGGTTCATGACCCGGCTGGGGACTATACGTCATCAGTTCTCACGCTTAACCACTTTATCACCTGAAAGAGACATTAAAACACGTCAACATAATGTTGGTGAGAGTCATAGGTTTAGACTCCAACCGAAAATAGATTATAATAAGCTGTGAACAACCATAAACCACTAAACATATGGACAATGTGCTACAAGTATGCATTAACAACTAACATTCAAGATCAATCATTCCAAACCAAATTCAAGGCTCCCAGCCTTACCAAACACCATGGTACCATAGGCGCCCATACACCTATATACCAATCCCAAGGCCCCGACTTGTCATTATCCATTGGTCCAATAGATGCTCACACATCTATGTACCTCCCCAAGGCCCCGCCTTGTCAATATCCCCTTGGTACCAAGTCAAACCACAATAACTGAGACGGTACGTGTCCCCCGATCCAAATCATAAACACAATCAAGAATCACATAGCAGTTAATCACATAGGTGCACACACAAGTCCATCGCAAACCATAAAAACATTCACAGCATTAGTTACAAAACCATACAGTGTCTCTTCCATCCCATCTGGAAGTGAAAATCATTAAAAGATATGGGACTATGAAACTCACCTGATTGAGCTTCTCCAAAAATCCGCGTACTAGTAAAAAGCTAACAAACAAAAGCACACAATCAAAACATGAACCAAACACTAAGATGGCTCATCAACCCATGATGGAAATCTAACCTTCTCCCATATATACCTCATTTATATGCTCTAAGCATCTCATTACACCCCTCTATAAAGCCCTTAACTTAGTTTACTTCATAACCCGTCTCGTTAACATTTTACCCAAAACTGTCCCGGTTTTTAGGTCTCCAAACTATAAGCCAAACTCCCACCTAACCATACCCATGATCTCTGTAAAGGACACCCTATGCCCTAACATATGTAAGCTAACTCCTCCCTTTTTCCCCAACCTTAAAGCTACTGTTAAGACCCCGATATATATATATATATATATATATATATATATATATATATATATATATATATATATATATATATATATATATATATATATATATATATATATATATATATATATATATATATATATATATATATATATATATATATATATATATATATATATATATATATATATATATACTTCTGCCTATCCGTATATTACCGATTTTGAACATACAAAAAGTTTGTTATGATTAGGGGGTCTTACCCTAACCCATTTGCTTAGCCACCCTTTAGGTCTCTTATTTAATATATAAACCAACTACCATGCTCATTAGAGGGCTCAAGTGTACTCCTAAGTACCCTAATCACCTTAAAACATTAAATTAAACCCGATTGATTTTAAAACTGTTTTGACCTCCGACTGTTGTAACCTGTATTTGACCCACCTCCCGACCTCCAATTTAGTTCTTGTTTCTTGCATTTGAAAGACACTTCAAATACCTATTCAGGGATGCTTGGATCGCAAAATAAGGGTTTGTAGAACTCTAGATATGATCAAAACAAGTGACATAAAATTTTGCCCAGTTTTTAAAAACGAATTTAACACAATTAGCTTAATTTATTACCATCACCATGTATAATTATTATCTCTAATTAATCTAATCATGTTTATACCATTATAATACAGAATTCATAATTAACTTAACCCTAGATCCATCATGTATTGATTGTAAGAGAATTAAAAATAATTTAATTAAAAAGTGTATTGAAGATTTTACCTTAGAATTTTTGAAAGAAGAAAAATTATTGAAGAACCCTAAATAGACTCCATTGATTTCGACTTAAGCTTGATCTCCAGGGGATTATGATGTGTTTTTAGTTAATAAAGTGTCTTTATATAATTTCCTAACAAGTCCTTGGCCCATTACAAAATCCCGGTTCCCTTTTTTCATTTGTTTTCCCTTTTCTTTCTTTTTAATCGGCCTAAACCGACTTTAACGTATATTTTTTTTTCTTTTTATTACTTATTATTATGTTATTAATAATACCTTAATTTACCTTAATTTATTTCAGCTCCTAAAGCCCGAGACCTTAAAACCGTAAAACTAGTCAATTTTACGCGTATACCGAAAAAACGTAAAATATACAGTTTTAAAAAAAATCTTAAATTTTGAAATAAACTTTATAACTAAGTCCTAAATGACTTAAAACCATCCCGAAAAATACTCACATGACTAAACACCTTACCCGAGACCTCTAAATGCTAAACCCCAAATCGTAAAAAAAAATACGATTTACTATAATACTTACACGTATACGTAAAACACCAAAATAACACCATTTCATTTCATAGTCACTAATTTGTGAGCTCGTGAACATGAAATAACCGTTCCTCGATTTACTTATGAGTACTTTATACCCATAAACAATATCCACACCAACCTCGTTCACGCAAAATAACATGTAAACACGCAAATCACATAGTCACACATAAATTAACCTTAAAATAAGACCAAGTGACGAACCTCAAAACCACGGTGGTCACAGCACCTAACCAAAACTTAAACCAAATAAATTTTAAGAAAAACTAAGTAAGCCAAAATTTAAAAACTTTTAAAAACACTAAATAATAAAAATATTTAAAAACAACTTTTTATAAAAATTAACTAATAAGCACTTAATTAAAAATAATAAAATTAACACAATAAGCACTAAAACACTATAAGCTATAAAAATCAAATACTAAAAGATCAATAAGCATAATCAAACACAAACATCAATCAATCAAAGAACATGATTAACAAACTACATGATTATCAAAATCAAAACAAGATTAAAAAGATTAAGAAAGGTAGAATGAGAATTATGAAATAAACTTGATTAAGTTGAAGATTAAGATCAAAGATTACAAGATTAAGATGAAGGTTTGATAAGCTTGAAAGAAAACTAGAGAGAAAATAAAACACACTTAAAATAAAACTAGAAAATTAAAGACTAAAATTAACTAATTAACTAACACCCTCCTAATGAAGGATTAGAAGGGTATATATAGGAGAAGGGGAGGGTCTTGTGTCTTCTCTCTTTCTTCTTGTTTTCTCGACTTTTAATTAACTCGTCTTTCTCGACTTTGTCTCGGGATTATTCGAATGATAACTTGAACTCGTCTTCTATTTTTCTTCTTTTAATAGATTTGGTTCTTCGACTTTGTTAAACTTCCCTCTTTATACTTTTTCTTCGATAAATCTTCAGAATAGGCCTTTGACTTCCGTTCTTCTTGCACTTTTGACCTTTTGACTTCGTCTTTTGTCTTTTTTTCGATAAAAGCCCGTTATAGCCCGTGTTTTCTTCCTTTTTCATATTTTTATCCTGAAACACAATAAAAACACAAACCACGCATAATTCCGACTTTTATGACATAAAATACACGTTTTGGTCTTATTATTATTGGAAATAAGTGGTAAAAGGATAAGTGTTTTCACACTTATTAGTAACTAACGCTTCATGATAATGGAAACTAGTGGCTATCGCTACTTAGGCTCAATTCATAGCAAATGCCCTCACGACGTTAAAAAACTGTTTTGTATCCATTCACAGTTCAAAAGCATTCAATCAAATCATTATCACATCCCAAAAGCAATGAAACATCATAAAAGGGGATATAAACTCACCTTAAGCAATAAGTATGATCACACAAAAAAACAACTGATCACATGCCAAAGAATGTCTGGAAGCATCCTAAATATATATAGATAATAGTTTAAGCGCAAGCAATTCATTCACATAAAAAGCAACACGTATATTCACCACTCGTAATAAGTTCTAATTTATTATTCAAAACGTGTCTTAAAATAAATCATACAAGATTTAGTTAATCTCAACACTTAGGCAAAAATAATATTTTTGACCGAAAACGATTTCGACAGCCTTTCAGCATAATTTATAAAAATAGCCCCTTTAGTAAGTCTCAAAAGCATTACGAAATTTCGGTAGCCTTTCGGCGTCAATTTGAATATATCCATTTTTAGAAATCTCACAATCAGATCACAAATCTCCGCCTTATATCTCCCCACATCAATCTCAATAAGTAACAACCTCAATCTCCGAGACCCGACTTAGTTAAAAATAAATTTTACATTTTATATTAGGCGATGACTCGATATTTACCTTTATACCTTTCTAATATTATCCAAGCATGTATATATACTATATTAAATCCTTTACAACACTTAAAACACCTTGGTTTGACCTAAAAAGCTCGTTTGACCACTTTTAATACTTAGACAACTTTTAACAATAGAAAATTTTCAAATTTCGCTACATTTTATAAAACGCTACATGTTTCTTATTTTAAGTCCTTATGGGAAGTTCTAGCTATCCCAAGGTATCTAGCCCTATGCATTCCAAATCTTGAACTCCTTTCGACTCAAAACATCATTTTCGAAACAGAATCACACTTATAAAATCTGGACATCAAGTTTTATTTGCACAGTTTTTAAAGAAAGTTCATTTTTCGACACTAACAAACAAATGACCATAACTTCTTCGTATTAAGTTTGATTTTAACAAATAATATATCGA